>JAODKF010000103.1:17571742-17626057 GCA_026779585.1 Mormyrus proboscirostris
ATCTGGGACGTGGCACTAGTTACCAAGGTAGCAAGCAGAACAGTTCTCAGAGCAGCATCTGGGACGTGGCACTAGCTGCCTCAGCAAAAGTTTGACATGATGAAAACAAAAAACTTGACTGGTTCAATAGAGAATAGGCTCATGATGGTCACTGAAGAAAGGTGGCTGTACAGGACACTGAGGTGGACTGTATAGAACGTCTGATGTTTGTTATTCCTTATACAAACTAAATGGCTAAAACTTTTTATTTTTGTAGATGAAGAAAGAAAAAAACACTGATTGCCTTGTGCACATTGATAATAAAGTGCTTTTCTTTGTGAAAGTCTAATGTAACATTTTCTCTAAATAAAATTTACATGGAGCAAAACAAAACTTCTGAATTATTTATTAAATTAGTTGGCTAACAATAGTACTTCGCTAATAATTCTGCACAGTATGTGTTTAAACAGAGACAGACAGACAGACAGACATACATGCTATTCAAAACAAGTCTGTTCAAAGGCAAAATGGGAGGGGGGGGGGGGTGGAAATTCTCAGTAAACCCCCAATTTCTTTATCCAACCCAGTCCTCAGAGAAAACCTCCCTCCCCCAACTGTTTTTGCTGTCGGGAGCTGGGAGGGGGGGAGGCTTAGAAACATGCTTTTTCTATTGATGTTCATAGTTTAAACCATTTATTATTTTCATTATATATGTATAGTTTAGTAAAAATGATTATTTATTATTATGACAAAGATCAGATCACATCTAAAAGCTAATCATAGAGAAACAATCCGTATGGCTCATAAACCTTTTCTCACAACTGGAAGGATGATTTTTGAGTAATCAAGCATTTCAAATTGAAAGAGTAAAGCGTTGCCTTTGTGTTAATACTGACTTTTAATTGGGAGACGTCACACACTTGTGCTGTGACATTTAGTTATGGTGTTAGGAATATATTTTATAATAGATTATGATGTATGAATAGGGGGTTAAAGTCCCTAAATGTAATGTGTGCCCTAACCTGGGAGATTTGGATTTTATTGTGAATGTTTTAAATCGTGCTATGAATGTCATGTCTTGCACATCTCCTGGAAACAAACTGCAATGCACTGCATAGCAATAAAAAAATCTGAATTTAAAATGGCTAAATAAAGGATATTAAAAGGTTCCAACAGTTTTATATTTTACTACTTCTTAGGGCCTTTGTCTTAAAATATTTCACAGAGCAATGGTGCAAAATTCCATTCCTGGCAGGCCAGATATTGGCCGAGTTCTTTATTCACCAACATTTCATTCTTTAATACGATAAAGTCACTTATTCATAGCAGTTAAATGGACTATAAATAATTAAACACCACTAATTCTGATGCATTTCGGTTGGTCTCTGAAAGAACCAAAAAAGGGGAATTACACTGTATTGCCTTTACATGTGCACTTCTAACAAAACAAATATTACTGTCACCTATCAGCTTGTGGTTCTGGCTTCACAGTCTAAATTGTGTCCTTGTTCAAGACCAAAGCGAAACTACAACAGAACAATTAAAACTTAGCTGGACAAGAACTATCAAAAGCTGCCCCTCATGAGGACTGCCATGTGAGGACCCTATCTAACCCTACAAGAAGAGAAGGAAACCATAAACCCAACACCCACACGGACTCCCAACACAGCATGTTGGCTTCGCCACAAGCATAAAAGCATCCTCTGCAACTGTGGGTAGTGATCTTTCAAACGCCGCTGCTCTGCCATGCAAAGAGGTCTAGATAACCAGTGATGTGTCCAAAGAAATAACAGAAAGCTCCATAGCGTGCTTAAGTGTTCCTGTGCTCATAAAACAGCTTACGGCAATGGAAAACAACATCATTAAATGGGATGATTCCAGAGCAAAAAAAAAAAAAAAAAAAAAGTACAAAGAATGTATTGTACAAGAGCTATTATTATTATTCTGAGGAGTGGCTATAAAAAGCAAAGCACCTGTGGTCGCAAGATGCAGACGATGAACCAAAGGGGAAATGGAGCAAAGCATCATGGTTTTTAAGATGCAAGTAAGAGAGGCACCCTGGGAAAAAGCAGCAGTGAGTGAAACTGGGCGCCATTGTTTGTCATAGAGGCATGCCTTTGTCCCCGAGGATTTACCTAGGAGTCACTAAGCTCTTCAGGCAGCCTTAGCTGTCCCAGGGCATGTCACGATTCACAGACTGAGGACAGAGGGAGGAAGCACACCAGGGGGTGTTAGACGGGAAAGGGGGAGGGGCAAAGGCGGTAAGACACCACACCCTACATAACTTACCAGGGATTTTCCTGCCAGGTGCAGTGGAACAACATATTAATACATCAACAACAACTGTTATATTAAACGGCCACGATCAAATTTTAAAATTAGTGGCAATTGCTGTTTTCTGTGGAATTACAGTGTTCACTTAACCAGAGATAACATCCAGTTCACTTTGGGGGAGTGTTTCATGACTACATTGAAGCATAAACTAGAATTCTGCATCTGTGGTCCTCAAATCTCATCTAAACTAATTCGATAAGGATGTTATTCCAAATTGACTAAATTTAAAAAGTCACCTTGCTCTTTAAAGTTCAAAATTCAATTTTTTTTTTTTTTGACTTTTGTCTTCTCTGCCCGTTTTGCTATGGTACCTGTGCTAACATCAAAGAGCATATCAGAAGGATAAGAGGCTGGAAGAAGATAAAGAAGTTAGCAGAGCTGCCCAGAAGGTGGCAGTGTTGTGCAAAAGTCAATACCTTCATGAGCATATATGGCTTTCAGCAGTGGTGTTTCCATTAAGCGGTTTTTCTCTGTTCAGCTAAAGTTCGTTGAAGCAGATAGTTTACATTAGGAAAAGAGCCAATGTTCTTGTAGCAATATCAGGATTAGATCCTCAGGCCAGCAGTACCGGACGCCTACCTTTGACCTCATTGTGCGCTCCGAGCGTTTGGCAGCTGCGGCAGCCATCTTGAGGATGTCTGGGTTGCTTTTGGACTTCATAATATCTGTAAATATTTGATTGGCATCAGGACAGATTCTTGAGAAACGAGAAACTCAAGGGCCTCTCCCTGAGAGAGATGAGGTCATCGGTGGGAACACGTGAAGAAGGGCTCATCAAAAGCTGAAGGACACTTCAGGCTTGTAATTAAAGCAGAACAGATTTACTACCAGCAATCATATTCATGATCTGGCAGCCTAAGTTAGACTGGTACAGCTGAGACCAATTTCATAATCGTATGAAATGTCTGCTGTGACAAAATATCTTCTAGCTTCCGCGACATTTTCACAGCCATTTTATGGTGACTGCTTTCTTTACATAGATTATGCAAACTGAACAAAATGCCTGTCTCAATGTTAGCTTCTAGACCGTGTCTAATTATACTAGATGCCACCTTTATAAAGAAAACGTAAGACCTACTGTACATTCATAACTGGATTACTGGATGTTAAAAACAGGATTTGTTGCTTGTTGCCCATATGAATGAATCAGGCTCACTTCATCTTCGACCAACCCTCTGTCAGCCCCCACCCAGCCAACAGTGGCCTGTTTCTGCATGCATGCTCCCCGGTAGCATGGGGTGCGTTTGGGGTGTGCTCCTACCATAGCCACCGCGCTCCACGTCCTCCATGGAGGACTCGCCCAGTGCCTCGTGGGCCAGCTGGAGCTGCTCCCTCAGCTGGCTCTGGTCCCGCTCCGCCTTGGCCCTCACGATGCTCAGCTCCGTATAAATATCTTTGTACTTGTCTGTGGCATACTTCTTGTCCTGGAACATTTGGAGACAGTCAGAAGGTGCTCCAGCATGCATCAGCCGCCAAGCTGAACATGCTTACGACTCCCATGACACAGTGTCTACGACTCCTCCCCCCCCCCACACACATACTCTCTGAGCCGCCTGCAGTTCGTCTTTCAGAGAGTTGATCTCCTGCTTCAAGTACTGTACTTCCGACTCCTTGACCCGCAGCAGGACCTGAGGACAGCAGCATGAATGGCAGTTTACGTCCTGTAACGGACATCTGAAACCACACTGTTCTCCCTGAACTGCAAGTCGGAACTCAGGACATATGAAAATCACAGTGAATGGTAATCGCCACTATCTTTTTACAAACATATGAAAAACAGACGTAAACCAAGTCATTAACTCATTTCACACACATACTTTAATGTACTTCAAAGCATCATGTTTTATTGAAATCCATTTACCTCAAGTTCATACACTTCTTTCCCATGAATCATTGTGCAAGAGTCGCCTCCGTCGTCAGTCGTCATAGAGCGTAGCTTTATTATCTCTGCTGCCAGACGATTGTTCAGCTCCTAGATGTATAAAACCATTGTGTGACTTGCTGACTTTACATGGCTACAGAGTATTCTGTTAAGAGCATGAAGTTAAAAGGCTGTAATTCTTTGAATTATTGATGTCACGCTGGACAGATGAGCTTGCGAAGATGAAGCGGCAGCAGAGAATCATGGGAGCCCAGCAGAGCGTCACCTGGTTGTGCGCGTTGAGCTCCTGGTTCTCCCGCTGACACTGTCGCAGGGCTTGCCTCTCGGCCTCCAGGGCCTGGACCAGGTGAGCGTTCTCCAAGCACTTCTGTGAGTACTGCTCCGACAACACCTCGATCTCCCGCTGGAAGGACAGCAGCTCCTCGCTGGCGCGCGCACACACACACACACACACACACACACACACACACACACACACACACACACACACACACAAGGGGTCACCCTTGGCTAACACCGCGCGGCGTTTGGCTCGGCCAGAAAAAAATGGGCAGACGAGTAGCGGTGCCAATCGGGTTACGCATAGACAGCGCCAGGGAGGAAAAGCGGGACAGATTAACCGGGTCTCAGGCGACGGGCCTCATGGAGCCAGCAGCTGAGTCAAAGCCCCCGGGGGGGTACTGTGGCCTCCGGGCTACAGCGGACTGCCAAGCGCAGTCACACCGACCCGCTTAACTCATTCATCTGAAGTCCCCTATTCAACGTGCACCGCATACCAAAAGGGTTTAGCTATTTCTTCTTAACAGTGCTGGTCTGTTACTTATTCGGGGGTTTGGGTCAGTACCACACTACCAGCCGGATGCCAGGATCTGAAGGGCTGGGCAGTGGCAGCACACCTGTGCTTCACCTGACCCCCTATCTGTGCACAGCGAAAACAGGCTGGCAGGGATCCTCACTTACTCGTGCTGCCTGCGGATTTCCTCGATGTCCGCGTTTTCTGTGCTGTTGTTGGTCTTCCGCGCCTTTTCCAGCTCTCTCTCCAGCTCCACGCGGTGTGCGTTTTTCATGGCTTCGATCGCTGAGGTGAGGAATGGAGCGAAGCGGCATCGGGGACGGGGCGGGGGGGTTGGGGGGGGGGGGTGCCGAGACTGTTGCCGGTCAGGCTGTGGGCTCCTGGTTTGCATCACACTGACCTGCCGTAATCCACGTCAGTGCATCGCACTGATGTCAGCAACAAAAATGTCACCATTCCCCTACATCCTCCAAGAGGTTTATCCTCTTCCATTTATGGCCAATTTAAATACTTTAATACTAAATATATCTATGACTTCAGGAGTGCACCCTTTCAACTCTACACAAAAAATACCTAAATCAGTGACGTGTATGTGTACCACAGTCGGAGAACCTCACTGTGGTACATGTACAAAGTGTAATATATCTGCAAAATATATCTGACTGCTCTTATTTATATTAATGTATATACACATACACATCCTTATATTTACCACCCTGTTATTTATGTGGCCTTAACGGGACCTGGGTACTAATTTCGTACCAGAACATGAAAGTGCTATGGTATGACAATAAAGAATCCTTGAATATACCACCCATGATACTTGGAGTGCCCCTAACATCAGTGATTCTTGTTACTGTGGTGTTTTTCCCAACCCATGTCTAATCCAAAGTGGTACTTGGTTCAAACAGTTGGAGAACCGCTGACCTCAATAACAACGGACAACATGGTAAAATGTAAGAGTACTTCAAACTAAAGTTTTAGATTGTACCAAAACACAAGAATAGCTCCCTTCACCGCCATGCTATATCCCTGCGACATCTACGGTCACCTCTCACCAGCGATGGTGGCGGCCGTCTCCTCTGCCAAAAGCCGCTCCTTCTCCTCCTGCAGGTTCTCCAGCTCACGCTGGTGCTTGCGCTGAAGCTCATCAATCACCTTCTGATGCGACTCCTCCATGGCGGCAAAGCCTCTCTCACAGGTGTCCTGCAGGGTGGAGCACATTTCCGGAGCTTAGCCACCATGTCACACTGAAAAATCCACGTTGTCGCTTCATACCAACAGCAACAACCAGCACAAAACACTACATACAAGTCTCCTGCCACCTTTGTACGAGACACTGAGCGGCCACTGACAAACATCTAGAGGAATGTTAAAAAGTGTTAATAAAAACAAAAATGTCACACAGGGAAAGGTGAGTAAAAGCCATATCTGCTTGGCTGGGATGTGGCATTTTTTTTTTCAGAAGCAGTAGAACAATCCCATATACCGTCAGTAGTTTTGTGTATCTAGAGCAGCAGTTTAAATACACTTATATAATTATATCATGGGTAAGGCCATCTGGAGTCTTAGGAAGAAAAGACTTCAAAAGTGATTTGAGCAAATATCCTTTTTATATCCAAGAATGTGGACAAGAATCAGCCAGGATGTTTGCAAGCTTTTTAAATAGCAACTAAAATAAAAGCACACAAGCTTAAAGTGTAGTGGTTTGACCTCAACTTTGTTCTATGCCTGAACCCTGTTTCATTTGCCTGGCTGCATGGAAGCGGTTCCCTCTCCATGACCGGTCTGGGAAGCACGCAGAGGTGTGACAGCTGGAGATCAATGGTTTCGGGGGAACGGGATACTCGCTATTATATGTACAGTATAAGTTTCCACAAGAATGGCGTCTCCTCTGTGTCGCGCAAAATCCACTTCCGCTCCCCTTTCAAAGGCGCTAAGCTCAGCTTCCCCCCATCAACAATGCTGTCGACCTGACCCAACAAGCACAAGGCCGTCCATTTTCACCCAGCTAAGCCCCAGAGCTGGGACAACGGCAGCTCTGCAGGCCCCTTCTGTCCCCACATTTCACTGGAAGCCACACCCATGTGCGTAAATGTCGCTGATCCCCCCCAACAATGACAGCATTACAATTATACTCACTGTAATTTTATCTGAAAAAAGATAGTCAAAGTAAAATTAGATCTGATGGACACATGAGAGCCTCCAATTACACCAAAGCCTAAAAATGATGCATCACACACTAATTTAGCTTGTCCAGATATGACTTTCATGCATATCTATCTATTAAACATGAAGGCTGGTCACTTCTTCAAAAAAACCTTACAAAAAAAATGCTACTCGTGTAGCTGATGAAATGCATCCATTTTCCAATGGCTTATCCTGGCAAGGTCACAGGGGGGCTGCAGCTATCCCAGGCAGCACACAAAAAGGGACTCAAAACTGCCTTACGCCCTGAACAAAATACCAGTCCCTTGTAGGCCAATTATACACACACACTGTACAGACCATTTAGAGGTGCCAATTAGCCTACCCGCCTGTCTTTGGTTGGGGGGAAGACACCCAGACAACAGGAGAACATGCAAACTTCAGATTCACAGACTAGAGCCAGGATTCAACCCCCCAAGCATGGGAGATATGAGGTAACAGTACTACCCACTGAACCAATGTCCCTACCACCTTGTGCACTGTTTGGGATAAAATTTTTAAAATTGCCTCGAAAAAGGTAAGGAGGGAAGCGCTAATATTCCCATTTCATGAGTAAGATACTGAGGTAGATTTAAATATTCATCATGCACACTAATTTCCCACATCGCCTACTGGGGTAAGCAAAATACTTAAACGCAGCATTAATCTTATATTTCTGTACAGTGAAACAAATGGTATTTCAGTATACTCAAATACGCTATTACAAAATAGTACTTAACAGAGTAAGATACTAGGGGGGGGGGTGTGTCTACACTGAGCTGTAACTATTAACAGGTTTTGGACCATGTGTTTTTTATCCACCACATTTGATATGTGATTCACCATACTGTTGGTTTGAAATTCAAAAACAGGAAAGGCAATGAAATGCCATCGTCTTGCCATCCCCCCACTCTGGGCTGTTAGATGCCAAGTTCTGTTTCTGAACTTGCCAGAAGCATAACACACACATGACGAGAAGGTATGAAGTGTTCGGTTCACAATCTGCAAGAACCTATTCATCATGCTGAGCTAGACCAGAGAGCACAACAGTTCAAAACTCACTTGACTAAAATTTACGAAGCGAAGTGTTTTAACAACAGACAATAAAATGGTGAGGAAAAAGCTGAATACAGAGACCAGCAAAACCTGAGCTGCTTTTAGTTTGCTTTTTTGCCATGAATCAAGCTAGGATTATTACTGTTCACCACTCAGATCTGCATATACAAAAGGTACTGAAAAGACAAAAATATCACACAGACTTTACCAAAGTAGTAAAATTACTCGCTACACTTACTTTGCATTTCACAATAAAATCAAAAGAGCTGTAAGCATTTCAGACATTCTGAGAAATGTGTATTGCACATCTTCAGGTACTAATGTACAGGTCAGTGGCAGAGAAAATTGTGTTAGATATCAAAGCTGGAAAGCTGCAAGGATACTTAGAGTGAGAACAGCAAGGGAGACAAACCCAGGACATGTTTATATCATTACCTTTTCTTGTTTTTCAATATTACAAATATATGAGGATATTTTTATGTTGGCTCAAGAATACTCTTATAATAGATACTATACAGATCATGCTGAGATGATCTGGTTTAAAAAAAGTACTGCATATTGGGGTTAACTATTCTTCAGACAGTGTCCATATATACATATACACATTGCTGTCCTACCCATTTCACGAACACTTAATACCTCATGGAGCTGTGCAAGAAGTTTGTCACTCTCCAATCTAAAGTATAATGGCAGCTGCGAAAAAAAAAAAAAAAACTTCAATTTTTCTGGCCTTTAGGTGATTCTTGTTAGAATCAGAACTACTGTATGATTGGTGAAATGGGTATTTTCAACACAGTGAACCACGTCAAGGGCCACATGCAGATACAGGATTAAATGCCATGCAACACTTCAGAATGTTGATGACATAAGCAGAGCTATATCAAGGAATTAAAGGTCAAGGGGTTAAGGAGAGGGAGAGTTACACGGCAACATCAAACAAAAGCAGACAAGGAACACGTCCACCTTCAGCTTTTCCAGGTCGTTCTCGTATTTCAATCGGAGAGACGTTGCATGACCTTCGCTTTCACGCTGCTTCATTTCCTCTGTCATGACGGAGACCTGGGACTCCAGCTCCTGTATCCGCTCTTTCAGAGAGGACATCAGATGTGACTTGCCTCCATCAGCAACATCAGTACCTTGAGAAGGAATCGTGCTCCTTAAGTTGTCAATCTCCCTACTGAAGTGCTCTTCCATGCTTTTCCTCTCCGTCTCGTGCTTTTTCTTCAAGTTCTCCATACAAACGGTCAATGAGTCAATCTCCTTCACATTCTCCTCTGATCTCAGTATGAGAGTCTCTCCTGCTCTAGCCACTTCCTGCCTCAGCTTTTCCACCTCAAGCTCATAGGCTTCCTTCACCTCCCGAAGCTCCTTCTTATGCGTGGCCACCATGTCCTGCAACTGAATGGCCTTATCCAACGAGTCTATGGGTTCTCCTTCAATCTGGATGTGTGTGACTGGTTTGTCTGCTTCGCTCCAGGGGCTTTTGAGATCTGCCATCTCTTTCTGCATGTTTTCCAGTCTGCCTGTGAGCTCTTCTTTCTCCCTCATTAGTTCTGCACAGAGCTGACAACCCACCTCAGCAAATGGTCCCTGCAGCTGCATTTCTTTCAGTCGATTCTGTTGTTGAACATCCAGTCGACTTAACAAGTAGCATGTGTGGGCCTCCATCGCAGCATCCTGAACATAACCAAACCACCCTTTCTCTTGACCCTCTAGGTCACAGAGCCTTAGTACCAATGACTGAAGCTCTTCATTTGCAGAAGCTTGAAGGGTAGAGATAATTTGGTTTAGCAAGAAAACTTTCCCCTGTAGCATCTCCATTAAGTCTTTCTTTACAAGAGCATTAGTGTCGTTATCAAGCAGGTTGCACAAATTCAGAATGCATTTATTTTCAATATCAAACTTTCCATATTTGCCACCTTCAGTCTTCTTTTCGACATTTGTAAAGTCTTTGTTAACTGCATGCAGTTCAATCTTAGGCTGAGTGAAAAGTCTATTAGCTAAAAGAAACATTCTCTTTTCCACTAAAATGCGCTCTGCCACATCATGTAAAAAACTCTCCGCAAACTCAGATTCACTGGATTGAGCTGAGATAAGCAACATATTCAACAGCCTTCCCCAGAACTCTGCTTCTAGCAGGATCTTTCTTGTCATGGCCTCTTTTGTTCCTGCAAGCTGCTCGTCGGAAGGCGTATGAATAGACACACTACTCATCAGCTCATTCAGAACTGCCCCAACATTCACATCTATCTTTCCTAGTACTTCTGATACTTTACTAAGAACTTCTGACTTCATCTTCATCTCCTCTATGACTTGCTGCACATTTTTTTCACGTGAAACAAGCCTTTCAAACCTTGTGTCTTCACACCCATGCACTATACTCTCCCTGCCACCATCGCACTTCCTCACTACCTTCCCCTTATCTTTCAGCACACTAATGTCACCCTGGACACCGAAAAAACCCTGGTGATGCACTTTTCCTCTCAGTTCAGCATTCTGGGCCAGAAGATCTTGACATGACTGCTCAGCAGTGTGAAGCTTCTTCTCTAACGCTGAAAGCTGTGCCTCTGTTGTCTCCAGCCGATGACGGAGCTGAGCTCTCTCTTCAAGGAGCAACTCGGGGTCGTTTTCTTTCCCCATCTGGAAGCCCAGACCACTCAACGTGGCTTCCTTGAGGTGCAGCTTCCGTTCCGTCTCTTTCAATTTGTTCCCCAGGACTTCTAATTTTACTAGTGTCTCCTGAAGCTTTTGAGACTTTTTGCTCAGCTCTCTCTCAAAAATCTCACGATCAACAGAATTGGCCTCTTTCTCTGCAAGCTGGGCTTTGACTTGGTTTAGTTTCTCCACTACAAGCAGATGTTCTTGTCCACCTTGCTGGTTTAAGAGTTTTTCCTTCAGCCTTTCTATTTCCCTGTCAGCCTCAGTGAGCTGGTTCATTATCTCCTGATAGCGCTGGTTCAGCCCTTTGTTCTCACTGGTGAGCAGCTCTACCTTCTGGGATAGCTTTCTCACAGTCATCTCTGTTTCAGAGTGTTCTTCTATCTTGCATAATGGTCCATAAGGACCCTTCAGGTTCTCGATATTTTGCAGCTGTGCCCTTTCAAGCACGCCTTCCATAAGGCGTATATCATAATCACACACAGCATCACATGTCCTTGAAAGGTTCCTCCTCAATGGCTCATTCTCTAACTCTTGTTGATATTTCAAGTTTTCTGACACTTTTTGACAACTGATCTTTTCGCCTGAATTGTTCTGCTCTTTGCTCTCCATGTTTTCAAGGAAATCTTCATGACAAACCTTACTATGGGAGACCAGCAACTGCACCAAGCCCTTCAAAGTTAAAGGACTGCCAGAGATCAGGTCCTCCAGCTCTTGAAGTGTTCCCACATTATCCTGCAGCGAAATGCTGATTGTCTTGGCATGGATGGATTCAGAAGGAGCCTGTGGGACGGTTGAGCTCTGAGGTTCCATCATGGAAAGGGGTGAAATAGAAAGGCCAAGCTGAGCCTGCATGCTGCGTTTTTTCAGTTCTTGTTGATGTAGGAGCTCTTTAGTTTCTTGGTACTTCTTTTTTAAGGACTGAGCTTGAGAACTAACCAGTTCTTGTCTCTTCATCTGGGACTCAAGTTCAGCCTCCAGACCCAAAGGAGGCTCCAGCTTGGAAAAGGGGACCAAATAGTTGGTTAACATTCAGTAGAGTGTGGGGTGAAAACGCACTGTATTGTAGATTACGTTTCTAGTATCCTCCTACTTTTCCCATTGATGCAAAGCAACAATAAATAAACTACAATTCTTTGGCTCAGATCAAAAGGTCTGAAATGGTAATCTTAAAAGTAAAAAAAAGCAATGTTTCCAGCTTCAGAAAAAGAGGCAAAAATTTAGAGCACTGGAAAAAAGGCACGTAAAGGCTGAAGTTAGTAAATCACAACAGAGCATGCGTATTAAATGGTTAAGAGTTATAACATGGTGTAAGAAATGCAAAATTAGTACCAAGTAGATTACTTGTAGATGGGCAGCACAATATAAATTTATCATAAATATTGAGGCAGACTCTGCTCTGTTCTGAACTTTCCACATTTCACCAAAAAGTTGAAAAATCTTATTTTCTTGTTTCAATGAAAATGCAACAATTCCTCACTAATTTTTCTCATTAGAGACCAATGGCTTGTATGCATAAATTAAAACATGGATGAATGTGATTACAAATTCATGGTTTTATAGTATTCTGTATTTGATGATGATATTTTCAATTAACTTTGTGCAAGCAACCAATAAAATTTCTCTGAGCAATTCAGTGAAGCACATAAATTCAAAGTTTTAAAACCTTCTCTTCCATAGAATCTTTCCATAACTTAGCTATTTAATAATACAATACAGCATTTAACCCATTATATGACGTTTTTGTAACCAAAAAGGGGGGAAAAAAACTTAACGGATACTGTGCTACACTGGTCTTTAAAACACACTTCATACGAGGATCACTGAAATAAAGGTATGTAATTTACAGCATATTTAACCCATCCGATACTATTTTCACATGCAGTTTTTCAGTTTGAGAAATTACTCAACAGCAGATAGCAACAACCCTCCGCAGAACACCCTCTACTCAGTGTGTTATGGGACGGTTGACGGGTTAAAAGGAGTTATTTTTGGTTGTCTCAGCTTGTTAATAAAACATGAACATTACAGCAGCATGCAAATCCCTATATCATATCCATATATTTACACCATTTGCTTTGACATTTAAGCCACCCAAACAGCGCAGTTGCCAGGTAACCATGCTTTCAGCGTCGCCCAGTTACACTTCATATCCATTATATACTCATGTTAACAAATGTACATTAAGTGTACATTTTAAAGGTGCTAACATGACTTGCTCATCATAACTAACACAGAAAGAGGAGATGAACAAGTAGAAGCCAAATTTTATTTTTAAAAATCCTTTTTCTTAACATGCAATTTACTCATGCAAACCATTTACTTCTTAACTTGTTTGTAGTTTCAATGATAAGATGGTCAGTTTGTTTACCTCAAACCAAATCAAACATGCAAAGACTGTTTAATGAAAGGAATGCCACCCAGGCCCAAAGATGAGACCTCTCTCTGCATCAGCAGGACAGGAACGGTGACAGGCCGCTCCTTCATGACTTACAGGCGAGATATAGCCGGCACGAATCTGATTCTCACGCTCCAGGGCGGTCTTCAGCTGGACCTCCAGCTCCAGCTTCTGGTGGTTGGATTCGAGCAGCTGCTGTTGACAGTTGTCCAACTGCCATTTCAGATCTTCTACCTGCCACCGAACACGAGTAAAACACAGTCAGGAAGAAAAAATGACACACATCGTGATACTGGTGTATTAGCGTCTCCCCTGTCTATCACATGGGTTGTTTTTATTGTGAGTCACGCCACTCACCCCTTTCTTGTAGCTTTCCAGAAGCTTCTCCAGCTCGGCGTTATCTCGAGACGACGTGGACATGGACAGGGGTACCCGATGCTCTTCCCGAATGGGTGTCCGCTCCACCTGCTGCCACCGCTGTTCGATCTCGTCCTGCATCTTCTGCTGTCGCTCCAACAAGGGCGTGACCAAGTCTCCGGTGCTGCCCGCGCTCTCGACGTCCATCCGGGTGGTGTCGGTGGGGGCGGGTTCCGGCGGGGTGCTCGTCACCGACTCGTACCTCTTCCTGCGCTCCTCGCGCCTCCGGCTGCGCTCCAGGTCTGCGAGCTCGGCCTGCACGGCGTCTACCTGCTGCACTCGCTGCTGGGCCAGCGCCTGGGCGATGGGGCGGAACTCGGCCCAGTCGAACGTCTTGGAGCGGCCCTCCCGCCGACGCTCCCGCACGCGGCTCCGTTTGAAGCCCGGCTCCCGGTCAACGGAGGAGGCCTCAGACGAGGGAGAATCCTGTGTCACGTCGGGCTTCGGCAGGGATTCCAGGGGACCGCAAGGCCCGTGATCGTCCGTCAGGCTGGATGACAGTTACACAGCCGTATATTTAAAGAAAAGCCGCCCTGGGATAGTGTGTATGTACATATCCTTTACGGGTCTCCCTCTCTGTCCGAAAGTAGTTCATATAGAAAAATTCATATCATTTCCACAACATTGCCCACCAAAACATACCAAATAATACATAAAACCTGATCTAACACTAACATATAGTAAAAGTAGGAATAATATGTATAGCAATACAGCCTATTTAAAGCAGAAATGATGCATGTATCATGTAAATTCACTTGCCAGAATCTATAGCCATGCACTGCTTCATGACAGGGATACGTTTTAAGAAATGCGTCATTAGGTGACTTTGCCATTGCGAAAACATCAGAGTGTACACTCACTAACCCTAGATGGTATAGCCTACTACACATGCCTGGGCTATAGTATAGCCTAAAAACGATAAAAAGTACAGTACAGTAAATACATAAACCAGTTACGTAATGGTTCATCACCATCAAGTATTATGTGCTGTACTTTCATATAAATGGCGGCACAGTTGGTGCGTTTCCACCAGCATCACCACACAAACGTAGTAATGCATCACACTATGTTGTTATGACAGCTACAGCATCGCTAAGCGAAAGGAATTTTTCAGCTATAAGCCTTTGGGAACACTGATGGTTTCGCAGTCTGTTGACCATAACATCTATATGCCGTGAATGATTGTATGTCTATAATTTGCTTGCTGATAAATGCTAAACATATCACTTTTCTCCATTTTTTTGAATTTCTTTTGGTTACAAAAAACAGGTGCTGATGCAGCTTTTTCTAAAAGCGAACTGGTGTAAAGCAAACGCTCGTAAAGTGGGGGATTCGTGTATCAGTGTTTCTCAACCTGGTCTTCGGGGACCCCCAGATAAGTCAACGATTACAGCCCCTCCCAGTTCCCTCATTTATGCTGCCTTGGAACTGGGGGGAGCCAAAATGTGGACTCTTTGGAGGTTCCCAGTGGAGAAAAATTGATGTATGTGATAAATGCACCAGTAACATGCACAAGCCTCTCAAGACCCAAATGGTGCCATTTTATAATCCACCGTCATGTTTAAACTTGCTTTTATTATTATACTGTCACATCTCTGCATAACCAGCTACATGTTGCATCTGTACAAATCAGAGCAGCGCAATGCCTTTGTTTGTGCCACTGTTTTGTCTTATTGCTGTCATTCTGTGTAGCTTTGCAGCCCTGTTTTATGTAACAGAACTTTGTTTCACTGTGTACTCTACCAACTGTATATGGCGGAAATGGCAATAAAAAGCCACTTCACTTGAAGTATGCGGTATATAAAGCATTACAGAGGTAAACTGACCTGGCCACATCAGGAGCAGTGGAGGGCCGTACGTTCTTCATCACAGCCTGTATCCAGTTACGCCGTATGCCCGCTGTCATGGCGGACAGCGTGTACACCGCTTCTTCCGTCTGACAACCCCCCACGACGACAGGGGAAACAAAACAAAAATTATATGCGAGGTACAGATTTTAAACTAGCACCATATAAGCTTAAGGAGATTTTACTTTAGTGAACATTGTGTGAATAGTAATTCTTAAAAAGCACATAATTATGCCATTTTCATTTTACTTTTCAAAAAGGAATAATATAGAATTAGAACTAACTCTTGCATAAACATAGAACCATGTGATTACAGCAAAACAGGTGGCGAATTTTCAAAGCCTTTCAAACATTAATAATACTGCCTGGAAATGCAGATAAACATGCGACTGATGTTACGCTGTCCTTGTAATGTGTTTGAATGCCTTCAAATAGGGGAGGACTAACAGGAAATGAGTTCTCTCAACTTTTTCCGCATAGGAAGCTGCCATATGCTGAAGTCAACAGACACAGTGCTATAATTTATATGAGGTGTAATGAAAAGAACAGAACTGTTCCTTCTTACATGTATCTGGAAGCCATAATTCCTCTGAACCTGGTATTCAGTAACATTAAAACAAGTAGTCAAGTCTATTTCCCCATCCAGATCAGAGGCCTGCAAAAACAAATAGAAAACTTCATGTGGAATGGCGTACTGTGTGCGCTTATGTCCGCAAGGCGGCGTGCCGACACAGAAGCACACAAACACAGTAATTAGGAAGGAATGGTAATCACCTCCTCTGCAATGGAATCCTTGTAATATCGAAGACTGTGATCAGTGAGGACGAACCAATACTTCTTCCACTTATGAGGGGGGAAAAAAATAGAAAATATCAGTGATGTTACACGATGATTTCAGAATGAATGTAAGTTGGGGGAAGAAAAGGCACAGAGCGAGAAGCCTTATGAAGCAGCAGCGTCAGCGATGACAGGTGCAGTTCTTCACGCGTTAATTAGCCACTATACCACCTACAGTCCATTGCAGAGTATGATCTGAGCACCTAGAGCACGGAGAACGTCGGGAGAGCCTGCAGAAGTGGCTAGACAGCTGTGGCTGGAAGAGCATGGTGGCAGGGCATGGTGGCTATCGCATGGGAGATCCTAGAGGTTCATTTTGCCCCAGAGTACCCACAGCACTTGGAGGACTGAAATGTCAGAAATGGACAATTTCTGTCCCCTAATAAATGCCCACGGTATGATGAAGATATTTTTGCATTAAATGAGTAAAAGGACAAACGTCATGAAATGACGTCTGAGAAATGCCATAGCCAACACCTTTATCGTGGCTTTTCAAATACAAAACTTATAAAAATGTACAAAGCGAAACGTCCCCCTGACTGGCCCAGATCTACTGGTTGGGTAGATTTTAGCAACACCTGATCTGATATAAGCCACAAGGGAATGAGAGGTCATGTTTCTTGACTCAATAAAAGAGATATGAAAGAAAAAGGCACTGAAAATGTCAGAGGCATCTCTCTTTGACCCTCAAACATTGAGCCCTTAGCATCAAAGCGGGGCGTTTGGCTTTTAAGCCCTGCAGCACACACTATATGCTCATGCGAACAGCTCAGACGGCCACAGCAAAGGCCCGAGTCCTCACAGCCCCAGCACCATATCCACTACATGCAGGATGTGTGTCAGCCTGACTCTGACTTTACAAACCTCAATTAAAACTTCAGTATGTATTAATAAATGAAAAAGACAGACAAGGATAACTATTACATACATAGATTCTATTTTCATTAATTTATGCCATAGCTACAGGATACGATTCATTACAAACCATATTAAGTGTGCCAGGATTGGATTTATTTCAGTTTTTATACTGTATGAAATCCAAGAACCTTTCTAAAACGTACGTAAAAAGAGGGTACTCTTTAATGCATCAATTTCCTACACTAAAATACCTAAATAAGACTTTTAAAAAAAAAAAAACTGCTTGTGTTTCTGTCCACGTAAAATACATTTCTGCTTAATTCCTTCATTTGGCTTCATTTGCAACTGTTAACTGTCAATGAGCCACATCATATAGTCAGTGTGCAGAGGCTGCTGCTCTGGCAACCAGGGAAGTGGATTCCAGCATTCAAGTGTCTTAAAGCAATAACAGAAAAGGCATTTTAATGGTCTTAAAGACAACAGACAACTCATGACCCTGCTGACTAGGTGCAGATGTATAATGAAAGGTCAGGGCTGCAGCGCATGCAACAGCAGTTTGCTCATGAGGAAACGCTTCTGTAATCGCAAGCTGACAGGTTCTGAGAAGGCGACCGAAAGGTCTTTCACGACGTCATTTAGCGCCCATCGCTCATTTTAGTGTGAGCGCCTCTTTCGTAAGCTGCACAGTGCAAAGTGTGTCAGTTGTACAAGCCTTGTGTAGCACGCCAAAGTAAACACAGATTGTTCCTTAAACAAAATCAGGCATGGTATTAACAAATGTGCTGACTTTGCTGCATTTAGGATGAAATTCTGTACATTGTAATTTTATTGTTAAATATCTAATTACGTTGGCAGCTGGTAACAAATGACACAATCGCATGTATTGCAACACTGTTTGGAAAAACCATGTAAACTGCCACAGGGATGCAGGGATATGAAACTCCACCCTGCGACGACTCAAAGACTGGCACGGACCACAGGCCGCAGACGAGCACTAAAACCATTTACTGCTTCATCGATGAGGGTGATGGGAATTGCACAAGTCTTTTAAAATGTGCTATTGAAATATACTTCATTTTTATTTATACAGGAAAAAATGTACTGAAATGGGTTTTTCAGCATTTTTTGTAGGCGCCCTTGCTGTAACCTACCTGGCCCTGCTCATCGAGTTTCATCATCCAACCTTTTTTGAAATTCAGTAAGTCTGGCTGCAAAGGAGAAAAAACAAGATGAGAAACTGGTCCATCCAAGTTATTTAGGTTACAGGTCATATCAAGTCATGTCTATCTTGATATCTCACACCATTCAGCAGTTCTGTTTAATCACAAAGGGAAAAAACTCGTCATGCTACATTAGGCACACGTACGATCACTGGCAAACTCGCACACCGAAATATAACATTTGCATCTTCATTAGCACCCTGCTGCTACAACAGACAAATAACAACAAACAAACAGTACCACCTTAAGGACCAAAAAAAAAACGCAAGTTAATCAACACTTCCCCACCCTTGTTTATGCCATAACTGAAATATGCATAAGTGAGACAAGTTAAATCAGTGACTTCTCTGCATCTTAGAAAACTGGAGTTAAGTGCTTAACATCCTGGTTCTAGCATTGTCCACACTGAGACATCATCACTCAACTCAGGCATTTGCTTTGAGGTGCCCTGGAGATGCTGCTGTGAGACAAACGTGACCGTTCACACTAGTGGAAACTCATGTGGGCACAAGCACACACAGACACACGCAAACGTATGCTGGTAAAAGCGTGGAGTAGTGAAAGCACAGGCAGGACAGGGATGACATGAGGATGACCTGGGCAGCGGAGGAGAGGCGCGAGATGGAGGGAGGCTCTGTACAGGACGCCCACGCTCTCACAGAGTGAACAGATGGCACAGGAATGCACAAGTAGGGTGAGAGGAGGATTAGTCTTGGAGAAAATAAAAGACAGACAACTTTCTGAACTCTTTTGAAGACTACAAGCAACACAATTAAGGTCTTTTGGCAGTTTAATCTAGTGCTGACCTACTTTCGATGAACACAGAGTCGTACTGTTCTAGACTTCTGACTGGAAGTCTTCAGCATTTGGCGTTACTTAGGAGAACCTTGGACATGAAGCCATGTGACTGATAGCATTGTGCTGCTACAGGAAAGAAGCTCAGGAAGAACCACCAGCTCCCTGGGCCGGTCAAGTCTTTGCGAGACCCGTTTCTGTAGCTTAACACTACCTTTCACCCAAATAAATAAAAGACAATCATTGCCTCGCTCGAGGTGTTCTTGGCCTTTGATTAGCCGAGCTGACTAATTTGTTTTTAGCTTGTTCACCTCAAGCCTTCCTCCAAAGGGGAAAATGATACGTCGACCACAATTTTTCACACAGTTTTAATGTATTGTTAAAATGGAGACAAAGGCAAAGTCAGTCTGCTGAAAAGACCCATCTTGCGAGTTATACCTGTGTGAACGAAGGTTTACGTTTGGTCACCTAATGTAAAGAGTTGCATTCATTTAATTCAAAAAGACAATGACGGAGTGCCTTGATTCTTGAACTGTAATTATAAAGGTGCACATGAAGAGCACTTACAGTCATGACAGATTCTGTAGTCCGTCGGTCAAGGGACTTGGCTCTCCTTAGAGGTGGGATGGTCGAGCGGGTAAAATCTAGGCCTTGCGGCAAGTCAGGTCTGTCCTCCTGAAACAGAAACGCACACGTGCCTGTGACCGAGCTGCAGCTCCTGTGTCACCTCCCGCAAGCTTCTACGTGTCGGTAATGGAGGGTGATGCCTCTTCCACTGTCATTAAACAGAAGCAAACACATTATAGCCTAAACAGCCGGGAAAGCAGTGAGGAGGATTTATGCAGGATTACCTTCCTGAGTCAACAATGCAAAAACAGGTTATGGGGTTTTACATGTTTCGGCAACCCAATGGGGCCGGTCTGAGCCCGTGCTATGAACACACAGCTGCTCCTTCACCAGAGGGGAACAGGACAGCTACCTGACATTTCCGGGAAATGGAGAAAATGAGCTTGTCTTTGTGTCCATGACGCCCTGCTGACCAGGGCTGGGATATCTGCCGGTCAATGGTGCTCTTCTCTAAAGTGAATCTACCTCTTTCCTACAGATCCTCGACACTTCCGAAGCGTCTTTGCAAACTGTCCCCTTAAAACGACAGTTCAGGTCGGCTGTAAAAAGACCAAATATGGTACGAGGCACATGTTAAACCCCTATGGCTGATGTGCAGAGAGCAATGTTTTTCAGTGACGGATTTAAGAGGCATCAAAAGCGCCGTAAGCTGGTGCGGCCCATGGACCTAATGCTGCCGCTGCCGCCGCCGCCGCCTCACCCCCCCCACCACGCGCGGCTCCTCACTGCCCCTGCAGTCAGACTCATGTTACGCTGCAGCTCTCCTGCACGCTGCCAGGTCGACTCACAAGTATAATAGGCCCTTTCTTCAACCTCGCAAAAGGAGAAATATGGATTTTCAGAGCGACAGCGGGCCAAAACGGACACAGAGAGCAGCCTAGCGGGTCCGCGGCCAGGCCCGGCGCGTCGCCTTCCTGCTGCCTCCCTTTTTTTTTTTTAGCCATGCAGTCAAAATAAACAGAAGGGACCCGTGAGCCTCGGGGCCATGCGTGACCTTTGTGTTCCTGCCGCTGAGAGCGGCGCTCCGAGCCAAAGGAAACAAAACGCAGTAGGGCAGATAACATCTTTTATAAAATGTCATGAGAACCGTCTTGAGGTGTCACCTTGTGGTGAACCATAGTTAAAACGAATAAAGCGCTTTGTTTTTAAGACTTGTATGAATGTACCCTCTCTTTGAACCGTTTAGGCACAGGGAGGCAGCCAAAAGTTCCGGAAATTTCCATCCAGGGCGGCACTGTCGTGTCACCCAAACCTGGGCCAAAGTGAAGCCCCGACACAGAGAAGGGGCCTGGGACTCGGACAGGAACACCGACATGAACGGCCTGCTATTTTGGCTCCTGAGGAAGCGCTTCCCCCAGGATGGGGTGGGAAGCGGAACTGGAATCATGTGGGGAATCCAGCTGCAGAATGGACAAATGGAAATGAATTCAGGGCACAGCTCCAGCCTCCAGCAAAACAAAAGCACAAGCGGGAGGGCAGCACTCGCCAGAGGCCACGAAATTTAAGGCCTGGACTATGATTCCTGCATCGCAACTTATTTCTATCATGAGGTTTAAAACTGAACTCCAGTAAACAGCAAAGGTGATGGATCAAATGTGGCTGTGCCACTGACGACTTTGCAGCAGTGGCATCTGCCAGTAGCCGCATCTGAAACACATTCAGCGGCCGCTATATTAGGGACACCCATCTATATTAGATAAAGCTATATCCTATTGGGTCGGGCCTGCTTTTACTTTGAGAATCACTTCAAGAGTAGATGAGTCCTGCATTCAGAGAAGCCGTGATCATGTCGTGATCAGCAGCTACAAAACAACAACTGAATTATTTCTATTCACTTATGTTTTGTTGTTGATGAAAGCTTTGAATCTTGATATCACATATTCAAAATAATAAACTGTACGCCATTAAAATGGTTCTGAATACTTTTTCTAGTTTGGCATATTAGAACATCCTGCAGCCGGCCATGTCAATCACTGACATCATAAATCATGCAGTATTTCAAATTATACTTAATTACAAACAGATGTACGTTTCATCTTTATGCCAAACAGGGTTTCAAACACGCAACGCCATTTGTACCTGCGTGTGGCACACCGTGACTCGCGACCGATTCCGAAGAACATAACGCCTCTGACATTGAGCATGTTTCCTATGATCTGTCAGTTCTGGTCAAACCAAGAGCAGCGGCGAGGTCTTTTTGTTCTATTACAGACGCGGCTCTTTATCGTTCAGGCACTCAGGAATGATTTGCGATTAAGAAAAACAGGGTCGAAGCCGGTTGTCTCCCATGCAGAGCAGCAGGTTTGACTCCTGATGTCCCAGAGCATGGAGATAATCTGCCATTTCTGTCAGCTTCCCGGCTGCATCCCATCCCCACACTCGATCTACAGAAAACAGCAGCTCCATCTCCCAAACCCATCGCAGGTGTCTCAGTTCTTCGCTAGAGTTGTCATGGGAACTAGGGGTTGACAGCGATAACTATTATGGGATTAGTTGGCCTGCAAAAATGGGGAGGTGGGGGGGCTTCAGGCTTCACAAAGAGAAACTGAGAAGGAAAACAGAGGTGACGGCGGGCGGCGTGGGGACATACCCCCCTCTGAAAGCGCCGGGTCTGGCTGCGGCCCTGCCTCGGGGCTCCGTGGCCCCCCTCCTCCACCTCCATCTTCTCAGCATTCTCCAGCTCCAGGGCCTCCAGCTTCTCTATCACATTTGAGCGACTAAAAAACAATAAAAAAAAAAATATATAAAAAATAAGGCATTCCCTATCAATTAATCACCGGTAAAAACTGACCATGCACAAAAAAGACTATCAATAAAGGACACGTGACAAAGACAGTATGCAGAATATACTCCTATATTACTCCTATATTACTAGGCTGAATATACTCCTAGACAACTAGGCTGATGCTACAGTATTAATGCAACGCAATTAGATTACATTTTGTAAATGTAGAAATACCTATTAAATATGTCATTCATTATTATATTTATCTGCCTGGATGCTTGCGGTTAGGCGTCCCGTGAACCTCTGCGTTGGGAACGAGACAAACTGAGAGCCCTTTGATGATCACTTTTTCCTCGTTTTTGCAGAAAAGAAGAATTTAGAACAGTGGGAGCCAGCTGGAAATATTAAGTGGCTCTTTTTGAATTTTGCCCTTATATGGGGAACTTGCGGCAGTGGCTGTCCTCCTTATAAGGCGAGCGAGATTGCAGAGTGAGGTATTCGTGTCACATGACGACTTGCTGCTCTACAAGCTGCTGGGGCACCGGACGGCTAAACGAGCACAAATCAAGTCATTACAAATAAAACCCACTTACAGTCACAGCTGAAGGAATTTACCGTTTGGATGCGCCACAGGAAAGGGAGAAAGCCACCCCCCCCCCACCCCCCCGCTGCCTCAACCATGACGTCACTCTTCATTATACCATTCAGTTTATGCAGGAGATGGCAGCCAAAACACCAAGGAGAATTTTAGCAAACCTACCAAGACAATAATTACTATCGAGAGAAACAAACCACACTTACGCAACACATAAACCATTCACATTCTGTTGCCGTTAATTAAGTCATTAAACCACCGTGTAACTTTTGGTAACCGGCTTCATTGGAGCTTCTTGTAGCTTACAGGGTTGGCACGCTGCGCCCTGAGGCCTTACAGCATCCCCGGGGGCTCACCTCCTCTCGGGGCTGCGGAGCCGCTGTACGGCCTTCCTATCAGGGCTGCGTTCCCGGCCGCGTTTCTCCGCCTTGCGGGCTTCTGCCTCGTGTCGGCGAGAGCGCGGCACATCATAGGGGCCTGGTGCGCGCAGACCACGGCCCGGCGATTCGGCCGGGTGGCTGTCGACACTGGCCACGGTGCTGCCACTGGTGTCCGAGTCCAGCGAGCTCATGGAGCCGCTTATGTGGGAGCCATTGGAGAGCAGGCCCGAGGGGAAGGTGTCGCTCGGGGCGGGAGACAGACACCGCGGCACCCCCCCCAGCTCGCCGCTGTTCCGGCTGGATGAGCTTCCTGTCGGGGACAGGACGTCCAGTGGGGGTTGTGGAGGGGACGTGTGGAACACGAGTCCAGCTCGGTCCACTTCGTCACCATTGACAGAGCCTTGATCAGAGATCAGGTCCAAAGGCGTCGCCTCAGCACCTGTCGGGAGGAGAAACAGAGAATGAAGAGGCACAAAATGACAAACAAGTTCTGCATCCTAAATTCAGATCCGCACGAGTATGAAGACTCATCATCCATACAGATTCTGTGTCCATTTCCAAGAATCGTGGACCAGCCCGAACGACCAGCATAGCTCTACGAGTCAGGGGGCTCCAGCAGCTGAGTGGCAAACCTTCGGGGGCACAGATGAACTCCACCCAGGTAAACATGTCCACAGCATTTGCAAACACTTTCCCGCTGCAGTGCCACATGGCCCGCAAGTCCTGGGCGTAACTGGGGAGTACATAGAGAACTCGCGCTAATCGCAAATGATTAAACTGTCCAAGTATTCAACCGGACTGAAGCCAACCAACTGCAGACATCCAAAAGGCAGACAAGTAATAAGCATTTGGGAAGGAGCACCGGCCTTACGCTGTACTACCAATTTGGGCAAAGTTGTCCTGAATACTGGCCTATTTAAGCTTCTCTTAGCTTAAGGCCCATCGCCGCCATCACACTTTGACCCAGAACAGTGGCTTCCTGGCACCTAAGCAGGCATTCAATGCTCAAACTGGTTCTGTCATATACCATGAAGCGCTGCCACGGGACATATCTACACTTTAAATGTCACGTTTAAAGGCCGATCCTGAAGGTGGAACAGACACCTGCCAAGCATGATTCCCCCAGTGATGAGGAGCGACTGTTTTGGGCTTGAGTGCTCCAGAGGCCATTTGCATGCTGCGTTTTTTTTTTTTTAAATCATCCATCCGGAGCTGTGCAATCGGTGGAGCGGCTGGAACAAAGCACTGTTTGTGTTTGAGGGAACACCCTTTTCATAAAAAAAGAAGGCGAGAGTTAAAATTCTCGTGTTATGGAAACAAACTGAATTTCAGAAACTGATCAGGCATAAGAACACTGAGCTGTGTTTGGCACGTGTGACAGTTGCTTTTCAGAGAGTGGGGCAGCATGTTTATCAAGGCCAGCCGCTGACTCACGTTTGGTTAAGAAACGCCACCTTTCTACGATATGCTACAGAATCCCGAAAAGGATGACTGCGTTAAGGTGGGTAACGGATGCTAAATTATAAACAATATATCAACCTTTTCAAAACCAAGTGCAAACCCTCCCTTCAATTAAGTGCAAACAAAACGAATAAGCGCTCAGCCTAGTCCTCTACCAGAGACACCTAAAGCCTCGTTGAGAATAAGATTAGCCAGCAAACAATAAAACTCAGCATGTGTTTATATTACAAACAACACAGACCTGAAAAGAAGTGAGTGGATAAACTGAACAGGAAATCCAGACATTCAAGCCTCTTGTTTTTCTGTGTGTCTGAGACGCTGCTCCCCCAAACATCATTCTAACGCCATGCTTAGCTGTTACTGTACCACTTGCCGCAAACACTGCTACTTCACAGGAAAAAGAAGCCAGCTGGTCAGACTTGAAAGCGCACGACAGCAGTGCCGCTTCCTCCTCACCTGCGTGGGCCGACGGAGAGCCGAGGGGAGCGACGTCCGCTGGGGCCCAGACCGGACCCGCTTCTGCCTCCCTGCTGTGGAGCTCTTCCTGCCATATGATGGACCTGGAATCCGGAACCTTCTCGGCCTCCGGGATTCCCATACCCGTCACGGGCACCTTCGCGGGGCCAGGCTCCTGAAACGGAACGGCATGCGGCATTCAATGGACTCGGCACGACGAAAACAGGACTAAATCTGAACCATATACCACCAGCTGTTGGCAGTCACTTTAAACTGGAGAAGTTCCAGAAAGTAATTAGAAAGAATGTTTAAGACTTTACTACGGCCCAGTAGAATTTACATAATTACTGGGGAACGAGGAAATGGAAGTGATACTTTATTCATCCCCTTGGGGAAAGTAGGCCATTTTCATCTATCCCATCTTGCTCTCCATGAGACCCTTCACCACATATACAACCAACAACCATATGAAACCAAGTTTTGGAGTCAGAGCACAGAGCTAGCCAGTGTGCCAGTACTGGAGGTTCAAGGCCTTGCTCAGGGGCCGATCGACGGCACCAGTCTACAGGCCACAGGATTTGGGGGCAGCATGTGGCTCAGTGGGCTAAGCCTGCGTGCCTGTAATCACAAGGTCTCAGGTTCAAACCCAGCCTCAGCACGTCTGCGGGTCCTTGAGCAAGACCCTTAACCCCCAGCTCCCTGGGCGCCCCAACAGGTGGCAGCCCTTCGCGGACAGCTTGCTCTACAAAGAGCAAGTTGAGGGAGGCGTAAAAAGGAATTTCCCCACGGGGATCAATAAAGTTGTGATTATTATTATGATGATTATTATTTGAATTCAGCACCCTTCCATTTACGAGCATAAAGATAATTAGTAATACTAATAATTAAGGATAAAGCATCTCTGAACTGACGATGATGGGAATGGAACTAACCTGGGAAGTGGTGGGCTCCACCTTGCGTTTCTTCTTCTGGTTCTGCTTGTTTGTCCTTGGGTAGACGGCCAGCTGCTCGCTCCACCTGGCGAGGGGACAGCAGACAGCAGAGTCCCCTGAACCAAAGCGCAGGGGCCGGACGTGCAAATGCGCCCGAGCGGGCGCAGCCTGAAGTCCCCCCGCCCCCCCCACCGCATCCCGCGACTCCCCCGCAGCCGCTCCAGCTGTGCCGCTACATCTGAGAGCACTTTGGGCCCTAACAGCTGACAGATCGCATAGCTGGCAGAGAATCGGCGAACGCTCAGCCGGCGCGGCGTAAACACCACGGTGCTCAGATACGTGGGCTGCTGTGTACCGTCACCAGGGATCTGGCCGTACCCGTTGATGATCTCCTTGTTCTCCCCCCGGATGAAGTACTCCTGCTCTGGCGTGATGATACACAAGGCGTTCTTCTGGCCTGTCTTGGCCTCGGCGTCAATCACATCTACGCACTGGTTCATATTCACAGTTCCTTGGGGCAAGGTGCTTGGCTGAGGAGACAGAGAAGCTTGGGTGACCTGAGGGGCTGGGGGCACGCGACCTGGGGGACTATTGGGGGGAGGAATACAAAGTCAAACGGCTTTGATGGAGGGCCAGCTGAAGATGAGGGAGAGGAGATAAACACAAGGGTTGGTTACAAAGCTTCTTCTGCACGAACGCGTCTCACAGAGAGAAGATAAGAATGTAACACTGCTTGTGTCATCTTCTACATAACAGCAAAACACAATGGAGAAAAAATTAGACTGAAAAAATAAAAACATTTGCTGCGCTTGTAACTGCAATTTCCACATTCAAGAATCCCATTCAATATCAGGCTGCATGCTGGAGCAGATATTCTCTAAATGCTTCAGTTCTAAAAAGCAAAAGCACATTGATCACAGTCGCACCCTGAGGTGGCTGCAGCCTCCTCAGTCATTAATCACTCTCCCGGTGCCCATGATTAAATGGCAAATGAACTCAAAGAGCCATTTGGAGTGTCATCGCTCCCATTTCCGGAGCGAAATAAGGGAGAAGCAGCAGGCCTGACGCCTCTGTGAGCAGCAGGCCTGACGCCTCTGTGAGCAGCAGGCCTGACGCCTCTGTGAGCAGCAGGCGCCCCTCGCCGATGAGACGCCGTCCCGGGTCGGCTCAAACTCCGACATTATGAGAGCGTGTGGCAAAAGCGGGCTATTTAAAGCCAGAGGCCTCGCAGCTGAGGAAGAGAAACACGCAGCCGGCGCAGGAAATGCTGGGGAGAAAGCGAGCTTTGGGCAGGGGGGCGGTGTTCCAGAAGGGAGCGCGTCTCTCGGCTTCACCACGGACAATAGGGCCGAGCCCGACTGGGCCGCACGGCGATGGACGGCCTCGCTGAAGGTGCTGGCTACTCTTCAGCAGGCTCATTTAGGTCAGGAAACGCAGAGGTGCGCCCAGAATTGTGAGAAGGGAAACCTTTATTTACCCAGTTAAAAATAAACCCTTATTTAACTGGACGGCAGATTGGTCGTCATTGTAGGACGCAAGTACGTGTGTGCTGGACAGAATGTTATATAACTAAAACTATTGGCTGTCCCTCGTGTTAACTAGCGCTGAAAACCAAAACTCCAATTGTTAAATTCAGTCGGCTGAATCGGACTGTTCATAAAATGTGAACGCAGCAAAGTGGCAAATGCTACATTTACATTGCAAATCGCTAGGAATAAAGTTTTTGATGCAAATCTGCCAAATCAGATTTTAGCACACTATTTTTCTTCATATGAGAACCACTTTTTCAATTAGGTCACCGAAAAGACAGTAAATGGAGGAATGCCAAGCGAATGATACCATGCTCACTTCCAAAATATCCTGAGAAATTACATTACATGCTCTTGGGATGTATGCAAATGAAAATTTTATTTACTGGTCTGAAGTCTGAGACTAAGGTTTGTGAAGATTCTCAGTACAGATTGAGCGAAGGAGAACTTTTGAACTGACATGGCACTGGTTTCGAGAATTTATACCATTTCCTGTGCTTAACTGAGTGAGCCTCCGTGACAAAGAACAAAAAAGTTTATTTCAAAAAACAAGAGAGGGAAAATGCACACAACGAAAGTGAAGAGAGCTGCATATTTGTGATGCGCGTGTGAAGCGGTCTTTTAAAACTCCAAACAAATGAGCCGGAGGGCATTTTAAGGTTTTTTTCTTCCCAATGGACTCTTAACAGGCACATCCCTTCCAAAGTAAACATGATACAAAAATTCAATTTCAGTAGACTTCCCCTTTAAGATTCAGAAGAAACAAAGCCCTCTTGGCATTTCACAAGCAATAAACTGCTCTAACTGTTTCAGTCTAACTCTACTGAAAGACAACTGCTTGGTTACCGAACAATTTCACCTGGCAACTGGGAAAATCCTTTGCTTTATGCCTTGCGGACCAGAAGGGAAGGCAGAGGCAGAGAGCCTGACTCAAGCTGCTTTTGTAAGTCCGCAAGAGTGACAGATTAGACCGGCTGTGTGGCGCATCAGTGCATCGTACCGACTGAAAGGCTGGGAAACATCGAGAAACTTTAAGAAACACTTAGACACCAGCACATCATAACGGGGACACATCTCATCACACACTCCATTTTCATTAAGATTAATGTTCTATAAATGATGATTAATCACAGCACAGCAAACACACTGCCCACAAACCGAACGTAGCAGGTATACTATGAAGCCAGACACACGACCCTCATCTCACACTCTCATACACTTCGCAGGAGCTTCTCCGGTTCAGGGCTGATTCTTCTTCCACCGTTATCGGGCAGCTGCTGGATGTAAAACAGGTGCTCTTTGCTGATGCCTTTTATGGTGATCTTGCTGATGTCGCTTATTAAACTACGGGCACTGCCAAATACGGCAATTACTGTGTCATTAATAAACGGAAGAAATTCAGAAACTGGAACAGCTCACACGCCTGAAATGGTACGTTCAGGTTTAAAATATTGACGCAGAAAAGCATTTAAGTGGGTGATCTCATTAACAAGTATCCAATTTCAAATAGCAGAGAGCACTTATAAAATATCTCAAGTTGAATAAAATGACCAGCCTTTCTGAATTAAGGCTTGTGCATCTGCCCTTCTGTCACACATAGTGAGCTTGTAAACAAACCACAAGTGAAGATGACAAAGTTCTTCAACTGTTGGGTTATTGCCAATTTTACCATCCATATCATGGACGTAACAGCCATCAGCTAAATCATATCCCATATCCATGAATTCTCAAGCCTTTTTATAATTGGCTATTTATACCAGAGATAATAGTTATACTCACACAGGCGTATAGGCACTGCTTCCTAAATTAAAGTATGCAAGCCTTTAAAAAAGACCCCATCACACATTAAGGCTGATGACTTGGGGATTTTTTTTGGTGGACGCAGCTACGTGGACCTGTGTCGCGTTGTAAACTGTATTACACCTACAACTGCTTTGCCTACTCACAGCTGTGCTTCCAAGTGAAACATATAGGGCTTCATTAGAAAGAAAAGACCTTAAAACTTGGTAAACTTGGTTAACCCACAAAGAAACTGAAACACGCCAAGTGAGGGCAGATCCTTCGACTACAAAGCACCTTCATGATGAAACTGTCTAACTTTGTCTAACTTTATCATGAATGAGACATCATATGTGCATCTTCAGATGGGGTAAAGACAAATCCCGTTCCTGTACTTCCTCTTGTTGTATATACATGCATGATTAGAGATTTGCATTTACAGAGCATGTTGCTGACACAAGCCACAGATGCCTCACACTGCCTCTCTTTCCTTACTGGATTCAGACTAAACACGTCTGCTATCTGTTATGGGTTAATTTTAGTATTCAGATCTGCCGTTTCTGCTTCCATTCAAACACACCTTTCCTACAGTGACGAATTGTTTTTCCAACACTAGGGAATGGGAGCGACTCCAATCATTCCCTGTGGACAAAGACTTCACCTGCGACCCACCTTGTAATGTATAAGACCTCTCTCTTCTGCAGATAACCCAGCACATTCAAACACTATGTCTATAGTCACTGCAAATCATTAACACATTTTACATGAAAAGCACAACACTTCAATATTAACTGGGAACATAATCAAGGAACACTGCCCTGAGCAAAATTACTTACTGTAGAGTACATTCTGTACCTCTCGCATTTGTTTATGTACAATCACAAGACGTTAATTAGAAAATTTTCAAATTTTAGCAAATATTTTTCTATGAACAGCTAAAAAAAAAAATTTAGAATTCAAATTCAACAGTTTAAGAGTTTTTAGAGTACTTAAAAGTCAAGACTCTCCCGAAATAAATATCACTGAAATAAGAGGAGACACCTTTGATATGTGGCAATATGTGGAACTGTCACATACAATGAAACCTCCGGGACGGGTCAGGGTTAACAACCTGACGATCGGGTGACTCTTAAAAAGTGCCCAGATCTCAGTGTCACCCGCCAGGGACCATCGCGTTATTGCATAATTAGGAGCTTCAACTGACAGGTTTGGGATGCGCCTTCATGACAAGTACACAGAATATGTCATAAAGTTCAAGTAAATTTACAACAAAAAAAAAAGAGGAAAATAACTGCCAACCTAACAATTTCATTTGCAGCTACTCCTTGGGTTCATAATAAGCTCATTAACACTGCATTTGTTGAACAAATTTTACCTTCTAGCACAGTAACTGAACACAGCGGCCTTTAGACTTCCCCAATTATGAACACGCATATTCAACACTTAGCAGAAACTATCATTAAACAGTGGAAGACAATCCAGGGTCCACAGGCAAAATGAGATGCTGATCTCGCAATAAGAAAAATGTAAACAATGTAAAAAAGTCTAAACCCCCCCAATTTTATTAATTCAGTTCCTTGATTTTTATATCATATTGACCTTATCATAGCATCAGGATTATTAGTACATCAAAGGTTGTTTATGTAATATTTAACATCAGGTTAAATCAGGTAGGACCATCAATTTCCATAACAGCTCTGAAAACAGCAATAAGCCACAAATTATGAATGGGCCGATCCACATTTTTTCAGGTTTGATCCAATTCCAATACACAACTACTGATACCGATTCCAATATAAGAGTTCCTTTTACTTTGTTATAATAAATGTGTAAATATTATATATTAGTATTTATATGTTATCAATATTTTTAAATCTAGTGAATACAAATACAAGCATAAAAATGTATGCCAAAAGCGCTTTAATTAAGATACTGGAAACATACATTATGCACTGTTCCACCTTGTTTGTACATCTTGTTTTAAGTGTTTCTGAGGCATTTGCAGTTCAATTTGAAAATCTTCTAAGCAAAGATATGTAAGTGCCGAATCCTTAAATACCACACAATTTTCTCCCACTGGCAACAGCGTCACTTACACTTCATCACGATAGCCACCCCTCGTGTATCACAAGCTGAAGTGAGCACGCAAAACAGCCCAAGCCAGCCACTCCCGAATCATCCACCTTTTTTCATATTACTCGTGTTTTGCAAAGCTTGCAAATCGCTATGCTACTAGTTGTTGTTGTTGTTAAAAGTGTAAAATACTCCCAGACTGACACTTTATCTTACTCCTATGTTCCTCGTACCGCAAAGCGTAAGCGCATGACGACACGGCAGGCGGAAGTCACTGTGCTCACACCCACTGAGTGGCAAATAGACCGAGTGGCAGCATTAGCGTTCAGCTTGAATGCTGCATAGAACACGAGGAAAGAGCCGTCGTGCAACTGATTCTACAAAATGATTTAAGAAGAAATAGGAGCTCTCTTTAGACTGCTGAAAACTAAAGTAAGTATCGGACGTGGATCATCACATATGGCTGATACCCGATCTGTCTAATAGGTCTCAATCGGCACCGATACCGATCTGAATACTGGATCAGTGCATCTGTACCACAAATAACCATAATTATCTCAAACAGCTGTCTGTCAAGGTCTTATTACCAGGACACCAGTGAGGGATTTAGATTTGCAGTACTTAATCAAAAATGTGGACTGAACAGCAACAACCTGAATCCCGCCCTGTAATCAGAACAACACACCCACGGCACACCCCAGAACTGCATAACGGACACACAGAATATATCTTTTATATGTGAGTCTGACTCACCCCCCTCCCAGAGTGCCTTGACGCATGGGGCTTACATTCGAAACGGCCCTGACAGTCAGTAATGGCTATCGGCGTTTCCTCTGCCCCTTTCCGCCCGTGCCACCGGGTGCACTCTGCCTTTCACAAGCATCACTATTAGCCATAAAACGACACGGTCAACATCTGGTGGAGAGTGTCGTACGCGGCGGACCCATTAGCAGCTGGGGTCGGTGCTGCATCAGCGCGGCGGCTGGGCCGCAGACGCGGCGGCTCTCATGGCGCACAAACTACGGTTACCCTGCCAACTACGTTCCCTTTCATTTTATATAATCCCGTTCGGCTCACAGAAACGTATCCCACGGCAGACAGCCTGTGGAATGTAAATCTCCGGCATTTTTCGCATCGCCGTGTGGTTTTCTGGGGGGGCTGATGTTCTCAGAGCATAAAGAGCAGCCACTGGGAGCCTTCTGCTGTTCACCAAATATGGACATATCGCAGGAATGCTGAGCTAAGTCCGGACTCTGACTCCACATCCAGAGCATCTCTGTCTGATGGCTAAAATACCCCCTTTCCATCTTTCCCGCCTCCGAGCGGCACATCACGACCGGTCCGTCCTGTTTTTAGAAGAATATCCTAATATATCAGACTATTTAATCTGCTGCCAGTGACGTTCCGCAAAACCAGCCGGCACAGGGCAGTGATGCGTAAGGAGCAACTGAGGCTAACATCACTTTTTTAGGGCTAAGCAAAGACAAAGCTGTGGGCAGTGTTCACACTCGAAGGCCCCGCTGGGGCTTTTTGCTCTCGTCACCAAGGTGACACACTCATATCTAGGAGCACTGCTGCTCTGTGTGACTTAGTCACAGTGATACAACATGCAAATGGAAACTTAATACAACATAACAATCGTGACCTGGACTCCTGAAACCTGCCATGGCAGCTTTAACTCAACCGGAGAGACAAACTTCTTCCTCTTGTTGCCAGTTACAACCCTGAGCAAGCCGGGCACCGCACACCAGCCCGTCGAAAGGCCTCCTCAATCGCGGATGGGGAAGAAACCAGCTCAGAAAACTTCAGTCTCTGCCGGAGCGGTTTTGGCATCTCTCTGGGCCAGTCACAGCTACGCAGCTCTATTAAACGGGCTACGGCGCTCACCAGCACCCTGCTGCCTTACCCTCTCTAAAAACCAGCAGCAGTCGAAAAGGAAAAACCCCACAACTATATCCTCTTAACGGAATATCTGGCCAGGAAAGGCGCAGATGTCATTCTCATGGAGGCTTATAAAAACAATACCACAACAGAGATGTAACAGGGGCATGCATAAAAACATTCGCTAGAAGCCTGCTGTTAATCACCAATGTTAAAAGCAGTGTTTAGAAGAGGGTTGGCCAATCTTATCCGCAATGGGCCGGTGTGTATGCAGGTTTTTGGGGTATCCTTCAGGTCAGCTGGTCAAACCCAGGTGTGAGGTCTCTTCAGCCAATCAATCCTCCAATTAGGGAGCTACAGCGAAAAGCCTCAAACACACCGGCCTTTTCTGGGTAAGATTGCCCACCACTGGTTTAGAAGATGCAAATTGCATTATTTATTATCCCTTTATGTGGGGGAAAAAAGCTACTGAAAAATGCATACAATTTCACAAGGGCCTTTGTTTAGGTTACCAGAACAGGGAGGACAGGGCTGAGCAGCGTCTAAATACCCAACGGGAACCAAATGCACGTCAATCCTATAAGCACAATCTTGAACAAATAAAAAAAAAAAAAACGCTTCTGTTAAAACTCTTTGCTGGCAACTAAGCTATATAAATTATGCTTCAAGAAGTCACAAAAGACAATAAATAATCTCCGTTTATACATGGCAAGCTTCCCGCCCATCACGGCCAGGCAAACAAATTCTGAGATGCTTTTTCTCAGTCAGACGTGCAGAGTTCTTATTTCAGGGTACACAAAGAAACCAATTCACTGACCTAATTTCTATGCTTTTATTCTAGGAACAGATGGATAAAAGACTATAAAAACAATGCAGCTGTCAGTATTTGTGCACCCGTTTCAATGAAAGGAAAAATACCAAACTGACTGAAGGCCCACGTATCACAGGGCTGTTTATCTGAACGGAAGCCTACAGCACTTTGCTGACGTGCGGATGAGAAGGGGGGGGGGGGGGTCGCCGGCGGCCCGGTGCATTCTGACGTCAGGGCCTTAGCCTCTTGGCCCTCGTGACGGACTCGGCGCAGGTGCTGCCGTGCATTTACACGCAGACGAGTTAATCTAAAGCGGATCAAGCCCCTGATTCTGCCCCGTCTCACATTCCCGTGAGGAGGCCAGAGAGACCCTTCCTGGGCTATGAGCTCCACACTTAAGATTCTCGCCGTGGCGAAGGCACCTTTCACTTTCTTGGCTGCTCATTTACAAGTTAAACATGCAGGTGTGGCCGTCTGAACCGATCAGAAGATAAGAAGCCTTCAGGTCCTCGTTCTTATGGAAAAATTCCGTCGTAAAAGGTTACCGTAGCCACTGATACAGCGGGCAACTAACCTTTCTTCTTCCTTTAGAATTATCGACAGATCGTTTTATCTTTGGGAGGACCGCGCTAAGGTCAGGCAGCCCTTTAAATGAACTTACTTCCTAGAAAAGCCATGTTTTCCAATAAGGATTTCAGCTCTTAAGCACACAAGCATAGCGAACACATTTTTTCCAGAATATGAGTCGCTAAATCTAAATGTAATGTTTACATATGGACTGACTTCCTGCGTCATTATTCTGCAATTAATTACTGCTCCTTTGAACTGACAAAGATCACAAATATAAAGTTAGAAACAAAGGCCTAGAACACCCTGGAACATGGAAATGACGTGGGGGGGGGGAACCCAGAGCAGTTTGAGCTTGGAGGGGGCTGCTGCAACATGGGAAAATGGGAAAGTACAAGTCGAAGTGGCACCAGGTTTTGAGAAAGAGCTACTTACCGATTCGTCCAAAGCGAACCGCAAACAGCCGTGCTCATAGAGGACGAAGAACCTCCGCTGCCATTTCTGCAACGAGCCAACGATGCGTTTGTCACCGGACTCAAATAAACAGTTCACTGCGCGTCTAACACCTAGAGGCAGGTGAAACTCGCAAAAATGACTTCTCACCCAGAGACAGGCTCAGTGCCACTGAACAGGACCACAGGTAATGCAAGTAAAGGCCCGCATGACTTAAGTCACACTGTTCGGTGTAGAGAATCTAACTTTGCCACAAGTATAATCTGTCATAGCGATAAATCCTAGGAAAAGGAAAATTATGTACACAAGCAAGATTTATCTACAATATCACACTTAGTAACTACATGGTCTGTGCTGTCTAATACCGTCATTCTTATAAAGGGTCACAGTGTGATTTCATATCCTGATGAAGGACTACAGATGTTAATTTGACTCTGGAATAAACAAACACTACATTATATTGGTTAAATAAGTAAATTATGACTAAATAAGGAAATTATGAAAGTGACTTTGTGAAACACTTCCTAATTTTATAAAAATGTTCATTGTAAGCGTGTAAATAAACCGAGTTGAAAATGAAAATGGCCAAAATGCAGCCACTCACTCACCCTGGATCTCTGCATCGGGTTATCAAAGTCTGTCCCCTCTGGGGCCAAACAGAGCCAGCCTCCATAAATCGGTTTGGCCTGCAAAAAAGGAATTTAGACAATCATTACAAGCAAGAGGAGGGGAGCTGTGGGGGGTGGAGGGAAATGAGCCATGCTTAGGGTCCAGATGTGGAAGGGGCGGGGCTATTGCATTAACCAACAACAAACAAACAGTCGAAACTTCCCAGCACTCTCCAATAAAGCCCACCATGATTAATGCTCTGCTTTGTAAAAAGAAAATGTCATGTGACCAGAGGTCAGCCTTGTCTGAAAGAGCAACTCAAAACATTCACAAAGGCAGACGATTGGTTATGAAAAATACTGAGCAACCCAAAGGACAAAAGAGCAATCATTTCCACTGTAAATAAACCCTACAATTTATTCGAGTCTTTCAAACACGTTTCCAGAGCATCAGCGTCAGCGGGCAGTCCACAATGAACGCCCCCAGGCAATCCAGCAAACGACAGTCTCTCAGGCTAAACAGGAACATTAGCATGCGGCTAGGGAAGTCACACCCCCCATACCATCAGCCCTTCCTGAAGACTCCTTTCAGAAAGACTGTCAAAAGATGATTTGTGTCACAGGCAAGAATTATACTGTATTGTTTCCTAGCTTCTACGGGTTAACCATAAAATTCAGCTCATTCTTGTTTAGACTTGCACGTGATACACTAGTCTGTATCTTGCCCTTTGGGGCTTTTCTTAGTTTGAGAATAAAATGAATGTGCAATCACAAAGTCCAGTAACTCTACTGTAATGAGGATCTTGACATGCAGTGCTTGCATACAAGATATGCTTAGATCACTCCACCTTTTTTAATTTCAGTCAAACTCCATAGCAAAAGCATTTAATAGATACTCCCTAAAAATACCTGTGCACTCAATCCAATGTCACGTACCTGAATGAGTGCATTAAGCGCCAGTTACACCAGCAGAAACAGAAATAAGTGTGCAAAGCTATAGATAAAAGCGCAACAGCATGATTGTCTAATTTAATTATAGTGCAGAAATGAAAGAGGTGCGACTGTAGCTGCTGCGACTGTAGCTGCAGTGCAGAGGTGGAGGGAGGGCACCGGCAGGAACGCCCCTTCGCGCTTCCTCCACACATTGTAGGCTGACTTCCTCTCTGGAGCTTCACCCATAACCCCCACTGGCCGCCCCTTAAGAGCGAGTCTTAACTTCCAGTTTCCTCCCAGGCTAGGGTCTCCGATTGCGAGCTGGTCCCAGAAGGCCCCTGATCCCAGCGTCCGTCCTGCCGCTGGATGCACTTTGTGAACCAGGCCTATGTGGGAACCCCCACCAAATGGGATTAAAGAGCCCAGAGGGGGGCCTGGGAAAAAACTCTGCAGTTTCCCCAAACCGCGCTTCCTTTCACAACCCCTCCTACCCCCCAAACTTCTATCGAACCCCCCCCACCCCAACTCCCACATCTCCCACAGAACAGCCAGACTAGCTCTCAAGAGGCAGAGCTACAGCCCTGTGCTACAGACTTTATATTAATGGAGGAAGGGATTGTTTACAGTCGGACATGATGCACGCTGAAGAGACTTGGTGAGCTACAACAATGTGGCCGCTGTAGTGGCTGTGGCCTCAGGCGGCCCAGAGTAAGAAACATCACCTCTGCCTGCCATCTCAGCGAGCTGCACGCATGCAAAGTTTATTGATAAATATCGGTCACATATTCCGTCATCTGTTAAGTGTTGCAAAATTATATGGAGGGGAAAAGCCAAATGCAGGCTCCTGTAATCGCCCTTAGGTCCCGATTAAACAGAACCATGGGGCAGTCATCTTTCTACTGCCTGATGACAAACAAGAGCATGAATTCTTTATGTACACTGCTGAACGGTTGCAGAAATGCGACACAAAACTGAAACGCTTACTTTAATTACTTAAAGGCAAACCACATCGCGGTCCGGGCCTGAGCGAAGCTTTCGGTCTCTCATTTCGCTGCACGTTTTCCCGTTAAAACGACCCTCTGCTTTCTGCCAGACTGCACTTTGTGTTTTAAAGGCAATCATGAAGAATGGAAACACACATCACAATTTTTTTTCACTACACAAACTTTGTTTATATGTGATTTCTGTAAACCGGGCATTTTCACTCGTTTTGTTGGTTTTTGTATTGTGTCTTGCCAAAATGCCGCGCCAGTCTTAGAATGTCGTGTCAGGACTTTCTATGTCAAAAAGAACCTAGTGTGAGCCGCAACTGTGTTTTTAAAAATAAAAATACCTTTCCCACACTGCAAGTTAATATTTTGCAAGTTCAATAAACAAAAAATAAAGTGTGTAAAGCTTGCTTTACTGGTCTTAAATGAATCGATATGGTAAAATTAAAACAGTAGGATTTCCTAGATGTGGAAAACACACAGGAAGGAACGGTGGAGGATCAGGTTCTATACTGAGGATCAAAATAAATATGGTGTTCTCATTTGGCTCCATTTTACTGCATTCAGAAAGGCTGTCCTGACAGTTCTTTGACCATCAAATGACCCCAGAATCATCTCTTACTTGGAAACAAACCAGTTTCTTTTTGCTAAAAGTTAAAGGCAACATTTATCTAAAATGTGCGTCTTTTTAAGGTGAAACACTGACAGGGAGTATCCGAAGAGCTTTCCAAAAAATGGCGAGCCCTCAAACAGTCCTTATCACTGGAGATGCGAAAGGCAGTTTACAAATGCTCTTTGTCAGCCGGTGTGAGTCATTCCCAGAGGGACCTGGAAGCAGAGATTCCCTGCCAGCTGCGTGGGCTGCGCACAAAGACCGCGGACGCAGCCACAGCACTCGCTTTCAGAAAGGCAGACACTCTTCAGCTATCCAGATGAAGGAAATGAGCCCCGCCCAGGCAGTTCAGGGGACGAGGCTAAGCGTCTCGCCTCAGCTTCCAAGAGCATTACCACTGTTCTGCAGACCCTCAAAGCTTTTTAGGGATGACCCAAGATCCGCAAGCGCTGTCAAGATTTATGTACGAGGCGACTAGTTTGTGCTGACAAGACCCACAATCCCACAATCTGACACCTGCAGGTGTGTATCTATGCCTGCGGTTGGTTTGATGCCTCAAAGAGGCCAGACCGCTCTACTTGGGTGTCTGAAATCCCTAACGTGTGCGAACGAAAACTTCTTTCATTTGTCAAAACAGGAGGTGTGTGTGTGTAAGTAAAGAGAGCAAATAGCGACAGGTCTAGTTCAGGTGCGCGAGTCACTGGTACGCATTTATTAACCTGGATGTAATGCCCTTTAACATATGGAGTCTGACACTAATCATGCTTTTTCCAATACTCAAAAATGCAATTTATTTCACAATCTAGATGATTACTACTAACTGGAAGTGCTTAAGGTATCTAGTACAGAATTCAAAACAACAGAAGGAAAATGTGGTAATCCTTGTAATATATACAATTTACATTCTACAGCCAGAAGCCTCTTACCAGCATCTTAAGACCCCATAAGAAAGGAAACTGGAGGAGGACAAGGCAAGAGAAGATGAAGAGGCAAGGTGTTTGGGAGGTGATCAGGAAAGACTGTTTGCCTTGGCCAAGTGTTCCAAAGAAGAAAAAACACAATGTGAAAATCATTCCTCGATGGAACATTCTCCTCACATAACTGCAGGCAACCCATCCTATTCGAGGTGAGAGGCCATTTCACTGCTACCATCCAAGAGAGGCACCCACAGCCTAAGCTGGAGACCTTAACCAAGCCCAGAGTAGCTCAACAAGCGTGATGCAGTTCTACGCACCCAGCCTCCATTTACATCACCTCCGCCTCCAGTGACCACACCACAATCCCCAGAAACCTGCGAGGGAAACCAAATGCCCAACACGTCACTGCAATCATAAGCTGTGACTTCCTACTGCGCACAGACAACTACAGAAGCATGAGCAAAAAGGTGAGAATATAAAATGGTATTAATGTCAGTTGCTTCAATGTTACTGCTCTAATTTTACCTTGTTTTTAAAAGGCAAATGCTGAAGTCTGCAAAGAAGAAAAGCCAATCTGATATTTAAGTTCTCTGGATCTGCTTTTCACATTCGACAGCCGATGGTGAATAACGTGGGATGAAAGAACCATCGATTTAAACTTTATTTATTTTCATTCAGCTAAGTGCCATCTGCTTGCTCAGATTAGGAAATACTATTACATACAGTAAAAGCTCTCATATCTGATAAAGTAATTGGCAAAAATCTAAAACATAAGGATAAAAATTAAATATTCATAATAAGTAAGAACACCTCTATTAAACATTTACACGTGAATAACTTAAAATAACAAAGAACAACATCGTGCAATACAAGTCAGTTCCTGCAAATTCCTACAGTGTGGCACGCTTTACAAGTCGGATTACAGTAGTGCCATTGCAACATGTTAAAATAACAGTACAATAATCATTAGCGTGTGTGCATAGAAGTGTCACAAACCTGTTATAATCCGGTGTTTTTCAAGAGTAACATTCAACTTTCTGAAAAATTCAGCAATCTGGCAGTGCCTCAGTCCTGATTGGTCAGATACGAGAACCTTTACAGTATAATCATACCATTTTCATATGTAACAATGACACTAATAGAAACTGCCACTCCTTTGACAATTTTTATTTCATAGCTATTTTGAGGATTAGATTTAAAACTGGATGTGCATCACCCATGCAGGCAGTTACGGAGTCCTAATTTTAGCTTGAAACACTGTTTCTGAAGCTAGTTTGTTTCATATACTCCTTGTTTAAGGAGGGCTATGACCTGTCCTCCCATGCCAGACACACAAGTGCACCAAACATCTCCTTTTCATGGAAGTGGAATGAACTGTAGTGCCATCACTTGTGCAGGAAGCCGATGAACACAACTATTCATTTGTAGGAATGACGAAGACTGAAATCATCTTGAAATCAGCAAATGACAGGTAGTTATCAGCAAGCCCCTAGATTAACGCATAATTGACAAATACTAACTGGTTACACAGTAAAGCTGAACAGTATCATAGCACATCAGTTTCACAGCTCACAGTAACAACATCATTCTATAAAGAGTCAGGTAGACTTGACCTAACCCATGTGTACCATACACTGTGGAAAGCAGTTACATATTTAAAACCCGTTTTGCCACCTTCTGGAATGTAAAACCAGAGAGGGTTTTCTTATTATCAAGATATAGATCACGAGTACCTTAAGAAAGAGGCACTCGGCCCATTATTACCAATGCTATAATTATCAGATGCATTCCTATGCTGACAAACATCAACGCACACAACAAAACATGACAGACTCTGAAAGAAGGAAATCAAAATGTGTAACTGTATTCTGAGACCTAAATGGGAAATTATGTCACAGCAATTGATGACTAAATTAAACTAGATATGATTCAAACTTATAAAAAAGACCTCCATGCAATGTTTTTATATGATGTATATAATTTTTCTTTGTTGATAATTTAGTTACATTTCTTTAAAAAGCAAATGGTAAAATAATGTCTGAACATTATCTGAGCTATTGAAACACAACTGAATACGGTTACTGCTTAAAAAACGTGACCCATTTAGGGAATTAACATTCAAAAACAAAGTCCTGCAATGACACGCCCTATATTGGAAATGGAAAGATATGGTTTCTAAATAGACTAAGGCTAAACACAAAATGAGTAATTGTTTTCCCTGGATTTTATTTAAGTAGCTGGAACTTTTGCGTGACTTTCAACCATCGGAACGCATAATCAACCGCAGAGCATCGAAGTCTGTCACTGTGCCATAAGTTTCACTCATTTCTGTGCTACTTAATAGTCTATTATCAGGGTTGTTAAAGGTTACTGGTGTTCCTGAATCTAGTTAATGTCTTAACTCACTGAAGTAACGTAAGTGCACATTACAAACTCGTATGAAATCCTTTTTAAAAGTTTTAGCCTTGCAAACCATTTCAATTCCACGCGGTGGCCAATGGCTTATGTTTTCACTTCATAGTACAATTAAAGAACAACTTTGCAGAAAATTCTTGCACTATAAGACAGATGGCTAGAATAGGCTGTAAAGCAGATTTTCCGAAAACAACACAGTGTACCCAGAGTACTGATACATTTTAAGGTTACCCATCCTACAACTTCAAACCGGCCACTGCTCTCTGCAGGCAAACGGTGAAGTCACTGATTTGCTTAACCCGTATAACAACAAAGGAAATACTGATATTGCAATATTGACACAATCAGACCTGACCATTAAGTTTTATAAAACACAGTGCCAATTATTCCATTCATTACAACAAAAGCAGTGTAATGCCAGTGCTGTTTTAAATAAACATGCATCTATTAGTATCACAGGATAAGGGCATTAGGCAGGCCAGCAGATGATTGTACTGTTGAGCCTCATAAGGGTTAACTAATGTTAATCACACGCAGGCCTCGGTAGACGTGTTCAGAAGGCTGCTGACGTTCTAAAGGAGGGTGCCGGCTCCTTTTTCAGGGATCCTTCAGACAACCATCTGGATTAAGCGAACGGGATCAATTATAAGGACCTGCAGCAGGGTACAAGCAGTCTGAAAGGTTTCCTCTTTAGATCATAAAAAGCTAGTGTCACACTGGTCTGATCACAGCAGCTGCTTATATGCCAAGACCTACCAGGTGGGACAAAACCCTGATTCATCATCCAGGAGAAACACCACAGCGAATTACTGCTGCCCCATCATACGCTATGGGGCTGACAAAAAGTTACAATTCACAGTCAAAACTCTGTATTGGGTACTGGCACAAATTTAAAAGCACTGACATCCAAGAAGCCGGACGAAATTCACTTTTTACACTGAGAAACAGCACAAAACAAAACTCTTAATAAGGGACACCTACAATAATATTAATATAACTGTACTGTTCAAGTATACAAAAAAGAAAAACCAGCAAGGTGAATTTCCATAAATTATTCAGAGAATGAACAAATGGTGTGGTGACACAAATATTATTTGTTTCAGGTATAACGGCACGCAAGCAGCTTTAAGTTTCTGTTACCAGAAAATTATGGTGAGGTATGGCCTTGTTTTACCTGAATATTTTAGTATCATGTATACAAAGTCTTGCTAGGATTTGGTGTGGTGGGGTGGGGGGGCATCTGCCAAATAAATGTTACTGCAAACATTTATCACAAGCACTTGAAAAGACATGACTTGATTTCCACACTATATACTATATTCCACAATAACCATTACAAATAACATATTTTAAGTTGTGTTTCAAGACCAAGCTCTGGGACTGCCCCCCCACCATGTCTCCTTTGCGTGTTTTACCTGCAGCTAACAAGAGCTGTAAACATTGTCCATCATTATCAGAGTAGTTCCAAAAATGAAATAAACATTTTGAAACATACCTGTTTCTGAGCTTTAGCAAGCAGATAAACGATCACGTTTCAAGTTCATTGAGTTCATCCAGCTTACAGCAAGCATTACTAGATGTTTAGTCTGTAAAAGTTTGTTTAGAAATATTTTTCGTTATTGGAGGATTTCAGGATCTTTGCACAGGACAGGACTGAATTGTAACCATCCTGATAAGTGAACTGGTATTTAAAATTGGGTGACATACCCCTTTTACTTACTAGCCCCTGTTCAGTCAACAGTTATCATTAAGAAAACTACCCTAGCGCTAAATTTTATGCGTCAATGTCTCAATATAACGTTACATAACATGCATTTATGATCATTTATATTCTTATCCTGTTTTCTGCTGTAAAAGCAGGATGTACAAAGTCAATTTCAATATAGAGCGAAACTGCTTGTTTTCTGTGCACATGACAATAAAACTGTCTATAACTCTATACCTATAATACACCAGTAACAGAACAAATAAGGAAATCGGGAAAGTTATTGTAAATGACCTTCCTCTGTGCAAACGGGATTTTCCAATGTGTGTCCTGGAAACCATAACTAAGTACATATTTATATAGGCACAAACAGTAATATGAACTTCATTACAATTGTGCTTCATTAGAAGCATTCACTAAAAGCGGATTTTATCAAGCACGCAATGAGCTAAATTTAATACCTTCATGAATGTTTCAATTTTCCTTAAATTTATTTTGCACTGCAAATCTAAACCATTAATTTCCTTGCAGCCTAGAGTTTACCACCTCACACTGTAATGTGAAGCATAAAAAGGCAGGCTATGAACTCATACTGTAAACAGATAAACCACAGGAATACATGACGTTTTCTAGTAAACGCATTTGATACCATTCAAGAGTAATAAAATTACAACTCCACCGTGTGCATTTCATTCCAACAGATAAGACGGGGAAAAAGGAATCGATATCTTCAACAAAGTGTTTAGAGCTTTATAAAGGTTTAGCGGTGTTTAGAGAAAGAGATTGCGTCAATGTGGTGGGATTTTTAAAGCCAACCAGCAAGACAAAATGCGTGATATAAACATAACGCTGGCAGCAGCGGGACGTAATGCAGCCGTGCAGGACAGCCGCATTACGGGGAAAGTTTAGGCAGGAGACGATCAAAACAGTACAATAAAACACACAAAGTCACCCAAGGTTGCTCACTAAAACACAACAGATATTCTGTAACATGACACGAAATATCTTTAATATCGGAAAACAGACTCCCTGAAAACGACCATCGGACAGCTGCGTCCGAGAACACGACATGCTGAATGAAATCCCTAAATTACTGAATGAAACGATCCAAACTTCAGATGCGTCGTGTCGCACCTGATACTGGCGTTTTTACACGACTTTCTTTAAAAATACATGCAATAACACAGCTGTCCTCGTTATACGATCTAACATAAGAAACCCTCGTAACGAAGACAAATTACGGAGCACCGATCACTCGATTAATATTTAACAAGGGATCAACAACAACAAGAAGAAAAACACGTCAAAAACAAAAACGAGACGCGTGGCGTTAACGAGGTGCGAGATGCGGACTTACTGTACCTGGTTGAGGTCTTGGTCGGTCAGGAGGTGTAGCTCCCGGGGCTTGAAGCAGTTCTGGCATTTGCTCTTATTGAAAATGTTCGCCTGAAACTTCCTACAGGGATTCTCCTTCGCCGTAGACATCTTCCCTCTTCCGATCCGACCGAGGTCACTTAGGACTGAAATAACCGCAAATTACACTGGCAGAGGACAGCCTCGTTAGACCTTCGCCGCTTTATCTGTATAATACTTTATCCACTTTGGAGCAGGGCCTTTACCATCCAGTGCATGATCCAAACAACATCTTTTGACTATTTACGCAGGTAAAACACCCAGTCTTCGGCGTCTCCTATCTCCTGGCAGTATCTCCCCGCAGTTTCCTCTCTTGTACTGGCCGGTTATGCAGAACAAGCTAACCGCAGCCCTAGTCCATGGCCTGCGTTCAAAGCCACTCGCTCGCTAGCTGCCCGGCTAGCTGTCCAACCGTCCTGCTACAAAATCAACACGCCGATCCCTTCTTCTTTTCTTTCTTTCTTTTTTTTAATTCGTACCCAAAGTTAACCCCTCTGCTCCGATGTCCCCCGCAAACAGGACGGTCCCATCTGTGTGTAGCCACGAAAAGAGCCGGGAGATGTAAACAACCCCAGGTATAGTTGCGCTGCTTTTAACTTTTAAGCTCGCCACTATTCGAGCCAGCTAACAGAAAAATCCCCACCCCCGAACCCCCTAGCTAGCCGCTTAACATGAGCCCTTTTCGCTGGTTCCACTTCGCCCCTTCATTACAAGCAGCGTAAGTCCCGCGGGCTAACCGTCCGTCCCCTGCGGGATCATGCCCCAGAAACCGGAGAGCGGCGTCGCGCGTCCTGCCGAATAATTCAGTCAAAAGCGTGTTTTCGGTCGGTTTGTTTCAGTTACTAAGTTCCAGCGTCCGTCTCCTTTTTCTTTTCTGTGTGTGTGTATGTGTGTGTGTGTTTTTCGGACCAGACCTTTCCCAATGGAAGGAAGGAGGGAGGGAGGTCGCTTACAGATTTGCTGCTGGAATTTCATGGTATCTCGCGAGACTGCACCAACTCGCCATCTTAGTGTCTCGAGGCGGGAGGGTGGGGGGGGTCACAGCTATTTCATAATAGGGCTGGAGTTAATTATGGGGCCATGTGACTCCCACGTCCCGGATCCCTTTCAGTGGCGCTGGAACAAAACAATCTCACACGGACGAGAGACAAGAGCTGCTCTGTGGGTCATCTGGAACCACTGGAAGGACAAGAAAAACTACAAATGGATCTACTGAATAACGTTTTATTAAAAGCACCCTTAATAATAGTCTACTAAAAAAAACAGTACTGCCGAGAAAGAGTTATGTTTTTAAAAACTGTGTGTTTGTTTCCTGTATAGATTATGAGATAGAAATCGGTTTGTTTTTTTTAAAGCTTAGCAGTTTAGAATTGATTAATTAATATAACGGAATAAAAGATATAACACGGATTTATAATAGCCATGATTATCTCCCATTACACGATAGCCAGCAGGTACGGTATCATGACACAAATATGTAACAATATAATTAAATCTGTCATAAAACATATTCTCTTTGGATTCACATGCTTTTATCAAGTCATTTGAGCACATATTGTGGAAGTGAGAAAATAAAAAAATATTCGATAACACCTCAGCAGTGATGCCTCACATCTCCATGGTCTTTGTCCAGTCTCTGTGAGGAGTTTGCATGTTCTCCTTATGCTGCATCTGTTTCCTCTATGTGCTCCAGTTCCCTCCAGCATTCCAGTGACATGCAGTTAGGTTAACTAGCATCTCTGAATTGCCCATAGGTTACGACAGTGCAGGTCTTTGTGTATATGTACCATACAGATAAGTGGTCATATTTTACTGAACTGCAGTGACTTTCCACTGCACATCCCCCCATTGATATACATATATACTTTTTCTATGTGTATTTATGTATATTTGTGTATTTTCCATTGTTAGCTACTTTTATGTTTTCTTTAATATGTTTATTTTTTCTGTTTAAATTTTTTTTGCAGCATCTGGAAAAGTAACCAGTAAGAATTTCATCGTGTAGACACTGCACTTGCTTGAATCGCTGGAATCTTGAATAGTTTGTATGGTTTTGGGAGTGTGTGTCGCAGATAACGGTGAGGAGCACAGCAGCAGTCAGGGAACCACCCTGTCTCTCTTCAAAAGAAAAAAAAACAGACTTCAAGTACAACTCCAAGTGGTCCCAGCTCCAGAAATTCTCTGACGGTTCCTCCATTGCTGTTTTTTTGGACACAAAAGGGAATAAATGAGGCTCATACAGGATCTGTCACGTGATGCAACAAAAACGATTCTCAGCACAGCACTGATCCAAAGGAGCTTGTGGTGGCCTGGCGCTGTGCCAGCTAGCCCGTGAGACCATTCCCCTTCCTGACAGAGGATGTGGATGCGGCACATGGTAACGCATGTATGTTTGTGTGTGTGCGCGCAGGTGAAGGAGTTAATTATGGTTTTATTATCTGTTTTTATATGTTCTCTCCCTTTATTTAATGCACTGTTTGGTACAATGACAACAACAATAAAACTAAAACTAACTAAACAGATCGGTGAGGAGCACCTAAGCCTTTACTACCTCTCTGACCCTAGACACCCTAAAGCCATTACCATACCGCAGTTATTCATCATTGTGGTCAATATTGCCCACGCCTTCATGACGCTGTATCCATGAGTACTGTTAGCTATGATCTCATCTCTCCACGATGTGGCAAGAAGCACTGATAGGGCTCCTTATTCCCACTAGCTATAAATGGCAATATAATTCCTCTCGATTGGCCCACTATCTTTCCTGTCAACTGTAATTGGACAGTAGTACCAACATAATCAATAGGCAGGTTAAGTATATATCTGTCTTGGGTCAGAGGGATGTGAGGAATGAACAGATTCTTAATAGGTTGTAACAAACAAAGCAATACGTCTTCTTAGAGGAAAAGATGGCGCCTAAGTTTTAGTTGGTCGAAGTGACGGCATAGCTGTCTAGTCTAGCTGTCTAGTTTTGCAGAGACGTAGCTAAAGGGGGGTGATAGATCATCTGGGCAGCCCCCAGGTTGATACATTTTCCAGAAAAATCAATATCTGCGAGGTGACCAGTGAGTCAGAAGGAGGGAGAGAAACAGCTGCACATCATCAGTACAGCTGCAATAAAAAATCCATTTGTGCTGATCACAGTTTAGGGATGTAATGCTGAGAGACACGCAGAAGCCTGGGGGATCTTGTTAAGATGTCAGTACCTTGGGACAAAATCTTTCCATGTTATCTTTAACAAACAAAGCCAACTGAGTGGCATATTGATACTCCTGCCAAGGAACACTGTGGAAATCTTTAGCGGAGATATGCCTCGGAATCACAAGGAAGAGTTTCATATCAAACTTTATTTGTTTGATTAGTTTATTCAGGGATTTAAGCAGCTGTAGATGTTTACACAGCTGCATATTTTATGAGTGTCTTCCAGTCCCTGTGAGGACTTGCTCCTGATCTTTTTCAATTTGTTGCCTCCTCAAAAAAATAACAAGCAAAAGAGTCACAAACTGGCATATGTCATTTCAGGTTTTTTAATTGAGTGTGACTAAAGAGATGTACTTGTTCAAACTTGTTCCTGGCATTTAAAGTATACAAGTCAACGACTCACACCTGGAATTATTTTAGAATTGCCTGGCTAGTTTATGTTCCCATAGCTACATGTCTTGGTGAGACGAGTCGCTTTACACAAGTGAAACACCAAGACACAAACGAGTCATAACATGAATCAAGTGCTTTTACTGTGTTTCAGGCATATTAAATCAAATTCTTTTGAAAAAAGGTCTAGAAGAAAATGGATTAATGCTACTATTATTACGTTCAGGTTAAATGTCTATGAGCAGAGTGAACTCCGTGTCACTCCAAGACTGTCCTGAACAGCTGTGGCACTGAAATAATAGGGCAACACTGACGTGATAAACAGCTTGTACCTGTATTTACCTTTTCTGCATTTTTCTTACCTTCCTGTCAAGCAAGCCGTACAAAAGTCAGACCATCAATTATTGAATAATATTCAGGGAGCTTTTTATTACCTCAATGTTTATAATCAGGTGACAATCATATCTTAGGTTAAGGTGAAGTATGGTTTTCAAGGGGAAGCAATATCTGACAAGCATGGCTTTGTTTCACGCAGTCAGGAGGAGAACGGCTTGTTATCTCAGCTTTGCCGTTTGTGGGGCCGCAGCTGCCCCTGTCCACCATCCTGCATTAGCTAACAATGTTTTTATTCTGCTCTTTTCCTGATAGCGGTTCTCTTGAGACAAAGAAAAACAGACCAAGAGATACATGACTAAACGTTCCACCTGCTTTTTTTTTTTAAATCACGTTAGAGATTATTCAGGATTTCATCAACAACTCAAAACAGGCACAGTGAAAAAATACCACAGTTCTACTTATTTTTTTAATTTCTGTTGGCTGCTTATCATGACTATATTGTCCCCAGATACCTGTGAGTATGAACCCAAGGATCCGGGCGTAGGTTCTTGTTAGAACACAGCAAGACGCACGGGACACTTTCCCTGTATTTCCCTAGGAGCATCACAAATCTTATTTAAAAGTAAAATATTGCTGACTAATATAGAATAGCAGTGTGTTAAACAACCTTTGTTAATACTATAAACAGTAGTGAATTTTGTAAATAAATGATCTTCATTGTCTGTTCTGTCATGACTTTATTTAATGTGAGCATTAAACGAACATTGAAAAGCTGCTCAGAATTCTCATATGGTCACAGTAACCACAGTGTGAGATACAGGCATTAAGCACATTCAGTATAGAATCCATGCCTGGTTGTATCCGTGTATCATAAATTACTTACCATTTTAATGCAGTAACACGAAGTACAATAATGAATGATCTCTAAAATGATACTTCTCAGTGTATGTATTTGATGATGTATATTTTGAGGACATCTTTGCTCATGTTGGATGTGCCCAGATACTATGGTATATAAAACAATCAGAAGCACTTTTTCAACTTTATAACTTTATACTAGACAAGCAATGTTCTGCAGGATGCGTTAGCATGCTGTACTTTTTACTGTATGATATGAGTGATACCTGAGACTAAAAGTTTTTTTGCCTTGCTGATGTCCTATAAAATTACATGCAAAGTAATTACAACAAATCAAGACTACAAAATGAAAGCTTTTGGCTTGTGACACTGTTATTGTCTTGCCCCTGATCCGACTCGTCCATAGAGCGACGGCTTACAAAGGCTGGAAAGAAACATAAGAGGACAGAATGATATACAGTAAGCCCGTATAACATTATTACAGCACATGACAAATCAGCAAAAGCAAAAGAGTAAACAATAAACAATCCATTCATTCATGCTTCATAACCATTTATCCAATGCAGGGTCTTGACAGTCATGGAACCGGTTACCGGACACGCAGGTCCATCTACATTTAATTAAGAAGCTTTGATCCATGGCTGAAATGCAACGTAAGCTGCTTCTCAGTGTCTGCATCTCTGCATTGTTTGTCGATGCTACATTGCGCCATTATATGTAATTTTTGTTTTGTGTCGGTACAATGGCACCTCTTTCAAAATGTAGCTCCTTTGTGAGAAATAAAACGGAGCAATTTGCCGCTAATCGACTCCCCTTTCACATGTGAGGCTTCTGGGCCGCTTTGGCCTTTCAGGAGGATGATAAGTGAAACAGTTAGGCATCCTGAGGGGGGAATGCACAATAGACAAGGCTCACCCCATGGTTCTTCACCGATTGTTCACTTTGAAAAGACAGGCTTGTGTACTGTGCTGCCTGGAATAGCATCTAGGTGACCCCATAACCCAGGGCAAGAAAAATGGTTAGAAGATGGATGGATGGTACATTTTCAAAGCCACCAAGCTACAAATGTAAAGCAATTCAGAACAAATAAAACCTGCATTTTGAATAAGCTTCAGCAGAGAAGAAGCAGAGGAGAGTTCTTTAGATTATATCTAATATGCTCCAAAATGTTGTATTTAAACCTCTTTTAGGCTTAGTATTTGGTTGTATTCCTGAAATAGCAATACATAGAGCAGGGCTGGTGCATTTGGCGCTTTCTAACACGACCTTGAAACTAAAAGCTACAATCAGCGTAATCTAGTAAAAGGTTACATGGAGAGATGTAGTTCAAGATAGGACCTTTATTACATGTGAACCTTGATGGAAAAAGCTTCAGCAGCAGTTTGACAGCGCTGTTCCACTGTCACCTTCCTATCGCTTTCTGAACACGTGACGGCGTACTGTGGTCGATACAGGGAGACCTTGTCTGAGGACGCACAAAGCCCCCCCCAGCCCCCAGCCCCCCATTTTTCTGTCACACTATGGATAATACACGTCACACATGAAAACTGACAGACTCAGCTGCAAGCTATTAAAAGAATTCGAGCCCCAGAGGGCTGCTCCAGTAGCTGTGCAGAGGGTGCCTGTGAATGGAGGGAGAGACGAACTGCCCGATCAACTAATTAAACCTGGGAAACAACAGCCGCTCTCAGCTTGGATTTTGCTCCTCATGTACGGCGTCCCAAATTAACCCGATTGCAGGTGAGTAGCTGTGTCAGTAATACACCGTCACAGCACAGTGTTGTGTCAACCTCACTTTTGTGGAGGCCTCACTGTAAACTCTCCTTCTGTCACCCTCCTCTGCCTGCCTTCTGTTTGCTGCAGTTTGCTTTGATAATCTTTTTGGCTCGGTTATCAGCCTGTTTCATTTGTGACAGATGTGTGGGACAATGAACAAAGCCGTTTTGTGTGAACTTGCTGTCTTTTTTTTTTTTTAGTGAGGTACCTTCCGACAGTATCCTGGTGGCTACACTGTGTTAGGCATTTTCTGGACAGCTAATCTAGGCCAGGGTATATTTAGAATCGGCTCCCAGACACACTGTACATGGCGTGGTATAATGCTCTTGTTATAGAGCAGGCAAATACCAATACAGTAGTCAAACAACTTTTACTGTGAATATCGATTTTTGTAAGTCTTGATATCTAAGAATAATTTTTTGCTTGAGTTGGCCCTGGGGTTAGTGCTTAGTTAGTCCCTTCCCCAAATTCATATCCCAGCTGGGGGGTGTGTACACCAACACGTCCCCTTTGAATCGTCCTTCAGTGCAAAGACAAGGTCTGGATGCACTGTGCCTTATGCCTGGGTCACTATAGCCACACCAGGGTAAGTCATTTAAAACAGAAGTTATTCTCCTGGGAATAACACACGTTACCAGATATACATGATATGTAATTTGGTCGTTTTCGCTTAATATCGAAATTACAGCAGCCACAACATTTTCTATTCATAAAAATTAGAAAATATTTTGAATATGCATGATGTCTTCAGCAGGGCGACATGGTGGTGCAGTGGTTAGCACTGTTGCCTCACACCTCTAGGACCTGGGTTTGAGTCTCCACCTGGATTACATGTGTATGGAGTTTGTATGTTCTCCCTGTGTTTCCTCTGGTTTCCCCCCACAGTCCAAAGACATGCTGAGGCTAATTGGAGTTAATAAATTGACCGTAGGTGTGCATGTGTGAGTGAATGGTAACAGTGTGTGAGTGTGCCCTGCGATGGGCTGGCCCCCTGTGCGCATTGCTCCTGGGATAGGCTCCAGACCCCCCACAACCCAATAGGATAAAGTGGGTTGGAAAATGAATGAATGATGTCTTTGGCAAAATGACAAGAATTTTTATTAGGAAATTATCCTAAGCAAATGAGTTTCCCTTGCTTTGCATACACACATACACACACACACAAATATATATTAATACTTGATTTATGCATGACAACATAGATATATATCTGTATACGTATATATAGCTGCACTCCTTTCATATTCATTTCTTTCTACGTTTTCCCTGCTGTCCAAGAATGCTCCAACACAAGTCTCTCTAACCCTACAATATGTGATTGGTAGGGCTGCTCCTGTTAGTTCAGCCTGTTCACCCGCCCCTTTACATTTCTATGGTATCCCTTGTGTTATTGAAGACCCTTCTGTCTGTACTTTGCTTGTTTCTGACAGAATTATCTGTGAAGTATCCCCACCAAGGAACATGCTAACCAATTTGGTGTGTCTCTGCATTTATCTTCCAGAAAATGGGAATAACATCCATTTTTGTGCTGCCCATTCTGGTGGTTCTGGGGGCAGGAGTATATTACGTCTACAATGAGGTGCAGAAGTTCATGTCCAAGTCTGTGGTGCGCAACAAAGTGGTCGTGATAACAGATGCCACATCAGGAGTAGGAACCGGTAACATTTCCTGCATGCATGTCCTACAGTTTTTATGCTACAAACCAGTGGATTCTCAAAATATAGTCATATATCCACACTTTCCATGGAACTACACACCCATCCTCTGAAACTGAACCTGTAATCCTGGATCAATCACTGAAGAATCTTTATTACATTGGCAGAGGTTCCATAGTGTTCTATGTCAAGCCATAAATTGAATATATACACTTGCATTTTCTGAGAAATGAAATTCCAAAAATTATACTACATAATAAAGCTCAGATTTATTAAATGAGTATCAAGTTGCTAGTCCTGTTTTATATAGAGACTGCAGGACATGGAGAATATTGCTGACTGCAATATAAATGATTTGTTCTTTTTAGCAGGCGACACCAGCAAGAGGTATAATTAAAATAGCATATTAGCCGAGATAAGTGCTGCTAGCTAAATACAGCTAACGCTAAATACAGTGACGTAATTGGTCAATATAAAATGAAGATGGGACATAATTACTCTACATAATCGGAGGACATGTATAAGATTTTTTTCTAAAAAAAAAAAAAGACATATTTTCAGATACTACTTATTTCTGAACAAAACGCCAGTGGCCTGTACTATAAAGCGGGGTTACTGGTTTATCGGGGTAACTTTGTGAGTGACTTGATGACGTGTGGTGTAACTTCGCGATTAACCCGTACTACGAAAGGTGGGTAGGTTTTACTCGAGGCATGCTGCTACGGCAATTTGCGCTAAGTCTCAAACCTGCTCCAAATTGTTTTTGTTCTTGGTTAAGTTGAGGATTCTGCATAAACCAGCCCCATTTAAGCAGTGCCCCTACAACTACAATTTCTCCGAAGACAATGCCGGAGTTCTCACAAAACGTCCTACTTTATCAAAACATATTCTTATCATTATTGTATACCGTCCTCCTGGCCCCCTAGGCCACTTTCTAGAGGAGCTGGATACTCTCCTCAGTCTCTTCCCCACTGAC
>JAODKF010000103.1:17628211-17640487 GCA_026779585.1 Mormyrus proboscirostris
TTCTCTCTCTCTCTCTCTCTCTCTCTCTGTAGAATGTGCCAGGTTGTTCCACACTCGAGGGGCCAGGCTTATCCTCTGCGGCAAGAGCTACGACAAGCTGGAATCTCTGTGCGATGCGCTGAGCAGTGCGTCAGACCCGCGCGTGGTGCGTGTGCCCCGAGCCGCGGCCGAACTGCATCGCTTTACTGATTCTTCACTGGATCAAATCTTCCTGAAATCGATTGCAGGCTCGGCCAGCTGCAGGGGTGCAGCATTATTCTTTGATGCTTTTCATGTCAAAGCCTTGACCCTCTATCCTCCGTCGCATTTTAAGCGTCAACATTTCCTCCACATCTGATTAAACAATGGGGGGGATTTCCGCTGAAACAGCACGCTGTCCTTGCATATTTTCAGTCTGGAAAATCATTTCACATGGAACACCTCACATTTATGACTTCATGTAGAGCTGCATGTGCAACATGTAAATTAATAATACAGTAAATCAAAATTAAAAATGGAAAGATTCGCACCACTGTTCTATTTGAAATATGTCTTATTTGACTTTTAACTATTTTGTTGACTTTAAGTTAACAAATCAGTCAACAAAAATAAATCAGTTACTTAGTTCTCAAGGGGGGTTAATAGGTTACATTTCATTGTAATGCCGCTAAAATGGTATAAAATAAAATGCCAAATGTAGAAATATGTGCACAAAATGTCTGTGGTGAAATTACTGTATGTTATGTAGAGCAGAATCCATCTACTACGTGCATTTTTACACGTCGATAACGTTTGTCATGTTCTATGTTGCATCATGACGATGTTAAGGAGTGTCGTTCTGATAATTTGCGATGTTGCCGTTTCCCATAAAAGACCTTCAGCCCCAAGCTGGTGCTGCTGGACTTCAGCGACATGGACGGCCTGCCCAGCATCGTCACAGAGATCCTCGAGTGCTTCGGCTGTGTGGACGTCCTGATCTGCAACAGCAGCATGAAGGTCAAGGCACCAGTGCAGGCCCTCTCTCTGGAAATGGACAAGACAATCATGGATGTAAACTACTTTGGACCTGTCACCTTGGCCAAAGGTACACGCTGGCACTAGTCCTGATCAGTGCTAACCTGCTTCTCAGTTTTAATTAAAGGGTAAGAAAGCCGCGTAAATAAGAACACTGTCCGACGGAATTCGGCAAATGTAAATAGCAGCAAGAGGCACGGACAAAAATCACCCCTTATGATGAGGTTTCTCTCCCTTCAATCCACTTTGGAACCCTCATCGCTTGGGTCTGACTGGCGTAGCGTAATGTTACCATCCAGCTGTGTCGGCAGAAGGACAGCAGACAGAGGTTAGGGTGTTCTGCGCCTCCTACCCTGAACTGCGCAAAAGCGCGCAAAAAATCTCACAGCTCATGCAGGTAGCATGAGGGTGAGAAGGAGGCATAATTAGGGACACAAGGAGTGACTGCAGAACATTCACATTTAACATATTTAGCAGATGCATTTATCCAAAGCAATGTACAGTTGAGGCAGGTAGCGCACTGCAAACACACATGCTATCCAAGATCGATTACGCATTAGTGCAGGTAAGCTGCGCGCACTGAACGCCCAGGTACAAATATAAGCGGTATAGCAGCAGCAGCTACCCAACTTGCAATGAAGAAAGACCCTAATCAGACTATTAATGGACCAGAAGTACAGTAGAAGAACATTTAGAACATTAATGTAAAGAGGCACCAGGCTAAGAGAGGAATTTGTGGAACAGAGAGGTCTTGAGGTGTTCTTTGAACTTGGAGGGATCTCCAAGCTGTACTGGTGATGGGACATGGAACATAGGAGTGGCCTTTTGATGGAGATGGGTGCCTGTCTGCATTTATGATAGCAAGGGTGCACTTTCAACTTCCAGGAGGGGCTGTGTTGTACAGTCATTCACACAGATTTGCCCAAGTAGAAATATATAACTATACAAATGCTTAAAAGTGTAGGATGTGCAAGATTAAGCCAGTCCCCGAGAAATAACCAAGAATCAGAATAAAAATTATGCTCATTCAAAATCCAAACCTCATTCTATGAATGTACAGACAGGACCATAAATATTTAGACAGAGACAAAGTTTTTCAGTTTTTAAGTTCTGTACGTTACCACAATAAATTTTAAAAGAAACAAGTCAGATGCAGTTGAAGTGCAGACTTTCAGCTTTAATTCAGTCAAAAACATTACATAAAAATGTGGGGAACTAAAGTCATTTTTCTATACAATCCCCTCCTTGCAGGGGGTCATAAGAAATTGGACAAATTAATATAACTGTAAATGAAATGTTCAGTTGTAATACTTAGTTGAAAACCCTCTGCAGACAATGACTGCCTGAAGTCCTGAACTCATGTACATGACCAGACGTTGGGTTTCCTCCTTTTTAATGCTCTGCCAGGCCTTTACTGCAGCAGTTTTCGGTTGCTGTTAGTTTGAGGGTCATTCTGTCTGTAGTTTAGTCTTTAGCCAGTGAAATTCATGCTCAATGGGGCTGAGATCAGGTGACTGACTTGGCCATTTGAGAATATTACACTTCTTTGCTTTAATAAAGTCCTGAGTTGCTTTTGCTGTGTGTTTTGGGTCATTGTCCATCTGTATTATGAAACGCCGCTCAATCAATATAGCTGCACTTGGCTGGATTTGAGCAGGCATGATGTCTCTGAACACCTCAGCATTCATTTGGCTGCTTCCATCCTGTGTCACATCATCAAAAAACACTAAAGACCCAGGGCCACTGGCAGCCATGCACGCCCAAGCCATCACACTGCCTCCATCGTGCTGTTCCAGAGCTGTGCTGCCTTTTTTTAGATGTTTTTATGCTAAGTCCAATCTAGCCATTCTATTAAGGCTTATGAGTAGCTTGCATCTTGCAGTGAACCCTCTGTATTTGCTTTCATGCAGTCTTCTCTTTATGGTAGACGTAGATATTGATATGTCTACCTCCTGGTTGGTTGTTACGAAGGGGTTTCTCTTCACCATGGAAATGATTCTGCGATCATCCCCCACTGCTGTCGTCCGTGGACGTCCAGGCCTTTTTGCGTTGCTGAGTTCACCAATGCTTTCTTTCTTTCTCAGGATGAACCAAACTCTGGATTTTGCCACTTCTAACGTTGTGGCAATTTCTCAAATAGTTTTTTTCTGTTTTCGCAGTCTAAGGATGGCCTGTTTCACCTGCATACTGAGTTCCGTTGACAGCATCTTGTATGTTCACACCTCAATCTTCCAGATACAAACAAGACACCTCAAATCAACTCCAGGCCTTTTATCTGCTTAATTGATAATGAAAGAACAAAGGAATTGCCCACACCTGTCCATGAAATTGCTTTTAAGTGAATTGTCCAATTACTTTTGGCCCCTTTAAAAAGAGGGTGGCACATGTTAACCAGCTGAAACTCCTAAACCCTTTATCTAATTTGAATGTGGAAACACTAAAATGAAATCTGAGAATCTGCACTTTATGTCCCTGCCCATTGCATAAAACTTGTGTCAATGTCCAAATGTCAGTGTCCAAATATATATGGACATAACTATAGTCAGTCACAAACTTTAAACCCGTGTCCTTGTCTTGTTGCAGGTGTTCTGCCGTCCATGATCTCCAGGAGGACAGGTCACCTGTTACTAGTTAACAGCATCCAGGGCAAACTGGCTGTACCATTCCGCACTGCATGTATGTATTTAGTAGAGCTTACAAAATTGGTTCAGTTTTACTAGAACTAACAAGAAAACATGCATAGTTCTGATGGCGCGTTCAGATGCCTTCCTGACCGCTGCGTACAGACTGTGCGTTTTTTTCGCTATGTGTTTATTTATTTTTAGTTTTCTTATTTGCACAAAGTATGAGCGGTTCAGGTTACATTTCACTGCATGTTGTACCTGTATAACTATGCATGTGACAAATAAAGAATCTTGAATGCAGTGAAAAGGTGGAATATCTCAGCTGTAGGACTGAGACTGAATTCATCAGTAGTAGCATTTCAAAGAGAAGATTCTGAAAGAGTACAAAAAGGAGACAGATAATTAAAGTATTTCATTGCTGGGCTGCTCCTGAAGTTTTGTTTTCTCCTCTTCTTGGAGATGCGGCATCCAAGCATGCGGCGCAGGCCTTCTTCGACTGCCTGCGGGCCGAGGTGGAGGAGAGCGGCATCTCAGTCAGCACCATCGGTCACACCTTCATCAGTGCCACGGCCCAGGATCTCAGCCCTTCTTCCCCGTCTGACAATCCCTTCTGGACCTGTAAGTCACCAAACCACAGCGGGGCTTCAGTAGCGCCCACACTCCCTGCAAAATTTTTTCAAAATCTGCAAAATCTCCTGACTCACTGCTGATACATGCACATATTTGTTTAAAGGGGCCTTGTTATGCTCATTTTCACTGTCCATAATTTTATTTTTGGGGTCTACTAGAATAGATTTACATACTTCAGTGTTTCAAAATCACATGATTTTTCTCATACTGTACAACTCTCTGTCTGAAATGATCTATTAAAGCTTTAAGCCCCTCCCCCCATGAGCCCAGTGTGCTCTGATTGGTCAGCTTGCCTGATTGGTCAGCTTGTCAGGTAGGTGGCCAGTAAGGATATGTTATGTTTGTTATGAGGTGACCTCACAATGTCACAAAAATAGAAGAGTGGTTTCTGCGCTGAGAGTTACTCCCTTTGGTGTGAACTTTGGGCCTTGAGACTTTGCAGACCATTTACATGCACATAAAACACACCAAAGGAAAAACTGCAAATGCTTAATCGGGCCCCTCTCCATCTGTTGTTCCTTTTTCTTCACGCTCCGAGTCTTTTACATTCTCACCAGTCTCACTTTCTGGCCTTTCTAACTTACCCAGTCGGTTGAAACCTTCTTCCTGTGCTTTTGATGTGTTGCCGACAACATTACTGCTGCAGTATTTTGACTTTGACTTTGATCCCTTTCAGTCTGGTTTTAGGAGGCAGTACTCCACAGAAACTGCTCCCCTTAAAGTTCTTAATGACCTTTTAATTGCTGCTGATACAGGCTTGTGTACTGTGCTTGTTCTGTTGGATCTTAGTGCAGCGTTTGACACGGTGGACCATCAGATTTTAATGAATAGGTTAGAGCATTTAGTGGGCTTTTCTGATTTAGCTTTAGACTGGTTTTTATCCCATTTTACCAATCGGAGCTTCTCCGTCAGTGTGGCTATGACATGTGGGGTGCCTCAGAGCTCGGTTCTCAGTCCGTTACTCTTTTCACTTAACTTTCTCCCTCTATCTCTGATCCTCAAGTCCTACCAGGGCATCTCATACCACCTTTATGCAGATGATATTCAGCTCTGTTTCTCATTTAAACCCAATCAATTGAACAAACTATCTACCCTGGTTGCCTGCTTGTCCTACCTGCAATTACCTACAAATGAACCCTGGAAAAACCGAGGTGTTAATTGAAGTCCCCCTATCCTCCATTCCGAGATCAGCCTAAAGCTTTCTTCTGTCTCTCCTGCCTCTAAGCCGAGCCTCCGTAATCTTGGGGTTACATTGGATCAGTCTCTAAGCCTTGACTCTCATGTAAGTTCGGTCAGTTGTTCATGTTTTTTTCACCTACGAAACCTGTCTAAATTAAGGTCAGTCATGACTCGACTACTGTAATGCCCTAAACACGACCCTCACTCTCATGCCTTGGTTCAAAATGCAGCTGCTAGGCTTTTATCCCGTTGTAACAGAAAAGACCATATCACTCATATCCTGTACTCACTGCATTGGCTTCCGGTACAGTTTACAGTTCATTTTAAAGTCCTGGTGCTCACTTATGGAGCCCTGCATGGTCAAGCACCTGAATACATTACCCACCTGCTTCATACAGCCTGTTGGGAGCTCAGGTCTGGACAGCAGGGGCTATTAGTGGTCCCTCGTACCCGACTGAAAACTCGTGGTGTTTGTGCTTTTCAGGCAGTGGCACCTACTTTAGACTCTGGAACAGCTTGCCATTACGCACTGTACAGCTTACGCACTGTACAGCTTACGCACTGCTGTTTCAGTGGACTTTTTAAAAACAGCTCTAAACCTTTCTTTTTAGTCAGGTTTTTACTCAGAGCTGAGTAATCTTTGTTTTACTTTTGTGATTTGTTTTTATGGCATGTTTTATGTATTTGTCTGCTGTGCATGTACTGGTTTATACTTTGTCTCTCTAGTTTTGTATTCTCTCCCCTGTTTTACTTTGTTTGACTACTGTATAGCGCTTTGTGACTTTTTGTCTGAGATAAGCGCTTTATAAATAAATCACTTACTTACTTACTTAAAATAGACAAAAGTCCAAGTAATTATAATCTCAATCACTGCTAATGTCATAATATTAAGATGTGTTCTGTGTATTTAGAAATGAATTATTGTCGATACATTATATTTCATCAAGGGTGTAGGTCTGGTTTCAACATTGGTAGGGGCCACATCAGCCCCAAACCCCCTAAACACACATGCCACTCGCACAGTACTGGCAGGACCATCTCTACAGTGCCCATAACAAGATTTACGCCCTTGTATTTCATGTTGTAGATGTACTCTAATCACATTTGTATGTAATTGCTGGTAAGCTCATCATGGTGAGAACGGTGCCTCCTTGGTGTATCCCAGTCGTTTACAGACAGCTGTCCCATGGAGTTCACCCAGTGGACCTGGCTGAGGAGATTCTGAGCACGGTGAGCAGGAAGAAGAGGGAGGTCCTCCTAGCCCACCCCATCCCAAGAGTGGCACTATACATCAGGTCCATCTTCCCAAGCCTCTTCTTTGCCGTGGCAGCAGCTGGAGTGAGAGACTCAGCCGCGGCTGAACAGCTACAGTAGAGAGAGAAGATGGGTATACAGAGTGGATGGCACATACGTGGCTATTCTAGACCAAGCCTGGTCCATTTTCTATGTGTGTGCTGTAGGTTACAGTATAAGGCTAATGAAGCGTAGGAGACTGAAAGTGAATGTCTGTAAGGAGGTCATTTACTCAATAGTAAGACATGATAGACTGATGTGCATGATGAATGGAAATAAGAAGAACAAAACAGAATCTATGAATTGTCTGTGACTAATAAAACCCGTTTATCCTGTGAAATAAAACCTGTTTGACAGTATTTTTAAAACCTCAGACTGGTGAGATGTATTCAGTGGAGAATACAGTACTTAACTAAGAATTAGAGCTAAATTCTCTATTATTTAAACATTTTGTCATGTACAAATTATTAAGAAATAAGCATAATAAGATTTTTGTGTTATTATTTTAGATTAAATGCCACAAAATACATTTCTTATTGCTGTTACGATATATATCAGGGGTATAAGTAGTATTTTTTAGAAAAACAGCACTTTCCTTAATGTGTGTCTGTATATAGAGGTGGTGTATAAATCGGGAAAAAATGTTATTGCTATCAAATAACTTCCACTGAGCAAAGTTATTTCCAGTAAGTTCGAAAGCATCAGCATTATTCCTGACCTCTTAAAATTCGTTTTGACGGCGTATGTGGAAACTAGCAAAACACCGCACCCTATTGGCGACTGCAGTGAATTATTGCAACAAGAAAAAGATCGCGCAGATCATTGTATCTGCGTTGGTTGCGTTGCGGTGGCTTGGAAAATGTTTGAATCCACCATCTATTTTTCGTCAATGTACAAATATACGCAGTTGTGCTACAATGAAAATAAATAAGCCTATTTTGTAAAACAGGTTCTAAATGACAAATTTAATCAAATCTACAGTATTTGTTCTTGTTCTAAAAGCAGCGCGTTTCCTTTTTTAATTATTTACGTTATAGATAGTGACGCGGAAAAAATCGACAAACAAGTAATAATATGCAGGACAGAGTCACGAAGCTGATCAGGCAAGCGAGTCACTGGCATCTGTGCGTCAACATGGGCGACTTCCTGAGTTACACAAGATGAGTAAAATGCGCATGAACACTACGCACTAAACTAACTACATGACGCAACAGACGCAAGCATATATCTAAATATAACTACACCTTGTTTAATCTGTTAGAATTCAATATTATGTCTTGCATCTGATGTAAATAGGTTCTAGGTTGTTTGGTAATAATCTCCTTCCATAAATGTCACGCTGTGTCCTATAGGCTATATGGAAGCCCGTTAAAAAAGTTTAAATATTTCTGAGAATTACAACTTTATGTCTCGCTCTATTATAATTTAGAGACCACTACAAAAAACAGTGCAGTTAATGTGTATGTGTTTGTATTGATGCTTTTTGAGTGTTTATTGCACCTAACACCGTACTCACTAAATGGTAGAATTTCAGAGGAAATTAAATTATATGTCATACAGGTACAGCCTACTTAAAATCTGGTTACAATCAATTTTCAAATGGTTTTAAAAAATCAGATTGAAAATTCATTCTCAATGCAAAATATGACGATATTTTGTGATTTTGTCACTTTCACTCAGACAAGCGGTTTTTCAATTCAATTCAATTTATTTTTATATAGCGCCTTTCACAACGGAGTCGTCCCAAGACGCGTTACATGGATGTTTTGTGCTACATCACAACATCATTAGAACATGATGTTTGAACATGAATTGAATTTTGGGTATTATTCTACCCCGTGCATGAACATTTGTAAAATAACAACGTTTTATGTATGTATAAATACGTTTTATGTCTTCATGTAATGTACTTTGTCAGTGGTATTCTAAAATCTGCACATAACACATCTTAAATCCTGGAATAAAGTACATAAAACTGTTGTGCCAAGTAACAATATTTGCTCACATGGGATAAATATGTTTTCTTTTTAAGCTGCAGCTATACAAGTTGACAAAATTAGAATGAAACATTTGTAACTTGAAAGGCGATATACGTCATTCAGAGCATACGTCATTTATAAAAATATACTTTTTGGGTAACTCATCATAATAAAGGTGGTATTTTCAAACAGCCGTTTTTTCTTTTTTTTTTCCTTGTGAAATCCTTTTCCAATGAAGATAATAAAAATAAACATAAGTAAAGATAAAAAATGAATTGAGATTAAATATAATTTTTCTCCAGCAGCCTGTTGCAATTGGTACTTAACATATTGACATATTTAATACGTGGATGGATGTTATTATCCATCATCTTAAGAGATGAAGAATATTTTCTTTGGCGTTGATCAAAATTAAATAGTACGGCTACGCAGACAAAACAGCGGAAATGCATGCAGAAAGCACGTTTGCAGAGGCAAAATGTATTAGTTATATTGTGGATGCCGTAAAATGAAAATAATAATTAAGCCAAACAAAATTAACCATTATTAATACAACAATTACATAATATATATTAACATGAAACACTTGGAACAGAAGTATAGTTGGAGTCACTGGCATTACATGTAATTTTGTCACTCTAGAAATTGACTGGTTCTGAGAGAATACTCTGTCAGCCAGGAAGTCACACTTGGTTATATTGGACAGTTATCAAACACCGTTTTTCTTCAGATTGATACGTTATTGCAAGAGAATAATTAAAATCCTTACAAATGTCTGACGTCGAATTAAAAAATGTTACTTTCTAAGGCACTTGAGTCATTTTTATCATTTTAGCAGTTAAGAAAAAATAGAAAAATTTTGGCAAACATTAACAGCATTTTGTTTGGTGATATAGTCTGCTTCTTCCAAAGCTTCCTTTACATTATTTGAGAGGGATTAATAAAGATTTGGTATTCATAATCAGAAGTTCCAGCATTTATACATGGAAAAGATATATTTATTTACGAATTTATAGATATGTAAAGTATTATAAACACTAGTTAATTATATATTATAAAATATTGCAAATTTTACCGTGGGAAAAGAAAAGTAAAAACCTCTATTCGGAAGTTTCAATTTAAGTTACGGATACATGGTCATGTTTCCGGTATATTTTGTTTTCACCAGCAGATGGGGCTAATGGCACATTTGTTTTAGTGCCGTTCTGCCCAATACCAGAGCAGCATGTCAAAGGGCTAGCTGTTATTATCATTTATATACTGTAATCGTCAAAGGGAAAGTTTATTAAACACGACATTTCACTAATGCATTTTTAGCTGAACATTAACATAGATTAATAGTGCAAATGATGGGCCCTTGAAGTAATTTGTACTATTTAATAGAGAAGTGATGGTTAGGGTGGTAATCACTTTATAATATGACTATTAAAATCAACATTATTTGCCTCAATGGCATTTATTTTTAGTGACGAAAAATGGCAATACTCATCTTTAATGCCCAAATCTGTTATTTCTTTCCCTAGGATGTAATATGTGATATATTAAAACAACAGAATCTCCAGCTCACTTACTGTAGGTTAGGCATCAGACAACTGATACAATTTCAATGTCTGACACAGCTGGAAAATTGCAGTAAAGTCAGGAGTTTTCTTTAGGAAATAGTTAAGGAATTAGCAATGTAAGACTTTAGAGAGTAGAGATTATAACCCGCAGTTCAGCCTTAGCTTGATTCGCCTACAGCATGTGTTCCACGGCTTCTGCTAAGCAACCAAGCTGAGATGGCAGCGATTGGGTGCTGGAGTCAGCAGAGTGAAGGGCATTCAGAGCGCCAGCTTACAGCTTCAATTAGAATTTTGAAAATGTTGGTGGTATTTTTCAGAGTGATTGCAAAAGTACAAGAATTTTTAGTAAAATCACCTTCTAACGTGGGCTTCCTACAACTTGAGGGATCCAAAACCCATGTGTAGACCTACATAGAAGGAACATATTTCAGCAAGAGATTGTAAATGCGAGACGTATTCAATTTACTGATGCTGCCGTGTTGCCAGTGGAAGATAATTTAAGGTTTTTAATGAAGACCTCCTGCAGCTATTCTGAGGCTTCCGGGAACACGCTTTGGGAATGCATGGACACGCACTTAAATGATTTACAGCACCAAGAACACCAGGAGCTACCATCTATGCATTATTAAACTAAGAACGACGACTAGTTAATTAGATTTAAATGGCTGTCTCGTAACCAGAATGGCACTTTTAAGAAACAGATTTTTCTCATGATCATCAGATGAAGTAATATAATGTCTACTGGACTATTAGTGAATATGTGAAAGCATTATAAAAGTCTATTAGCTATCCACAGCTGGCTGCGTGCAATTACGTAGTTTTTAATAAAATGTTTTTTCTATGCTTTGTTGTAAATGTAAATATTGAACATACATTTACATTTACATTTACAGCATTTGGCAGACGCCCTTAGCCAGAGCGACTTACATAAGAACATAATATATGATGCATAAGTGAAACAGTTAGCCATCACAATAATGATATTTTCTTCCATTATCATAGTATATCAGGGGTGTCAAACTGCAGTCCTGGGGGGCCGGAGTCCTGTGTAGCTTAGTTCTTTCCCTGTTAACCCACAAAAGATTCAGCTCAAGAGCTGTGTGGTAATTAGCACAAGGAGTTGAATCAGGCGTGTTAAATGAGGGGAAACCCAAAAAGTGTGCAGGGCTCCGGCCCCCCATGGCTGGAGTTTGACCCCCGTGTTGTATATTATCAAGATGTTTAGTATACAGTGTCTCATTTGTGGGTTTATTTGCTTGTAATATGTGAATTACGTCACGGGGCTCATTGTAAACCTCCGATCATATAACGTAAACATGAATACTATGCTGACAATTTCAAAAGATGGTGAATATTTCAACTGTCCCTCCTTTCATAAAAGAAAGTTAAATGTGCCATATTGTGTGAGAGGAAGTGAGCAGGACCTATTAATATTTAACAGCTGCTGTGATTGACGGCTCTGTAATTCATGGCCTTGTGTGGAGTATAAGATAACGAACCTTTATCCTTGGCTGAGGCCGTTCTCTCTCTCTCTATATATACATGTGTGTCCACTTGTTCTAATCTCTGCCTCTTTTTTCCTTGAAAGCAAGCAAATTCATCAGGATATACAAGTAAATTACCATCTGAGATGGGTTCTGTAAAGTTTCTAGATTATTTACCACAAAACCACATTTTACAAATCAGATAGCTAAAGTATATAAAGTCCTTTGGCACAGCTGTTGTAGCGGGATTTTAATTTAAAATTTTTTGCATATTGAATATGCAAGAAATAACTGATTGCAGTTGTAGGCTATTGTCTTATGTATTAAAGATGCGTCGGACGTTTCTTTAACAGATTAGATTTCAATTTAGTGGCTCCGGCTCACTTTAATCTCTCATAATACCCTACAGAATATAAACCTGATCTTTCACAGGAAATTTCTCAACAGCAGCTTTTAGGTACTGGCCCTTCTAGTCACGAAGGAAGGTGGCTCTTTGTGGGCCAGAGAAGGGTATATGGTATATGGTATATGG
>JAODKF010000103.1:17640587-17666083 GCA_026779585.1 Mormyrus proboscirostris
GGTATATGGTATATGGTATATGGGATCTTGACATGTTGTAATCTCTGGGGAGTTCTATGTAAACCCTATCTGTGATTAAGCTTAAACTTTACATCATTGCATTTACATGGGCTGATTTACAATTTGTGTTAGTAGCTTATAAACTGTTGCATCCTATGAGTTTCTAAAACAAAAAAAAATGTCCTTGTCATTGTTCGAGTTTTAACAAGGAATGACAAACCAATATACTTTTATCAAGGACAACATTAAGCAAAATTAATGAACCAAACATAAAGACAAATTATTGCTCCATAGTAAATCCAGCAGGCTAATAACCTGGGTGGAGTATACTGAGAGAGTATACTGAAAGAACTGCAGAGATGACTGTGTGATTCAGATTACATAGGGTGGAGTATACTGAGAGAGTATACTGAAAGAACTGCAGAGATGACTGTGTGATTCAGATTACATAGGGTGGAGTATACTGAGAGAGTATACTGAAAGAACTGCAGAGATGACTGTGTGATTCAGATTACATAGGGTATTAACACGACTATTCTGCCTAATCTGTTTTGTATTTGCAAGTGTGGCTGCCATTCACAGTGAAAATTAGTTTGCGTAGTTCATGCCATAGTTAGGATAACTTTTTCCTGTGTGCTGTTAGCATAAAGCTATTATTTCTGGGTATTTTATATAGTCAGTCATCGATGTTCTTTTTGTTTTGTTAACCAGATCACTCCTTCTCAGTGTGCTGTTACTATTGTCTTTCAACAAGCTCTACTGTAAAACAGTTTGGCAGTTTTATGGTAACTGATCACTAAATATATGTTTCATCTTTAAATAGAACCTCTGGAAATTTTGTAATCTTTCTGATATGATGATTGTGTGAGTCCATAATGAATCTGATTGCGCTGCAAATAAAAGAAATTTGATTACTGCCTGTGATAAAAAGAATTGGAAATATTATGTGTACAGTTTTAATTTGTTCTAATAATGATACGGGGTATCATTGTTAGACCTAATCAGGTGTATGGACGTAATTTAGGGAATCAAATTAAGGTTACTTCTTGCTGTATATGGTCACGAATGCACGCTATTCATCCTATATACTAATGCAACATAATCCTTTCTGGACTTAATTAGCAGTCATGTTAACTGAGGCCTGTTGTATTTTTTGTGACCTGCGTAACCATTCAGTCCGTCTCTCTGTGTCACAAATCCTTCTCTTTGTCAAGGTCCACGTCACACAGTGACCGGTGAATGCCATCATCTCCTGTGTCCAACTGGAGATGCCAATAAAGCCTGCAGCTATTCTTTGCTATTGATTGGCCCACTCATTATCAATCAATGTATTGGATGTGAGCTCAGTGTTCAATGTCACCTATCACTTTCTTTTCTGAGGTCATAAAAACTTTGCCTTTAATTAGCTTTTTTTTGTGAAAAAACAGACAAAGCAAGAATCCAATCACTAGCAGCACACAGCCTGAAAAACAGCATTTTGTTTTCTGGAAATGCTTTTGGCACATGAGTAAATAAGGCTTCAGTTTTACATTGTTTCCTTTTTCTATGGAAATTTAATTGGCGGCCCTTTACGCATCAGCAAGCATGTTAATTCAGGCTTTGATATTTACCGATGACTAACAGGGTCCTTTTTACCCAATAGCGCTGGAAATGCAGCTTGGCTAAATACAAACAACTTCAATTAAAATATTTTAATGGCTGTGTCCCTCATTTACACTCTCTCATAATTTGAGAACTGGTAAATATATTTTCACTGGTGCAAGGCCATTCCTCAATATTAAGCCCGTGGCAGCGATGCAATTAAAATGCAACAATATTGACATTGTGCAATTATCGGAGGGGTCATTAAGTCTGGTGCTATTTAAGAGAATAAAGAGGACTTCATTCCCGGGATGCTGGAACACTGGCGGAGCGCTTACCTTCCCTAAAATTAAACTGTAATGATCGTGTGGAGTGGGTGGAGCCTCCTAATGAAACAGAAGGGGCTCTGGGCAAACTGGGAATTGCGTAGAGCTTTGGGGTAGCAGAGGGGTTTTCTGTAATTACAACGGGCGAATGCCTTGACCCTTGTGTTCAGCTCCGTAGCCTGTAGTTCATGTCTCCCGCGACCCCTCCCTTTACGCTGACCCTCTTGTGCTGTCATTGTTTCTTGCCTCGAAAGAGAGCGTTTCCTAAATTGATACATGAAAATGCGACGCCTTCATGTGTGGCCACTAGACGGCTGCTCAGCACGGCCCATTGTACTTTACGTTCTCCTGCATTCTTACCTGCGTCGCTCGTTGAAGAAGCTGCAGTGCACTCTGTCACAATGGCATGAAAATATCTTTCAGCATATTACCGTCGTACAGCGTAGGTGCTGCTGCCAGAGCGTGAAATAATAAATATTGACTTTTTCTGACTTTGGAGTGCTTTACGTAACCAACAATCAGGGGCACTGATGCCTGTGATGTCTCTGTATACATATGAGTTTTGAAACCCAACATACAAAGAACTTCGCATCTGGGCTATAGCTTAACGCATCAGTGCAATTTTTTAGCATCGTATTCCATTCATCATTATTTCGTGTACCTTCTCCTTGTTGGTCTTTATGGGTTTAGGGTACATTTTAATGTTTCGATGGCTTGATTTTAATGTTTTGATGTTATGGCTGTGACTTTGGGCTCTTGCCGGATCACGACAGGCTGCATACAGAGTAAGGTATGAAGCTGTTTCAGGATTGGGTCATAGACACATTCAGTCTCTTCAGCTCTCTTCATCCTCAGAGCAGATAGGCTACAGAAATGGCAAAATAGTGGAATGCTCATGCATGTTGGAGAAACGTTTTTCCAAATATTTGTTGATGTTTGTTGAGTGTTACTGTGCAATTCAGTAGAGAGTGTCGGGCTGTACCCATGAAATTTTACTCTGCCTTGAGGAATTTTCAGCAGCACACAGGAGCTAGCATAAGTGGTGGGAGGGACAGGGGACCCATATGGGGCGCAATTAAAAACAAAATGAATTTCCTGCTTGTAAAGCCATTGAAAAGCTAGGGACAGAATCCTAACATGTCACCTGTGGTACAAAGCATTGGATGACAAAGAAGACATCCTTCAATGTATGCGGTAAACACAAATTACTGGGCTGATAATTAAGCTGTTACTGTGTTAAGCAATGGTTAATTTGCATGCCTAAAAGGCATCGTGTTAACAGATTTCATTATCAGCTGCTGGCAACTGTGCTCAGTCACAATTTGATTCTGAACTCTGCCGCTCTTTGTAGACTCACACGTTGGGTTTTTGACTGACTATCTTGCCATTAAATAGCGAGATTAGACTAATTTTGACACAGTATTGAGTATATTTTACTTCACAAGGTAAAATGCAAAGTGTTTTGGCCACAATGCGAAAGGCATAATCTTAGCGGCACCTCTGCTTCCTTGTAGATACTGTACCTTCAGGCTCTTGACACCTGACCAGGAGAATTATTTCTTATTTTCTTTATCCAAACAGAAGACTTTACTCAAAAGGTCCCAATGACTGTCAGTAGCGCTGGCTATCAGAGGAGAATAACTAACATTTACATTTATTTTATTTAGCACTCGCTTTTGTCGAAAGGCAAACAGCCCCTCACAAACATATTACGGTCATAGAGTGTACTAGGTGTAAGTGCAGCTAGGCTGAGCTTCCAATGATGGCCCAGATACAAGCGTAAGCAGGACTGGAGCAGGAGCTGAGCAACAATCAACAAACAAAGCAAGAATCCAATGAGACAACTATCAGAAAGTCCTCTATTAGTCTAGTAGAGAAAAATGAGTTTTTAACATTCAGAACATCAATTCTTATATGCTTTCATGTAGATTAAGTTTGATTTATTCTTAAAAAAAAGAATATAAGCAGTGATCAGCAAAGGAGTGTTCTGTGATGCCCTGGCTTGCATTCAGGTTGGACCCTAGCCTTGTTCTTTATATCACCAGACAATCTCCATCCCCTGTGCAACCCGGATAAGGGTGAGACATTGGGTGATGAATAGATGCTAACGCAAATGCATGTTTTTAATTGGCACTTACATTTTTTTTTTCAGATGATGGGGATCATTTTTCACGTTGAGTAGGATTAGGATGCCTATAAATTCTAAAGACGGTTCTTATTAATAATGCTTAGCTGAAAATGTAAGTTTGACAGTGAAACATGTACAATTGACCTGTAAGTTGTTGATATTAAAGATCCATAGCAAAGAGCTGAATCTAAAAAAATGTAGCCAAATCTGTAATGAAACTTCCCTGACGAGCTCTACTTCTGGGATATGGATGCTGTCACATGCCGGGGGCTCCTGCAATAAAAGGCCCGAAATACGTTGGTGAAATCAATCATTAACACTGCACAATGACTTATTGAAAGGAGAATGAAATCACTCACTGCGGGCCTGGTGATGGGATTAAATTAGAAAGTGGACGCTAAAGTATCTTTCAGTTTTGTGTGGAATATAACTTTGATACGCTCTGCGAAAAACTGCTGCCAACAATTTTCTGTAGTCATGGGTAGTGGGTGACTGGAGCCTATGGGCGCAAGGTAGGTGACAACCTCGGATGGGGGGCCAGCCCATCGCAGGGCACACTCACACGCCAGCCACTTACACATGCACACCTATGGCCAATTCTGTTTAATGTTATTGGACTGTGGGGGAAACCTCACATCAATATGGAGAGAACAAGCAAACTCAACACGCATGGAACCCTGGTGGGAACCCGCTTGGTCCTAGAAGTGTGTGGTGACAGTGCTGACCACTGCACCACTGCGCCACTGCAGCACTGCGCCACTGCACCACACCCAAAAAGGGTTTGCTGGACCATTGTAAGACTGATTTACATTTTCACTATTAGGAATTTTAATTTATTGCTTGTAAAATAAATATACTAATAATTTGTATAATTATTTAATAACTAATCAGCAGTACAAGATGTTATAGCATTTCACTACACTTCATTTTAGAATTAACTTTAATTGCACATTATTAGCTTTTCAGGTCCTTTTGAAATTTGAAATTCAGTACTTTCTGAATAGAATCTTAGAATGTCTAATAATATCTATCCTTGATACATTACTTTAAATAAAATTTTCTCTGTGACCGTACTGAGTAGCTTGAAGATGACTAGCTAGTTGGGTGAATTATTATTTTGTAAGGCTGCGACATTTCTTTCAGAATTGCTTTCCTAACGCAAGTTCCGGGCCATTGACAGCAGCCAATTGCTATCTGCGTGCTGCTTTCTTTTACTTTTACTGTAACTTCCTTCCCATTTTGCCGAGTTTTTAGGACCCGGCTCTCAATCATGACCCCGACTGGACGAATGTCCTGCGACCAGAGAGGTTCCCCAGTGTGTCTATGGAGATGATAATTTTTCTCATTATCATGCTACCTGCTGAGACATCTTGGGCAGGGGAACTCATCATATGTCGTTCCTATTAGGAACAGCAAGCCTTTCCCGTGATGACTGCCAGATATCGCTCCGTGTCAATCTCTTGTGTACATCGTTCTAACATCCCCCCACACTCCCTGCTGGCTCAGCATAACGGCTGTTGCTCTTCTCCTATTCATGCCATTTCACTTGCCGCTAATTGTCTCTTCCTTTTGTGTTCAGCATTACCCCACCTGATCTTCTTCGGGCCCGAGCCAAACCTTTTTCTGGCTTAGTTGTTACATATTTCCAGTCGCAGTTATTGCGTATTACTTCTGAATTATCTAATATCACAAATTCAAACTGCACCGGTGGTTCTTCATGAACATCACTTGTGGATGCTTGAGAAGTTCCTTGACCCGGTTCTCCTCCAATCTGATATTCACCTTCCATTCTTTAGCTTTTGTCATTGGAATCCCATACATCGTCAATAGTGAGAACAATTTTTGTGGAAATAACCTTATTTTTGTCACTTATTCAATTAGCGCTCTGGGTTATGTCTTTATTCCATCTCTGCTTGGTGTTCTTTACTCGATCTGTAAAGGACTTTGTAGGATACCTTGTTTTTTTGTTTTCTTCCACTTAAACCAGTCTTTGTCCTCAAATTGAACTTTCAGGCTTTTGCGTTAGGTCTTGTTCAAACTCCCATTCTGCTGTATCATGTTCTGTTCACTTGTTTATGTGAACCTCATGCATAAAACATCCTTAAATACAGCTGTAAATTGTGCATTTGGTTTATAAATATGAAACTTAAAGCCAAAATGTGTTCTCTCTGTAATGCATAGTAATGTTTAGGCATTAGTTAAACCACAAGGCCTAGTGGTTTGCAGCATTAGTAATGACTTTTTAACATCCTGGTTGTCCCTCAGAAAACAAAGCAAACCAGTCTGTTTATGCAAATCCAACATCAACATATTTTGAAATTCAAATGCTGTCCGCAAGCTACCTCTATGAAACCCAGCTACTAAAATATAGACTGTCATTATAGTAGAAAAGGCAATGTATTTATTATATGCAAGGGAGGCAGTGACATGAAGAAACTGCCTGACAAAATGGGATATTTGTTTCCTCTCTCTTTTCAGCACTTATATTTGAATTATCACTACTTTCTGGGACAGCTGAAAATATGTGGGTGCCGTCCTTATCCTGTGACACACCGCAATTTCACAGCTTGTCAGTATGTAGGACCACATAAGAGAAATGCATTATATTCCACAACGTTAACAATATTATACTCAACCCTAGAACGTAAGTCTCTCCTTTGCCTTACCTCTGAAGGGGCTATTTTCAGTAACTCACCTTACTTAGATACTGGGGCTTATCGCAAGTTACGTCCATATCACAGTCAGTCAGGACAACATATTAATTGTCGGTTCGAGAACAAAATGTGAAATGCCTCTTTTTTTACTGTCTCTTGCAAATGCCCTACTTGCTGTTAACGGGAGGATGTAAAAACTGCTCCACAATGACTAAACCAGCCTGGCCCAGGACCTCCGAGTTGCCCCATGTGCTCGTGATTGATAACGAGGAAGGGTCTGATTGAACCTGCATATTTTCTCTTTCCTCTGTGACCTGTGTTTATCAGACTCTGTATTAATTCTCATAACATGCCTTGGTGAAATATTTGAGAATATCTGAGAAAAATATTTTGCCGTATTTGTGTTAATGTTCTGCATCTGATGACCTTAGTCCAGAAGAACGTGATATTATTACCTTCATCCAAAAAGAAAATATTCCTATTAATTCATTTGACCGGACTCTCGGGCCACTCCTTGCGTTTGACCGTGCGCGTGACCCTACTTTCCATGCTGCCTGGTGTATTATTAACAGCTATTGTATTTTGACGTTAAAGTAATTAGTGGAAGGAGCTGTGAGCCGTGACGAAACTTGACACGGGGTGGAAGTCGTTGATGTCCCGATGAAAGCTGATGTAATCGCGAATTAGAAGCGCTGGCAATAGAATCCCCTGTCACCAGAAAAACTGACGGACAAAAGAGAAATGGAACTCACAGGAAGCCATGCCAGAGGTGGCGAGAAAGGTGTGTCTCCATGGGGATATTTAGAGAGGAGGCTCCCGCTAACGGGGCAGCTGTGTCGGAGCTCCACGCTGTGTCCACGAGGCTCATGGGCCATTTGCCATGGATCAGTCAGATGGCGAAAGGTTTGCGAAGGATCACGCTTTCTGCAGCTGGTCTCACCACAGCATGAGTGTGCCATGCATTTGGCACGGAGGAAGCGCGTGCCATCCCCAGATTTTATACACCTTCAATTAATTAAAAGTCAAAAAACACGGGCCATAATTGATTTTTGAAACAACCGTAATATCGCAGGGGAACATTGATGCATGTTGGGTTTTATGCTTTTTGGTTTTAAAATGAGAGAAAAAATCAGACAAGCAGAAACTTGAAAATAACAAAAATGAAATGGGGAAATAATTTCATGGTATTCTTGGTTTAGATTAAACAAAACTTTCAAATGATAAAATAAATAAACATTACATGCTGCACATGCACAGCAGTCTAAATATTTGCATTAGGTTAAATGTCACACTAAAACCAAAGAAACGCATGAAATTATTAATTAGGATAGTAGTATGATGGTAGGATAATTCAATCATTTCTTCTCAACATTTGCAATTTATTTGTAACTGGATAAAAACTCTGTCACTGTAACCTGTACACTGCTTTGGCTACTCAACACTAGACGGAAAAGGGCACGTTCTGTGTCGGTTTCAGATCCAGAGGGTTTGCCAGGAGCAGCCTAGCACTGACTGCTTTTCTGTGATCTGGCTGTCAGAGGAGGTGTGGTGGGGGTTCTATTGTTTTTGGAGGGTGGGTGGGGCTTTGACTGTCCCTGCTTTTGTTCTGCATTCACTCATTATTATGAGAAAAGTAAAGAAAATGAGATGTGCGTGGCTCCTGCTGAGTGACCTCAAGTTGATCAGTTCCTATTAAGGACAATAAAGGAAGAGCCCAGGGGGACTGGCAATGTGAAAAGGGTCATCAGTCTTCAGCTATTTGCTGCTGTCAGTGCTTTTGGGGGGGGGGGGTGCAATCTCACCACACCGGCGGCGGGTGACCTACATTGGAGTCACTATCCTTTCATGCTGGAGAGCAAAGTTTATGTTTGTAATGCTTGTGTGTGTACTGTGTGATGATTCATCTGCGGGCTTACATAATGCAGTACTCAGTATGCTAGCCTGCTGTATATTTCTCCTTAGCTTGGAAATTCTCTTTTAATGAAATTTGCAGCACGTACAAGGCCAGACTTTTATCTGTTTGCGTGATAATTATTCTCGCCTACAGTCCTGATAATATTCGGATAGTTAACTAGACAGCATTAGTGTCATTAGCATTGTTTGTGTTAGTGTCATCTCTAATCCGCCTGCAAATATTGAATATTTAGATACTATAATGGTGAATCCTCTCAAGTGGTTGTTTTATTTAAACATTGAATGTGTTCTGAAACACGTTGTTTTCCTTTTGTGACAAACTTGTCATTATATGTAGACAGAATTAATATGCATACTAGTGTACCGGCTTGCTTCAGATATCTGAAGTTCACTTATAGGAGGTGATATCATCTACAATTGGTTGAACCTGTGATGATACGTGTCGCTGGTGTTCCTCTATCCTTTACTAAGGTCACATGTGGAAATAGAAGGAAGGTAATGGAAAATAATTAGCTATGAGCATCACGAGGGACTGGGAGAACACTTAGTATGGATATTGCATATCCACATGTAGCAAAAACTGTTTACCATGTTCAAAGAACTTTCGTCTGTCATGAATGACATTTAATCTGACTTGCATGCTAGCTTGTGAAACACAATGTTCCGTTTGCTATCTATCGACCCTTAACTTTTATATATATTCCTGATATAATTAGCAGTTGAATAAATTACACTCAGTGGCCACTTCATTAGGTACACTTGCTCATTAATGCGAACAGCCCACTCCTACAAACAGCAAATCATGTGTCTGAAGCTGAACTCAAACCTCACACAGACAGGGTGAAGAGGTCAAGTCGTTGTGCGGCTAAGCAGCAGAACAGCAAAGCCACGTGATCCCAGCAATTTTGAATGTGATGTGATCGCTGGGGCCAGACATGATGGTTACAACATCCCATAAACCTCTGGGGATTTTCACACACTACAGTGTCTAGAGTTTGCAGGGAATGGTGTGATAAACAAAACAAAAAAAAAATGCAGCGAAGGGCAATTCTGTGTCAAAAAACAGCTTGTTAATGAGAGAGGTCTGGGGAGAATGGCCAGACATGTTAAAGTTAACAGGAAGATCACAAGTACAAGAATAATAGCTCAATGCAAAGGGGATGTGCAGAACGGCCTCTCTCACTAGACAGCGGCTCAGCAGACACATAGGGGTTCCACGTAGGGGAACCTAAAAATGCTGCCATTCAGTATATGTATATATAAAATTTTGCATGATTTGAGCAGCACTTGATTACATAGTAAATTTGAGAGTGGGGCTAAATGTGCCATAATTAGGGGTGTTGATTGTTAACAATCCACAAACTCTTTAAAATGAACAAAACACCAGATACTGTCTAAGCTGGCATGACATCCTTCTCTGCTGTATAAACGGCATACATTATCTCATCATCTCAGTGACAATGGAAATAACGCAATGATCAATTCTGCGTTAAATAGAGAATTAACAGACCGCGGCATAGCCGTCCCGCCCTCTCACTATCAGTTGATGTGCCCCTAAGGATAATGGGAATGATCACATCTTATATCAGCAAGCAGATATGAAATTCTGCATTTTTTTCTGCCTGTCTAGAGTCTCACTTTAGGCCATCAAAGCAACTCAATGCATCTTTCAAAGCTGCGCTAGCCTAATTTTTATTGCACAAAAACCAATAACTGGGGGGTGAATTACATTAGCAATGAACACTTGCAGTCGAGCTTCACAAATCTGTCAATGTCAGGAAGAAAAAGCTTAAATGAGATATAAACTGGGTACTATCCACTATCTACCACCCATAAACTTCCTCCTTATCTGTTGTGAGTCTAGCATCTATTATATTATCAATGTAAAAACATGGGCAGGGTATTTATTGTATCATGCAGGCCTATAGTTAACTTCAGTGAAAAATATTAAAATCTTTAATGTCATAGAAAATATAAGCAATACAATGCAAATGGAATTAAGACTGAAAGAGTTCTGGAATGTCTAATGTTGTAGTTGCATATATGATTGTAATGATAATGAGTTTTCGCCAAAGGTGGAGATCTCAGGTCCAGAGAGTACAAATCCAGACCAAGGTTTTGTTTCAACCAGCCAGTTGAGTCCTCTGTGACTGTGACTCTTTATACTCAAGTGGTTGGTTCAAACAAAATCTTGGACCTGAAATCTCCACCTCTGGTATTCACATATGGGAAGTATATAGGAAATAGACATTTGGTATTTTCTTGAAAATATCATTTTCTAACAGCAGTATAATCATACAACTGAAGGAGTCGAATTTGAGATATAAAATATCTGAGATTGGGCCAGATGGGCTCTGGGTTCTGATAGCATAGGCATGCAGGGTCGGGCATTATACTGCCAGAAAAAAAGGACCTTTGTGGGTACAATTACTTGTCACTGGGGCTATACCCTCAAGGATCTGCCAGCTGTACCATAGTTGTAGGTACATGTACCTTTTTGTCTAATATAAGGTACAGAAATGGTCTCTGAGGAACATTTTTGTGTCACTGGGGGTACATTAATGTAAACTGTAGCAGGACAAATACCCTTTACCCTCTTCTCTGACAGTGTAGGGGCTGGGAGCCGTTACTGGGGAGGGAACATTTGGCTTGGTATAATTGACAGAACGGTACAGGTGAATGGAATAAATGTAGCAGTCACCTGACTCAGCCCCGCCCTGCCGCAGCCATGCCTGTCCTGCTGTACTCAGCTTACTCATCATGGGTCTTTCCTTACATTTTTGATAATTTAGCACAGACATGCAGCATATGCGATATGTGCAGAGTTTGCTGGGTTTCGCTCTGAACCACTGAGTCAAATTTGCCCCCTTCTCGTCACATCTCACACGATGGCTTTCATGCGAGGTCTGGCCTCTGCTGGCTTTGTTTTGTGCAAAGGGGGAAGGTTATCTAGTCTGCACCACATAACCCAATGCAGTGGTGCAATACCCTCATGAACAGTAAGGCAGTGAACATTACCAGAATGTTGGCATGAAGACACATTTCCTGGAGTTTGAGAGACAATAATAGGTGATATTAGGTAAACTACTAACATATCACTATTAATCTCATGTGGTGTGATTCGAGATCAAAAGCTGCTGTGGTTTTGAGAGATAAAGCACAGGTTAGACATAATGTTCCACCCCTAAGGTGATCTGTAATCCCTGCAATCCTCAGTAAACTAGGCTACAATAAACAATGGCACCAGATGTGATTTACAGTAGCAGTACAGAAATCAGGTCAGACGTGCAACAGGTGCTAATCTCACTGTGAATCAGCAGCAGCTCACTTGTATTTTTTGCCTTTTATTTCTCAGGATTTATGCATATTTCACTGGATGAGCTCATGTTTATATGTGTGAACTGTCTTGTTTTGTAGATGTGAAACATGAAGCATGAATTTTATTAAATATTAAGTGCAATGTCATTAAGCTATTCTCCAATCTACACTAGTTAATATTCATAGAAATCATAATTGCATTTTTAAAGTAAACATTTTCTTGTGCATACAATATTATTACAAACACAATGTGCAATTTGAGATGTCATTTTCAAATTTCCTGTTTATTTCATTTTCATTTTCCAGACTACACCATGTATGACATCAGTCCATCTTCACGGCATTTTCTTCCTATTAAAATACATGCCACAGTTTTACTCTGTTTTGTATGAGTCTTGTCACACATGCGGTGTAGTGAACATGCATCTCACCTTTTAACTTGCTGTTTGCAGCTGAGCCTTGAAAAAGTGCTATTAATTCCTTCAGGGATGTCAGTTATGGTAAAATATGAAATGCAGAGTTGTATCATAAGAAACAATTAAGCAAGCATGAAATTTTGTAGTGGATCTGTATTTTCAAAAAATATAATAATTTCTGTGTGGCTATGATCTGTGACTGAGGCCAGATAAGGACAAATGACAGAGTATCAACAAGACCCACGCATTTCTTTGATGTTCTCCACCTTAATTTAAAATCTTAAGGTATAAAAACAAAATGTTTTCCCACAGATACAGTTTTGACGTTTTCTCCTGGTGGTGAATGACAAAGAACTGGGTTCCTTTATTTCTCTGATGTACCTGAAGAGCTACTTCACCTTCAGTACTGCTCCCACCCTGCCTCTTCTTTCATTGTGCTCTGAGGTCATCTGGCAAGCATCACTGTCTGCTAGCGTTCTGGCTTTGGAGTTCAGTGTGGACAAAGAGCAGAGATGAGGGGAGGAAGAGAGGCGGGGTGGGGTCGAATCACTTGCCCTGTGTAGCTTGATTGTCTTCTATCCTTAATTTTAATTGCAAACCTCAAGTACTGAACAAAATTATACTTATGAAAGGGACACAGTAGTTATGTCAAGCTTTTTTTTAAATCTCCTTCTGCCACTTTTACCCAGTAATGCGGCAGATGGAATGACAATCAATCAATTTACATTTTGTGTTGCATTCAACTGTTGCTATTATTTTTTCCTCAGTAACGTTACTACTGTGCTACTGCTGTCTGTTCTTCTCTTCTGTACAAAGAGCAGAAGTCAGGTAAAGAATATTATTATAAACTATTTTTATTTTTTCACCAAATCTCATTTTTATCCAGTGGATTTTTTTAATATTTTGGTGTTAATTTTTAAAACGAGTCCAGAATTTCTTTATGACAGTTAAGTATTTATGAACCATCATTTCCCAGCATCCAACTGGGTCGAGTGATTCTGAGCTCCATCCCCCATTCTCTATTCTCCGCGGGTACCCTTCATGACGATAACCTGGAGATGCTGTCTGCAGCAAAGCTCATTTTAATGGATTTATTTGAAACAGTGACATCTGTACTCTTTTCATTTTTTTTTTCTTTTATTAATACCCCAAATTCCTGCACTAAAGACAGCTCAAATCCTCTGGGCCCAGCTACCACACGCCACACAAAACAACCCCGCCCTTAAAAATGGAATGGAAAGAAAGCAGATAACTGCCATTAATCGAAACACTGAAATCATATAGAGACAGATCAGATGTGACTTTGAGTAAAGCACTCTCTGTGAGTAAAGTACTCTCTTTTCGAATTCACTGCTGTATTTAATTCGAAACCGTCACTTACAGTACAGCACTATGGCTTTTGCTCACACTGTTACTGTAATTTATCCTAGTGGTCCTGATTGACACAGGCTGCATTTAATGCCAGTTTGTGTATCACAGGATGTCACGTAGCGCGAGCAGGCAAGGAAGGAGAGAGCAGCCAGGTTGACGGAGAAACGGGGTTTATTGAACAGACAGACGGCATAGACTGGACGGGTACTCACAGCAGGCACTGACGGGAATTGACGACAATGACAGATCTGGGGGAAACTAACCGAGTCACGGACTAAATACACCAGACAAGCAGAGTTTAACGTGCAACAGGTGAGATTAATCAGGCATAGACACGAGGTAACAAGGTGGGCGTGGCACACAGGAGGATCGTACGGAGCTGGGCGTGATACAGGACATGTGCTGCTTAGATTACATCTTAAATCTTGTTACTAACCAGGTGTAATAAATGTTGTGCATGAGCCGTTGTCATTATGATATAAACACCAATAGCCTTTTGTTTGATTTTTTTTTTTATTTGGATTTTTTGGACTTCAGCTGAATATGAACATTGCTTACAGACAATTCTGCTGAGAATAAGTCCAATAGGACATTCATTTTTATTCCTTGTTTTAAGCCAGTGGATCTCGCTTGGCTAGAGAAGCCTGGAATTCAGTATGTGGTGGGTTATTGGTAGACTATCCGGGTATGGTATCAATGAATCTTTATTTCTTTCATTATGTTGATTTTCCAATAATTTTACAAATTTCCTTGATCGGTGAGAACTTTCCACACATTTCAGTTGAAGGCCAGATGACCTCTGGTATTTTAGAGAATTTAAGTGGAGGCTAGACATACAATATACACTTTTTCCACGTATAAATGACATAGTTCATTTAGTGCAAAGACCTGAAACAGCATAAGTAATTTTGTATTGTAATGTTTTAGTTTTCTCACTTGCAACAGCTTAGGAGTGGATAATTTTTCTCTGAGCATCCTGTAGAACAGGTGATATCCGTTATGACAAAACTATTTACATTTGCGGGGGGGGTCATCATTATGAATTGATAAAATGTAAATCTAATGATACAGATGAGAATGAGGTAATCAGGGAAGTATAATAAGTTTATTTATTATGATGCATGTGTTAGATACCTTGTTCTCATATTTGTTAATGCATTAACCTAATATTGTTCTCTATTTGTTTTTGCCTTTCTCATATTGTAGCTGGATAATTAATATCTTGCATATCTCCCTGCCCCGGACACTCTCTTGTGGACAGTCACTGCAACTCACACTTGTTCCAAGGACAGCAAACAAAAATTCATGTGACTGTCCTAATGTCCGTTGATCGAGAATAACTACACTGACCTGCATTTTCACACATTTGATGCTGCTTCATGAAAGCGTACAGTATAGAACCTGGAGGCACGTTTCACTCTGACATGGTTATACCTGTAATAACGCATAGAAAATCTATAATTTATTATTTTTTTGGTTCCATAATTCATTGATTTGTGTCAGGAATTCAGTGATTGCTTCGTGCCATTACTGGTGTACATCTCGCGTTCAGTTAAGTATGGTGGCTGTTTCTATGGTTAACAGAAAAGCATTTTGCAATTTTCATTGACCTGCATATCCAAATAGTTCTAATGTGTAAACAAAATAGAGGGAACTGGTGACTGCATAGTTCTAGTAAAAGTAGAGATAAAGAGATATGCAGAGGATAGTGCTAAAAGACACTGAAATTAATCAAGTCAGACACACAGTCATGATAAGAGTTAGAGAAGCAAGGTATTTAGTGCATGACAAAGATTGATTTAGTATTATGGTGTTGCCAGATCCTACGGTGATATGAATAATTAAAGTTATTGCATTTTTTTTAATGATTGGTTTTTGAGACAGGCGTATAGCTTGACAGACCACTAGGATCCAGATTAGTTTTCTTAAGATGGGGCTTAATTACAGTTATCATCAAAGCTATTCGGAAGATAAAGATAATTTATAATGTCTGTGCTTGCCTGTTGCTTGTTTTATAATGTGGATTTATAGTCAAACATGATGACTGGGGGCTTGTAACTATGCGTGTTTCTAGCTATAGAAAAGAACCGGGCTTAAGTGAAGTTTACCTTGGGCTTGAGTTTTTGAAGGAAGATGGAAGAAGGAAGGGGCTACAATTCTCGAGGCTAGACTTAAAATATTTGGGGCTTCATTAAAAAATGCTAGACTTGACAGAGGGAGCAATTTGCTCAGTTTCACCCACAGGCCTGTAGATACACAGTAAATTGCAGACATTACTGTGTGATGAGATGTCTGCTTACCTGATGCAATACAAACTCAGATCCCTCCTGCAGGATGCACCTCGCTTTGACTGGCTTGCCTGAAATAATTCACACACTTTACTAACATAAATGAAAATGAATGAATGCGATCAATACATACAGCGATAACATCAGCGGAACAAAAGTCGCTGACATACACTACTGGCCGATGTGGCTTGAGCACATAGGTTGTATGGCAAAATTCATAAAGTTACTTCTGACGTCGATGCTTTTTATTAGTTGCTATGCGGTTCTCATAAGTACGGCAATGATCCCAAAGGGAAACATTAGCCTGTGCTTATTTTCAGATATTGCTTTTAGGAAATATGTTATTCTAGCTATTTGGCTTTGTTTCCAGGCAAGATAAAATGCCTCCAAATTATGCAAATGAGGCACTCCATTTGAAATCCAATCTTCAAAAAGCCTGCTTTAATGGCTGATTATGTTCATTACACCCGAAAGCACGCTATTATACTGTACCTTTTATAGAGGTGCGACTACATTCGCTGAATTATTCGATAGGGAAGGAAATTCATCATCTTTTCTGATTCACTTAGTTGTACTTTGTCGTTTATTACATTATATTATTCTAACAATGGATGTATTATCTTTGTGGTGTTCAACTTTTTCTGACCCAGAGGTCTTTTTCTTGTGGCTTTTTAGAAGGAATTTTAGAATAAAGATTAAATTGTAAGTGCATTTTTGTGTTGGGAAATAATAGTGGACAATCCTTTACTGATAGCTACTAAATACAATTTACAATTCTGCAGAGAATATCTATGTATATAAGGTCTACAAGTGGCCCATAAAACTGCCTGATATATCCTTAGGGCGCAACTTTACTTTCTCCTCCCATCAATGATTCATTCCTCTTTTCCTCTTTAAAATAACACTCCCTGGGGAAAGATGCTGGCTGATCTGGGAACAGCCTGTGTTTTCTATAGGTTATACAGTACTCTTCCTCCCCACCAACACACACACACCATCCACTATCCAAAAGAGACATATTACACAAAAGATTAGGCAGATTTGCTGCCATTGAACAGAGGGCCAAAAAATTTCCGAATGCATCTGCAACAGATCTATTGATTTACTCAACTACACAAATGACACTAAAAGACTAAGGCGTTACATATACTGTACTTATTTGTAGCACAGTTAACAGATTTCTTTACTGCGTTGGAGCTATAGCACATTCATTTATGCTTTGGTAATCATAGTGCTTATACATCGCAATACATAACATCAATAATTTGTGCAACGATCTCATCTTGCTGCTACTCATTTGTTTTGATGTTGAATATACAAAAATTTGCCCAGGTTTTAATAGCGCTACTTTTTAGGTTTCTGTTACCATAGTCGGATATTTAAGTGCTGGTAATATCTGCAATAGGGTTATTGACAGATAGAACACATAAATCAAGTGAGGAACAACACACAACGCCTTTCATAAAGCGGAGAACGCTTTGCGCCCAGGTAAATTACTTTTGGATATTGCCGGTGATTTTATGTCTCCCTAATGAACTGTTTAACAAAAACTGCAACGTTGTGAGAGTTATTCCCTCTATTGATTCGACTTTGGTACACTGTGCTCTTGTGACTTGCCCGTGCCGGTTTTTCATTCACTGTGCTCTTGTGACTTGCCCATGCCGGTTTGTAATTTCAGGTGGGCCCTAAACACAGTAACGACTCTCTGCGCTGAGACACTGCCTGCACATTGATGCATTAGAGCCACAAAGCTGTGCTTGAGGCCAATGGAAAAGAAGGCAATATGTCTTAATGTACCCATTAGAAGTTTATAGAGGAGAATGTCAGATGTTCCAGACTTACTATTAGATTGCAATAGCCTGACCCAGTCAACTTCAGTTCACTAAAAGCAATTTTGCTATCATATTAGGAAAATAACGTAATTTCCATTTTTTCCTCCCAATTCCATTAAGTGTTGCTTAAGGTGAGTGCAGTTTAGTGCAAGAAACGTTACATGACATACCTATATTCATCTATGGATTAATATTTATACATTATCTGTGCATTAGTTTACATTTGAGTATTTGAGTATGCACTTTTACCATGTTATAAGCATTACTCATCTGGAGTTGTATTTTTGTAGCTGTATAGCATTCAGTACTGATCTCCATGATCACATGGAGACAAGCTGAACATTCTCAAAGAAGATCTTCTCGTGAATGTTTATGCACTTGATCTGAAAACCGGAGGATGCCTCAGTGTTCAAATCAGGGCTTAACACCATGGCAAATTATGACAGGCAAGCATTTTTTTTAATATGGTTATGATATTTAAAAATGTAGCCTGCTGTATGTAGTCCACAGACACAGATGGGTCTTGACGCAGGCACGTTTGCCCACATATGGACAGGTTGACAATCTCTGGTTCAAACAGATGTCCAACTCAAGAATGCAGGCTTGGTTTCAACACTGGTACAGACCAAATCAACCCCCAGTGCCCCGCCCCCAAAACACATGGTATGCCCGCCATATTGGTAGTGACATGTTCCTTCTTTCCATACCCAAATCTACACCCTTGGTCCAAAACACAGCAAGACTTTATGCGCTGTTATAAACTTGAAACTATAAACTTACCCTGCAGGTAAGTTTCTCAATGGTATCAGTGAAGGCATGAGCAGTGGCAACAGTCTGGTCAAGTCTTTGTTGTAAATAAATACCCTGCTCTCCAAGGTGTTTGGGAATACAAATGGGTCAGTCCAAAACCAGATCAGGCTAGAGATCTGATCTGACAAAGGCAAAGTCTGGTATTCTGTTCATCGGTTCGGCTTTGGATGAATGAACAGCAACTCGGACTTCAGTGGGAGAGGCGTAAAGAACAGATGAAAGGCGTCAGGCATCAAGGCGTCAAGATGCTGTGAAAGCCCTGAGGTTGGTTAAGGTACAAAAAGAGAAAGGTCGAAATGGAGACTTTTGAGCGATCAGGAAAGCAGCAGGCAGGTGTGGTCACCATCGAAGAAACTTTAAGGGAAACAATGGCTGAGAAAACCTTCTGTAGCTAAGGCTTAACTGGAGAGTGTGTCCCTTGAAGTTTGCCTTGCTCTTGATCTTCCCTTGTGGTGATGTACAGCAGAAGTAGAATGATTGCTGTCCTTCTCTGGCCAAGCACATCAATGGAAATGTGCTGTTACAGTTAGAGGTAATTACACTGTAACATTAACAGTAACAATTAACACGACTATAGAAATAGCTGATATAACGAGGATTCCGCACGAGGTAAATGAGGGGGCGTGGTACACAGGAGGATCGGAATGATCCGCACGTGACACCTATAATATTCAGTACATTATTATAAGATAATCAGGTAATTTTTTTACAGAACAATAATGAACTAGAATTGAAGAATTTAATCCAACTATTGAAAATTCTGCAAGATCTTACTAATCAGTTTATTTATGTAATACAGCTTTGGCCCTTGAATTCTGCAGAGAATATCTATTTAAATCTTAAGCTGATAAGTCTTCTTGGTTTCTTTGTTAGCGGTTATTGTGTAGCTCCTGCTCCATTACTGCTTACAGTGGAACCTGGGCATTCATTGGAAGCTCAGCCTAGATGCACTTATGCCATAATCAGCTCCTTATTTGTCTCCCTTGTTCATCACTTGCCAAATACATGCACTGCCATTGCACCTTGATCCTAAGACAAACTGCAAGATCCTTATGCAACATACTAAAAATAGAACTTTAATCAAGGATCCGTTTTCCCTATATCCAGCCATGACAATGCACCACGTTCACTAAAGCTCATAGTATAAGCCAAAGTAATTATTTTCCCATATCAGGGCACAATTTCTGCATTTCCTGCATGAAATTTAATAGCATCGAGAACTTACAGAAAATTTTTAAGTCAGTATTTTAGTGCATCGCAAAATTGTGTATCAAATAGATTTTAATGCATTTTAAAATACTTCCAGATAGGTACTTTTAATTGTACACGGTAATGGAATTTCTGGAATGGGACCACATGTTTATAAAAAGCTTCTTTCTCATCTTCAAATTGTGAAGGGCAATCCGTTTTTTTATTGTCTGAGTATTTAATTTTCAATCAATAAAGTACAAAGATATTTCTATCCTGTGCTGAATTTTAAAAAATGTTATTCTGCAGTGTTCTGGGTTATTTAGTACCTTGTTATCCCGGAAAACACAGACCACAAGGATCCAGGACCAGTCCATCGCGGGCCATAACGACAATAACACCTACAACAATAAAAATGTGATAAATTACAATAAATAATAACAAAATCAATTACTGATTGCAGTGGTGTACATGCATGCAGTATAAACCAGCGTAACTTTCTCTCAGTCTGATTATCTGTCTCTCAGTGCCCTCAGCTGCACTTACGCTAAGTTGGCACCATGACCGATGTACGCTTGTGATGTCATATCTGCCTGTTTTGGACAAAAGCGGCTGCCAAATAAATAAACGTAAACGTACATTGCAGGTGCATTTAGGTATTTAACTTTGCTCATAGAAGTAGCCAGTCTGATAGCACTGGCTCCGTAATGGGACACTTCTCTCAGCTCTCCGACGGCGAAGTGGGTTCCGCCTTTCTCCGCATCCCTCCAATCAATGCATGCTGGGCGCAGCATCGGCGCTTCGGCGCATTTTCATGAATGAGCAGACTGAAGTGTCATTTTTGAGGGACGTATAAAAACTCGCTGACCAGCATCTGAAGCATAACTACCGCGATGTGAAGGCACCGTTGATACTGAAGAACCATCTCGAGGAACAGCACTAGCTGTTGAGTTAGGTAGTCAGAGAATGTATTTGACCTAACGGTGGAAATGCGGCAAATCGTCGGCTTTTTATTTCTTAAAAATTTGGGGCATGCCACGATGCATGGATATGCGTTTCATACTGCAGAACTATGCCATTACGCATCACGATGTAGAGCACTCAAGTTCCGGGAGGTCCATTTCTAATATAATGGCTTCCTTCTGCTTGCGCTTAGAGGGATGGCAAGTTTCACACACCTTCACCTGGACTTTCGGAGACTTTTGCAGAAGCTGCTGGTCATGTTTTTCCTCGGCATCGTATGCGTCTCTCTGTTTTATTTTCTGGTCGGTTGTTGCGACTCAGAAATTTTGGAAAACTCCGATATAAGGCACTCCAGTCAGTTTCTCTTTGCCGGATGGTACCAAGCAAAGAACGGATCGCATCCCAAGGGCTTGATATTTGCCTCCAGCGTGGCTGCGGAGGCCAGCAGTGTTGAGGTCACTAAAGCGCCAAGTTTTGAAAGTTTGGGGAGAGAGTGGACAGCGACCAGGAAGCTCCCTCAAGCTCTTATTATAGGTGTTAAAAAGGGGGGAACCCGAGCCCTCCTGGAGTTTCTGAGGCTTCATCCTGACGTCCGCGCGCTGGGGTCGGAGCCGCATTTCTTTGACAGGCATTACGCACGCGGGCTTAATTGGTACAGGTAATGGCGCCGCACTCGCTTCTAACCGTATTCATATTATTTATCGAATACTGCTGGTAATTGGTCAGTAAAATATTCCAATTATTGCGTATGTTTCTCCGACAGTTATTCCCAAAGGATTTTTTCTTCTTTTTGTAATATTACATTGCCAAATGTTGCACCCTAGTTATCATGCATTATAAATGTTTTAATTAATACTCCCATATACTATAAGCACGAGTTCAACAATGATGTGCTTCACAAATAATAATTAAAATGATAAATAAAACTAAGTAGCATTTAAATTATTAAATTAAAAATGTAAAAGATAGTTCAGTTACCTTCTGCATAAAGTTTCACTTTTACTTTACGTCACTGAATCATGAGGATAAGCGATATTTTATGCTGCGCACATGGTTCACCGCAGCTGTCTTTATTAAATGAGCACGTTTAATAAATTGGGACATTAATATTAATTATATCAGTGGAACTTCTATTAATTCCGCAGACTTCCTTCCTCGTGCACATCAGTAATCTGTCCACCTACAAGCATGATGCATAGATGCATTCCCGCTGATTTAGAAAACCTTTCACAAAACCAAATCCTACATGATGTATAAGGCATCTTGTGCATTTACCCTGAGGTCAGTGATATTTGAAGACACTAAATATATCATAAGTGTAATAAGACTGGTGCAGTTCTGTCTGCAACCCAAATACAGTCATCTGTGTGTAACTTGGGTCTAATGTGTCACCTGAGCCTTCAGATTTGTCTGGAGAGTGGACAGAATCCAATTATTTGCTTTGACTGACTGATCGTTGTGTCAAACACATACTTTGTTATAATTAACTACAACACATACACAAAAAGCACTGTGGACTTCTTTGAAAAACAGAAATATAAGTTGATATATTGGTTGTTTTCTTTATAAAATATGGGTTATATCAACACTGAATGCATGGGTATCAGTAGTCATGAAAAGTATATATCACATATGCGGCAGTTATGAAGAGGTAATTATAACTTTAACAATATTCATCCATTAGCAACAATAACACTGATAGATTTCTGATTAAGAGAACTCTGCTATAGTATATTAGTGTATATATTGTTGCTCGTGGTCAGTTTCAGACTCCAAGTACATTTTATGGGCCACAGCGAGAGATGTACTGCAAAGTGTACGCCAGCTTGACATTATTATGGGCTCTGTCAATTGACCTCTGACCCTGGTCATTTGTTGTGTGGGAGATAATGATGTGCCCTGGTCACTTTATGTGATGTGGCAACTCTAGGGGTGCAGTGAGTGTGACTCCAGGGGCCAAGCCATGCCGCAGCAGCGCTCAGCGCTCAGCGCAGAGAATGAATTGTCACTGCTAAATTTGTCCTTTGTTCCGTCGGTACAGATCTGTATCCCGAAGAAAGAAAAAGGTCCCAGATGAATGTCTGTGCTTAGATAGAATCTTCGACAAGCCGGGGGAAAGGATGAGACCAAGTTTTGCGCTTACACTGTTTCGCCATCGATTGGCCCTCAGTTTGACCTTGAGTGGAGATCAGCATTAAAGCAGTTAAGCCTCAGTCTGTGGATTTTGTTACAATTAGCAAGGGATTTTATCCTGTGATGTCATAATCGCTGGACGGAGGATGAGACTCATATTTCAATTTTATGCTCTCCCTGCTGCTCGGAACATTGCACTGCGCTAAATTCAGTTCACCTTTACCTTAAACACAGTATACAGATGTATTGCTCTCTTGTCATAAAGCCACAAGTCGGTTGGAAATCAGCGGGTCAAGACAGTTATATATATATGAAAATATGAACTTCATGTATTTAACCAATCGATTTGGATGTATTGGTTTTTAACTTAAGATTCTGTTCACATTTGAATTACAGAAACAACAATAAAGCCCATGAAATCTGGTTGAGAATATTGATATCATATTTACACAAAATAAGTTACTCATAACCAGACTGCATGCATAACTGGGCAAAGTATTTCATGTCACAAAATACACATTATCAAACTAAAAATTTCAGATATATAGAATACGATACTGTCAAATTCAGTTTGAATATGTCAACATCTGTGTGCTTTGGAACAACATCAATAACAAAAATGCATTTTAAACCTTATTAAGATTTCATAAAGTAATTTTTGTAAATGAATGAGACTGCAGTTAAAAGCTAATGTATTATAAAAGGGGAACATTACTGGCATGCCGTACACTGTAAAAATGACGCGTATGGACTTGAGAGCAAGTTTGAGTAAAACCTGAAAGAATGCAGCCTTTGTGTCAGTAGCTGGAAAAAATGTATAGTGTTTGTTGAAGTACAGGGAACAGGGTGATCTTCATGGGAGGGGTGGCGAAATGATGGACAGTTGTGTTCTGTAGCTAGAGCTGCTCAGTACTTTGCAAGATCACCATAAGGTCCAGACAGCCTGTTTTTAAATTCAGCCCTCATTAAAGTACCACCGGGAATTAGGGGAGAGACAGCATCAGAGGGGATCCTGATGATGGATGAGAGCTGGAAGTGGACAGGGCACAGTTACAATTGACTGGCTTTTTAATAGCTATAGTGCAGTTGTAATGGTTGGCTGGACCTAATCACACCCCCTCACAGAAGCACGGACACACAAACGCATATCATTAACCCGACTATATACACAAATTTGCTGCACTGATATTCTTATGAAAGTCATTTTTGTATCATCAAATATAAAGATCAGTACAATTAATCTTTGATAAAAACCTCAATTTGTACTGTTTTTCAGGAATGCGCTCTATTGTCATTTGACATGTTACTGATAAGCGTAAACATCAGGATGTAAATGCATCAGAAGGTACACACTACGCGTGCAGGTCCTTCCTCGCCAGAGATCACAGAGAGGAGACACCTCCTAGCACCATGTGAACACTGCATAATCATGAGCATTAGCTTTATATGTCCATGAAAGGATCCACACCCTGCAACCTACATAAGATTAATGGATACAAAAAGAAAATGCTCTCCAGCAAAAGTTGGTGCCCGACACAGGGAATGGAGTAATTACCATGCATCTGTTTGTGCACAGCAAGCCGCTGATGGGACCCCGCGTGGCACGTCTCACGTCCACCTGCTGCCTCCGTAGCCAGCTGAGGCCTGCATTATCACAGCCCACCGTAATCAATACCCAGCCCAGAGTGCGGGGCCATTTGGCCTCCTAGGGGACAGGGGAGTGGCCCCAGCCATGGCGCAATTAGGGCCAACATATTTACTTTCTCTTTAGAACAACTCTGGTGGGACCAAGAAGGGAGAGATAACAAGAGGCAACAACAGCAGAGGTTTAAAGACAAAAGCAGCATTAGTGACATTAAGCTGATTTATTGTCCATTAGCTGTGCTTATTTGAAATGCTATCGGAATGTAAACAGAGGAAGTGCAACACTGCACATTTGTTTTCCCTTGAATGTAAGTACTCTCACGCTGTATCGTGCAGTTTTTACGGCCCTTCGGATTACCTCATAAAATTTAATGTGATGGCCGATAGAGTCTGATACTGTTTATTTCCATACCATCTCTGATGATGCTTTGAGAAAGTACTGTGATAATAATCAGTGACGTTTTAATAATATATGAAGTAATGGAGTTTAATGTTATGGAAAATAATAACTTAGTGCCCTAATGATTAAATACGGACTAATGATGGCAAGTATAATAAATCCATTATTTTGAACAGACATAATAACATAAAACTCTGCAATCTTGGGTTTTGTTGATATGCTGGTTTAAAATGACAAACATTAAGTTAATTGGACATGTAGCTACTAATTCAGAAAACAAGCACTCATGCTATACCTCCTTTACTTCATTAGTACTAGTAGTAGTACAACAGTACATTATTGATCTTATTAGGAAAAAGTACTTCCTGCATCATGAAGCACCCTACACACCTTCAGGCAGCCTCAGGACCGAAACCTCCAGACTGAGAAACAACTTTTTCCCAGAGGCCGTGAGCCCAAAAAACCCCGCGGCTTCAGTAAAACAGTTATTACCAGGACCACATCTCTTGCGGCTTCAGTAAAACAGTTAT
>JAODKF010000103.1:17700429-17711384 GCA_026779585.1 Mormyrus proboscirostris
TACCTGCTGACTCCAGTGGGGAGAGGTCAGGTATCCTCCTAGCGAATACCTGCTGACTCCAGTGGGGAGAGGTCAGGTATCCTCCTAGCGAATACCTGCTGACTCCAGTGGGGAGAGGTCAGGCATCTTGCTAGCGAATACCTGCTGACTCCAGTGGGGAGAGGTCAGGTATCCTGCTAGCGAATACCTGCTGACTCCAGTGAGGAGAGGTCAGGTATCCTACTAGCGAATACCTGCTGACTCCAGTGGGGGGAGATCAGGCATCCTGCTAGCGAATACCTGCTGACTCCAGTGGGGAGAGGTCAGGTATCCTCCTAGCGAAAACCTGCTGACTCCGGTGGGGAGAGGTCTGGTATCCTACTAGCGAATACCTGCTGACTCCAGTGGGGAGAGGTTGGGTATCCTACTAGCGAATACCTGCTGACTCCAATGGGGAGAGATCAGGCATCCTGCTAGCGAATACCTGCTGATTCCAGTGGGGAGAGGTCAGGTATCCTCCTAGCGAATACCTGCTGACTCCAGTGTTGAATCCTCTAACTGTGGCTGAGGAGAGGTATAGCACTGTTGTAGCGCATGCTCGCGAGTAAGCAACATCACATTTTGACTCCATTTTTATATTTTCAGCAAAGAGGTTAATTTATTTTGATCTTAATTTTGGTTGCTTTCATGTGTTTTTATTGATTTTCTAATTTATTTATATATGTTTTAACATTTGCATGTCTGGTGTGACAGTCAAACAACAAATTTCACCATTGAAAAACGTGGTGATGGTCTTCCTGTTATTAACAGTCTGTGCTTTTCTTATGTGGAGACTGGGGTAGAGTCAACAAAGTACTACTCTAAATTTGTTAATGTTTGTTAATCCTGGAATAACAAAGGGTTTTGGGAAACATTTGTGCATCCTACTTGTTTTTTACCTACGTCATTAGTTGTCTTGCTCATTATTCGCTAGCATCGTTTTCGGGTAACGTATCCCCGCATAGTAATTGGAATGTGTCACAGATGTGCAGAGTGAGGGATGCCATTTAATTGGACTGGTTTTGGCACCATCATAAGTGACTTTCTTCCAAAATTATAAATCAAATATGAGCAGACTGAGATTAACATCTCATATGATTGTGGATTGAGACAATAAAAGCAAACATAAAATGTATTTTCCCTCCTGTTGTCACATCAGCGTTTTGCTCAATAAATCAAAGATGCAATTAAATTGATTCTTGGCTGGGGGGTGTACATAAAATGAAATAAATATCTCCCCTGAAACTCATTCCTGATTTGATGTTCTTATACATGGATTTTTTTCAGGGTATGAACGGATCCTGAACAATTTTTAAAAAAATTTACTAGGGCCCCCATGACCCTGACCAGGAAAAGCGCCTGGCAGATGGAATGATGCGAAATTACAGGAAAAGAGCAAGAAAGATTCACAGTCACATTCAGTTACTGTTTTTTTAACTGTTTTATAAAATATTTTCGGTAAGTAGTTATTATTTTTATTCTCTTGAGGCAAACAGATGTTATCTTCTGGATTTGAATTTAATAAAGCTCAATTAACTATAGCTGGTCAGGATGTCTGTTTAAAATAATCGTGACACTGCATATATTTTATGTATAAATAGTTTCTTTAAAAATCTGAATGAAATGTCATAGATTTGCATGCAGAAATACAGTCCTTTGGGTGATACTTGTATCTCAGGCAATTAATTCAAACAAAGGTTATAAGCAACTTCCGTTGAGATTAATAAAGTTTTCTGATTCTGATTCTTTGCAATTTGGGATTCATTTATTTAAAGTTGATTAGACTGTAGATAGGATTAGGTGGTGTTTTAATATACTGGGAGGTAGTTATGAAGAAAGATGTTAGAAAATGGGTTTATTATATGAAAAATATTTTATTTGGAAAGTGAAGGCATACAGGAGATGGACAAAATAACATTTAAAGTGGCCTTTAAATTTTAAGCCACTAAGCTGCAATTACAAATGGACCCACAAAGACAAATTTTACTAGGTTGAATCCTCTTGTATCACCATATTGAACATAATTCAGCTACTTGTTATAATTAATGCTGAATTACAATCCAATATATTAATATCCATCTGCAGTATATGGATAAATATGCTTTCACGCACTGTACAAAAAAGGGAGATGAGGAATCCAGAGAAGCAGTAGCGTCATTGTATTTTGCTTGCTACTTGTACACATCTCACTATGGCCTTATTCTCCTGCATCCACATCCCTCACTGCGCAGCTATGATACATGCACAGTGGTCAAACAGATGTGTCCATTGTTCAATCTAGCCAGCAATCAGGCAGGTAATTACTGAGGAGCTGCAGTGGGGGGGGGGGGCAAAATTGGAAAACAGGGAGACCGATCGAACTAATGTAGTGAGGCTGACAATATGCCTCTCCGCAGTGCTCTTGCAACCTGACACCACGAACATACATACATACAGAATTGAGATTCAAATTTGCATATCCAGATTTGTTCAGTGCTAAACATCTGGCAATAAAGCAGTGTGTAAATGCCCCCCCATCAAAAATGTCATTTAGACTCCATCAATAAATTAAACCAGGAGAGAAACAGCTTTTAATAAAACTTTCAGATATCAGAGACAGACAATCATTTAGTTTCATTAAAAATTAATTAGCTTCAAGAATGACCAGTACAGCATAGTGCAGTTTTATGCTTTACCACAACAACATCCAGCAACAGGCATGATACCATAGTAAAATTTGGGGTTTTAGGGTGCCGCTATTTGGCCGACAATTTTATGTTGTGTTAATTTACTTGTCTCACCCCAGAAAATTGTTTGATTTGGTGTAAAAACATCATATGTGAAATTTTAACAAATTATTTTAAAATTTACAGTTATCTCAATGAGGTTGACGCGTACGTTTGCTGTCTTATTGTCGGAATTTGCAGAAATGCATGGAACACAATGTTCATGTGATCATAAGTCAGGAGCCATGTAACATGCAGTACTGAAATTTCTGGTTGTCAAGCAGTAATACATATATTTTAAATAATCCCCTTTAGGCCTCTCGGTTGTATGCAGACTTTGTTTTAATGAATTTATAAAAGGCACTTTCACAGTTTGACGATAAGTCAGTAACACCGTTAGTCTGCCAGAAAGTGGATAACACACTACACTCACTGTAGTGACTACAGCATTGAAAAAACAATATCACTTTAGATGTGGACTGTCCTGCCCCGCTTGTGCGCTCCTCCCATGTGCCACGCTTCCTCATCTACCCCGTGTGGAATCCCTGTGTTTACCAGCTGTTCCTGATTGATGTCATTAGTCCATTATATTTAGTCCGCGTTTCCCTTTGTTTCCCCAGTCCGGTCATTGTATTGTCAAGTCTGTTTGCTTTCCCTGTCTCTGCTCCTGTCGATTAAACCCCGCGTTCCCTGATCCCTTGACCGCCGCCCCTCTGTCTCCGCTCCGTGTCCCGCATACGGCGTGACATGGACTGTCATTTTTACTAGCTGAACAGTGAATAGTCTACAATGCTTTCTCATTCACTTAAAGTCTTCTTTAGTGCATCCGGATAACGCCAACAATGTTCCTCTACAACTTGAAGAAGAAACTGCAGCTGCTGCTCATCTTTTGTTAATTGTCCACTGTAGTCCTGAACCAGTGCAACTCCACGCTCTGCATGATCGTTGACCACTGTAAGACCATGTAGTGTTCTGTTGGCCAACTGTTACCTATCAAGCGTGCTCCACGAGGCGGGATCTTCTGTAAGAAACGCTGTTGGAATTTTCAGTAGGTTTAATAACACCAGTGACCTTTTTGATACAAAGCTGGACAACTGCCGGCCTTTTATTGTCTTCAGGTCAACAGTTGCCTTCTTTGAATGCTTTTCATCACTTGGGGAGCTGTCCTCAATGGTTAGATGTATCATCATCAAACAGCGACAGGCAAACTAGTTCTTCTGAAAGGTACCACAGATGTGAAGCGAACTTGCCCACTGAAACTGTAGCAATTTGTGGATGCACTGCTTCATAAGCAATGAGATCCTTAAGGAACAGTATGAGCTTCCTCTGAAGATCTACCTGAAATCTGGCAGGAAGCATTTTTTCAATTAACCTAACAAATGAGGACGGTGAGAGACGACGATTTCAAAAGGCCAAAAATAAGTGCCTCCATAATATATATATATATATATATATATATATTATGGAGGCACTTATTTTTGGCCTGACACTGCTGACACTACTCCCCAGTATGGGCCTGTATGGTACCACTATTGATCCATTACTCCATTTGGAATTACACAACACGCTCATACATAGAAAGTGCAGTTATGATTGTCACTAGTATTTATTGCCATTGCTGCTCCTGTCTTTATCATGCCTTCATTAGCACTGTGCCTGTTCTAGTAGTGCAAGTCTTTTAGGAAGCATTGTGAACCCTTTCATCTCATTATAAATATTATACACCAATCAGCCATAGCATTAAAACCACCTGCTTAATATTGGCAGATCCCCCTCGCACTGCAAAAATAGCTCTGACCCGTCAAGGCATGGACTCTACAACACCTCTTCCCTGTGGTATCTGGCACCAACACATTGTAGCAGATCATTTAAGTCCTCTAAGTTTTGTGGTGGGGCCTCCATGGACCAGATTGAGCTATGGGGATTTGGAAGCCAGATCCTCACCTTTGACTCTGTCATATTCCTCAAAAATATGGTATCGCAGGGAACATTATCCTGCTGGAATAGGCCACTGCCATCAGGGAATACCATTGCCATGAAGGGGTGCACTTGGTCTGCAATAATGTTTATGTAGATTTGTATGTGCCAAAGAAACATCAACTTGCATGCCAGGACCCAAGGTTTCCCAGCATAACATTGCTCAGGGCAACGCACTGCCTCTGCTAGCTTACCTTCTTCCCATAGTGCATCGTGATGCCATTTATTCCCCAGGTAAATGCATACACCCCCTGGCCGTCCAGTTCTGACTCTCACATGCCCATTGAAGGTGCTTTCGGTGATGGACAGGGGTCAGCATGGGCACTGACTGGTCTATAGCTACGCAACAAGCAGTGATACACTGTGTATTCTGAAACCTATATCATCACCAGCATTAACTTTTCCAGCAATTTGTGGTAGAGTAGCTCTCCTGTGGGATCAGATCAGCAGTGCATGCAGTTCAATGAGCCTTGGGCACTTATGACCTCGCTCCCAGTTCACCGGTTGGCCTTCCTTTGACCATTTTTGGTAGGTACTGACCATTGCATATCAAGAACACCATACAAGACGTGCAGTTTTACAGATGCTCGGACCTAGTCATCTAGCCATCAGAATCTGGCCCTTGTCAAAGTCACTCAGATCCTTACACTTGTCCATTTTTCCTGCTTCCAAACATCATAACTAACTGTCCTCTCGCCTTTGACAGGTACAATACTAATGAGATAATCAATGTTATTCACTTTACCTGTTAGTGGTTTTCAGGTTATGGCCAATCAGTGTGTGTGTGTGTGTGTGTGTGTGCGCGTGTGTGCGTGCGTGTGCGTGTGTGTTTGTGTGTTCTTACTGTATATATTGAAACAGAGCACAACTAGCTTCTTCAGCTTCTCTCTGGGTAACATTCTCAAACTATTTTAATTGTAGGCTTGAGAGCTGAATCTGATTACTACTTTTAACAGCACATAAACACTGCTTAGACATAAAACGCAATGTACCATTTGTTAACAAACAATCAGTATTACAAGGTAGTGTTTATCATTGTCCTGTACCTTAGTACTGGGTGGTTTGATTAACTCATTTGTTTACTGAAGTTGCATCCTCATTGGGTTAAACAGAAGCTCTTCCCACAGATGAAACAAAAAACTACCTGGAATAGCATGGGAGTTTAGGTGGAATATGGCAGCGTGCTGTTCTATCAAGATGAGGTTTGATGCCAAAAAGCAGACAGCTTGTTATTGAGGAAGCTACCAATGGGCAGGAGATGGAAATGACCTGACAGGGTCAGTTTTGCACGCTCTGTTTACCGTCCTCTGTTGTCATGGTAACCTCATTTGGCCTGAATCGCAGCCCTTGATGTTGATGCCAGACTGCTTTGCAGGTTCTCTGTATATGCTTAAGAGAGGCCTTGCATTGCTATGAAAAAAAGAACCAAAATACAAATGACATAATCTGTATTTTTTCTTTTTTGTGGTTATGCCTGTTCAGGGGTAATTTTAAGATCTCACAATTTGGTCCATCTCTCCAGTCTTGTCCAGACCTTTCAAGCATCTTGTTAGTATCACTGTCAGCCAATCAGACTTTAAGCAGAATGGGGCTCACTGGCCAATGCTAAAGCAGCTAGCTAGCCCCACCTTCAGGAACAGTACCTAAACTATTTACTGAGATTGAATGATTAATTATTTACATAATTAGGCTGTCAAAGAAAATAATGTTTAAATGATCTTTTTTTTGTGTGGCCATCCAACAAGACATCTACTTTTTGGAGGACAGTAGAAAATCATAATTTTTTATTGTTACTGTTCATTTGCATATTTTAATGTGATTTTTTCCCCCTGAGAAAATATAACCTTACTACAGAGGTAAATAGCTTCACACATTTTCTTTGATTTCCATTTGCTTCTGCACAGGACTATCTATGCCTGGACACTCAGCACTCTGCCCCCCCCAATTCATCACCATTATCCCTTACCTAAGGTACCCCCCCACCCCCCTGCTGATCACTGTACTATTTATTCTTTATCAGTCTACTTACACTGTGTTTGTTCTGTTTATGCTGTTACACTATTTATTACCACTCTTTGCATACATCCAGACACTATGTATGCAGTTTTGTTGTAAATCCCTCCCTTGTCTCTCTGTCCAAATGATGCACCATGGACTTAAGGCATGTTATTTTGTGCCATTGTATGTTTTATTGCATATCTGCAGTTTCATTCCTCCGTTCTTCCATTTGGCTTTTATGTAGATAATTTTTGTTGTGCTTTATGATTATAATGATTACTACATATTGCATCCATTTGGTGATTTTCTTATATAATACCATGCTTTTGCTGAATTTATATATATTTTTTTCCATTGGCCTTTTCCAAAAATATAAGTTAGAGTGATTCATACATAACAGTTTTTTATATATGTTTTTGCAAGAATGATGAATTGCTGTGATAAGCAGCAAAGACAAATAAAGGAATAAAGTTTGTTTATGGTAGCAAACAAATGGAAATAGGTATGACTTTCTTTTTCTACCTGTACACTTCCTGATGCCAGGCAGTTACTAATTGACTGTTAGCACCATATAGAACAACTAAGAGCTGACAGATGCTGCCCCTCTGATCTTCTTAAATTGAACACAGTGATTAAAAAACCATGAAGTGCTGCTTGCAGCCTGAGCTTCGCCTCTGCCCATTATTCATTGTCGTGCGGGAACAGCTAGCAATAAGTTTCACACCAGCTTTCACGTGGATCTATATCGTTTCTGCTTTCTGCTTCGGCACTTAATCACCTCCTACATCTTCTAAATGCAGCCAGTCAAAAGCAGTACGATTACTGACGGAAAGCGGCCTTTGATCACCATAGTTAATTGCTTTTGCTCTGCAGATGAATAAATTGTAGGGGAAGAATTTGGTATGTAGGTGAGTAAAGTGATTAGGGTGATAAAGCTGTGTGGAGGCAGGCGGCAGATGGGTTAAGTGGCTATAGCTGGATAGCAGTGCCTGCTACGCAGAGACACACACATGTACCCACATGTAACCATGTACAATAATTTTTTTTTTTATGAGAACTGGATGTTAACTCATATTTGCTAGAATCTGAGCAACATATTAACGTGTATTGAAAACAGCATTAATCTGAAGGGGCGAGATGCCTTGATAGAAGCTGTGATTTGACGCGATAAAGTGACTAAATGAGAGGGAAGTGTTAATGAGAAGAGGCGAACAACACGACTGACTGACAGGTATGAATGACCGGCAGCGCCTTAATTATTTGCGGGTAATGTGACACAAGATGAATTGAAATACTAAAGATGTACAAGGGATTATGAGTCTCAGCAGTAGCACGAGTTTCATGACCGACCTAGCTTTGTAAAAGACGGATGTTCCTGTATCATCTTCAGGGGAGCCGCCAGAACCTCTCCTACAGTATTACACTGGTAAACAGTGATTTTGGTGCCAACGATCTCTGAACGGCTTTATATTAAGTTTATGGTGCTGATTAAAACTATGACTTCGGTTTTGCCAGATTGGCTCTAGTTTCTGAGATATTTAATAGTTAATTAATTAATTAACACAACACGTGTGCCACATTGAATTGCTTCTTTAATTTAAACTCCAGTTAACAATAAGCTTACATAAAATACCTTACAGTTCTCTTGGAATGTTGATGTTCCGTTCAGCATTACTCATTTCCAGCACAATCATGTCTTTTGTAATATAAAGAATTCAATGCTAAAAACTGTGCCAACCAGCAGGTGGTGATGACTATACAACACTTGCTGCTGAAGACCGACAGGAATTGACAGCTGCTTTGGGCAGAGTACCAAGCACCCAGTGGATCTCCCAATGTCACTTTCAGATACTGACTGCATGTCATCAATTTGAACGACTGCAATTCTCATAGGTGCTAGTACAAATTTTATTAAATTGGAAGGTTTTACTTCACCTAAATTTTAGATTTCAGTATCTCATCTCTTAAAGATGTTTATGTTCTAATATTTGTTTTTGATGAAGGGACGTCTGTTTCCTCTGAATAATTCACAGTGATGCATCGAAGGTAAAATAAATGTTTGCTTTGGGTCTTTGTTACATCTACACGCATGAAAGGCTGCGGATGAGAATGTTTACATAGATATTACAAAATACATCAGAGAGTTCCTGACTCCTTGTGAGGAAAGTCATTAAAAGTTATACAGAAATGAAAACATATTGAACTGGGACATCAGAAGACATTAATGTTATTTGTACAAATTCTTACTTTTTAGAGTCTAATAAGCTGCATAATAAATTCAGTCAGTCCTGTTTTTTGACATCTGTTTGGGAGCGGTTTGCATTTGGTGGGGGGGCACTTGATCACTGAAATGAAAAGGAATCCCGTGGGTATGCGAGGTACACCAAGACAATCTTCAATTAACCTCTGAGAATCCATCAGACATATTGAAATTAAGAAACTTGCATATAGCTTATAGAAATCTCACTGAGAAGGGGGATAAACACAGTGAAGAGCTTTTTAAGCCTTTTATTCTGTGGAAATTGTGCACACAAAGCCCATGGTGTGTAGAAAATAGGGAATAATGGTAAGTGAATATTCTCATTAATGATCACAGTGGTGGCTAATGAGTTAGCCTTGACTATACATGGAATCTCGAGGGCTCTGTAGGCGGGACCCAGATGTTATCATTTGGAATGAGTGCAGGAAGCATGTTTTTCTTTGAAGAAAAAGAAATATCCTTTTATCTCTTTTAGATTTTGGGAAACAACTGAAATGAAAGCATTTTTGTAGTGGGATACACAATTCATAAATATGAAAATGAATCAGTTGCTAATTGTTTCTCATTTAAAAAAATTCTATTAAAAAAATACCGCAGTTTGACTATTCTTTAGTTCCAAGGAATCAGCTTACTCACTTTCTAATTTGGTTTTGTAATAACTATGGACAATGGTCTCTGTAAAGAATCACATCCATTTTTGCAGCTTTACAGCTATGGTGGCAGTTAGTCTACTTTCATGCTGCCTAGAACAGCAGTATGAATAGTGCTGCCTGTGCCTTGCTAAAGTGAGAATGTGCTTTAGAAGGTTGACCCCTGCTCTTCGCTGGAGAGGCTGAAGATCACCTAAGCTTGACCTCTGAGCCATCTTGGCTGATGATAAAGTCCAAATCCTCCAAGCTTGCTACAGCTTCTTGAGTCTATAATGCTGTATCAGGACTACAGTGCAGTACCTTAGAAATGCACACAAGCTGTAAATAAACTATTTCACTAGCTTATTTTCTCAGCTGGTGCCGGCGAGTGTAACAGCAAAGAAGTAGACAAATGATCCTGGCTAAAAGTGAATAGATACAGTACAGAGAGAAGATCAAGAAGTACATGACTGGCATAATGATTGAGGAGAACCTTACACTGGTCTTCATGCATCATTTATTGGTTATAAGAGAGCTTACACATGCCTCTGGACTTACAATGGGGTTAAGCTCTGATGAACCATCGTAAGTAGAAAGAATCTTAAGTCAAATACGAATATGATATGATCTGACACACTTGGGCATTTATAGACATAAAGGGCCGTAGCAGAAATGAAACGTGCGATGTGTTGTTTAACACTGTATGAGATGTTCATGTTTAAAGCGTAGCTGGTTTAATGTTGCTGTCACCTGTCATCAGTCGAAAGTATTGTACAGTGAGTATCGTTAATATCGCAGGCCCAGGAACAGATCGAAATTCATAGTTTTATGACTACTGAATTCAAAGTTTGATGACTACTGCGTCGCTATCGCACCATCATACAGTCAAAATATCTAAGTCCAACCATTGTGACACAAGGAGAATCTTTGTACATGCACACTTTTCCAGGGCACTTACATCACTACTGTGGTGGCATGGTTGGGCCTGAGTGATACTAATCTCTCACTCAGATGTAGGTCAGGCCAATCCATTCAGTGTTCATAGTAAGCATAAAAACATAATGATAAAAACAATCGTGTCTGACAGGTATGTGTGCGCGTGGTTGTTGAGAGGCAAATAGATTTTTCTTTATCCTTGTGTACTTGGTGTTTAGTAAAGCCACAGGTCATTTCAAAACTAATTAAAATAATATGTAACTGTTGTTGTGACCACAGGTGGAAGGCGAGCGGGGAAAAAGGCAAGCACGCCGTAAATACGGGAAAAGGGGTTTATTCAGGCTGACGGGTAGACGGGGAGCACACGGCAACGAACATCAATGACAAGTCTGGGGAAGACGGACTCTGACAAGGACTAAATACACTGGACAA
>JAODKF010000103.1:17724426-17736223 GCA_026779585.1 Mormyrus proboscirostris
GGATCTGTATGTAGTTAATACAGACTATAAAATCTTTTTTTTGATATTGCAACATGATTGCGTTTGCGATTAATTACCAAAGTGTGCGGCAAAACCTGCATGTCTTTGGCAAAAAACAACACAGTACTTACAAATTGGTATGTATTAGCCTAGAAAATAATTCCTCCTTGATAAAATAATAATCTTTATATTCATATAATTTTTATTATACCATTGACTGTAGTTAAGCAACTGATTGTGCACTTTTGCATTTATTTACAATATTCTTAAACTAAAAATTATTATAATTTTTATACATTTAATAAGAACTTACAGTGCTTTTAAATGTAGACCAAAGGAAAAACTAAAATTTCACTGTTTACTTTTTAGACTTCATGATTTAAAGCCAATCAAACTATGGTCTTTTCACAATGTGAATGCTTAACGTCAAAATATCTGACCTTATTGCTGAGCTGTCCTCCAGCTAATTCAAAATGTAATGGAGATTTTGTGACCCCTGACCTATTTTAACATTAATTGCTGCCGTTTAACATCTTCAGGGCACTTTATAATATTAAGGTACTTCAACGGACCTGTTATACATTTCCTCGATTAACATATTCGGGTGACCTTTCATCCCATGAACTTCGCTTTCTTTCACATGAGAATGCTGTGGCAGGGAGACAGAGGTTCTGAAAGTATTAAAAATGACACCTCATTAATCATACAGACGGCATTTGTTCCAGTGAATTGCTCAGATTTTCCCAACCATAATAGAGCCTGATTAGAAAAGGACAGCAGCAAACAAATTACATAATGTTCACCTCATATTAAACGGTGGACATTGACTGATAAATTGCACTTTTTCTGTTTAGCACTGGCCACCTAATTGGAAAAAGAATTGGGGATCAAATTTTAGAGCACTCCTCGATCAATGGCGTTCATCTGAATTATTTCTCTTTGTGCTGTCATCATGCGGTTAGGTATTTGCGCATAATATATTCTCCACTTTCCGCTCCACTGTGAGATTTCCAAAACAAAATAGTCATTGTCAAGCAAGCTGATAAGCTAAAATGTACAGAGTGGCAGAGGGAATGAATCACTGTCTGCTGTCGGTACACTTAGTAAAACATGTTTTTCTCATATTTATCACAGCAGCTGTCAAAAATCACCGAGTGACAGTTTTAACAGATAAACCTTAGGGATGTCAAGCATCTTGAACAGATGGCATTTCCTGTTCCCAACAGCAGAACAGCACAAATACAGGTGTTTTTGCTAAAAATGAGGCTTTGATGAGGCTCTAGAATGACAATTTTAAAGGCAAACACCTTCCTCCCAAGAACAAATAAAAAGTGAATGGCAAACATACAAAAATGGCAGCTTCCTGCATGTCTTTCAGAAGGAAACGTTCATACTAAGGAGGTGCAATAACAATATAGTTATAATGGTTACTTAGGATTCAAAGCAAGATTTGGTAACACTTTCTATGAATGCCATGTCTATAAGAACATAGCCCATTATAATGCATTCATAAAGCTTTATAAACATGACTATAAATATTTAAAAATGCATTACACATTATGCGTTATGCATTCTTAAAGAAGCTCTCATCTATAATACACTATAGATACCTTTATAATGCAGTATTACATTCTTAATGCTTATACTGACCATTACAATGCATTATGAAGGTATCTATAGTGTATTTTACATGAGAGCTTCATTGGAGCTTATGAAGTATTATAATCAACACTATAATGCTTTATTACTGTCAATAGAAGATACTGTAATGGCTTATTAATTTTTTATACTGACCATTATAATACATTATGAAGGAATTTATAATACATTATAGATGGCAGCTTTAAGTAAAGTTCTACTCAGCATTTCTGTACTCTTATATGTGGCAGGAAAGGCACATGAACAGCACCTCCTACGGGCTGGTAGCTGCTACCAGCTGGGATACAGATCCTCATCCCTGACCATTTCACTAGCTGATGGCCTTCAAGAAAAAAATACACTAATGTATTCTGAGAGGAGGCATTGTGATGCATTAATCATTAGAAAAGCACAAAGCTCAGGGTTGAGTCAACAGTGCAAGTGGGTTGTGAGGTCTTCACCTGGTCTGTCAGGACTGTATGCTTGAATTATATTAATGCTCTTTGAGCTGGTTCTGCCTGTTTAGTTCAAACATTATTATTTTTAACCCAGGTCTTTCCAAAGTCAGACTGCTATAAGCTGCTATTGATGTAAGATGACTCTCACAAAGTGAATATCTAGCCAGGAGATCGCAATGACTTTGAGTGCCCTTGATTGAGTGTGTTGTGAGTGACACTGCAAATGAGTTCAGCCCTGCAACTTAAAAAAAAGTTTAAAAAGCAATAAATAAATCCAGGCTCTCTGCTGTGCATTCTAACTTGGCCATGAAACTATTTATTCCAGGTCAGATATAAATAACTCGGAAGGATGTCAGTTATGACCTAAACCACTGACAAGTGTGTATATTTTTTGAGAGTTTGCGTATCACTAAAGGAGTCCTAGAGGTCTGACATATTTAATCTATCAAATCTCAAGTGAATGGCAGTAGTCTTATATTATGAATTGACATAAACTCACTTACTTAAATTTTTTATAAAGGAATAAAGGAGGGAGTCTCTTTAAATATGTTATTGTTATTATATGGGAAATTATACTTATTGGGATTATAATTAATGTGATAAAGGTAAATCAAGGAAGCAAAAGTACATTTGCTTTTATTTTTATTTATTCCCAGATTACTTCTGAAATTCCGAATGATTCTAAAATAAAAATTAAGCACAGTCAAACAAACATTATACACACACACACACACAGTCGGGTAAACATATGTTTATGGGGGCCGCTCATTCATTTCTATGGGAAAAATGCTAATGCTAACTATGACAACCTTAACCCTACCCAGCCCTGACCATAGGTAACCAAAGAAAATACAAGAGCTTCTGCATGTTTAGTTTTTTCATTGCGGTCACAGATTTTTATTAAATTGAGTTTAATAAAAATAAAAATGGGTATTGATCATGTTGTGTCCCCATAAGGTAGGGTATACCCACTCACACAGATGTTTCTCTCTGTGGAGAGAAACAGACAATGTACAGAAAAGAAACCAGCTGAAACAGAGGAGAACAAGTACAACTGATTTTTGCATAAATAGTTTCCCTAATATGTTTACATCAGTAGGTGGAGTTATATAATTGAATTCTGGTGAAATATGCATAATTATTAGTGCAAAGTCAAAACGAGGCTGATGCAGAAATACAGTTAAACGTGCAACAAGAGCGAAGACAAACCGGTGGTGGCGATGGCAGCATTCACACGGAAAGTGTCCGAGCAGGAAATGCTTTCACCATTCTGGAGTATGATGCAAGCAGGGCCCTCTGGATAGTGAGCTCCCGGAAAGCAGCAGGACCAGGCGGCATCTCAGTGTCATGACCTGCTCGTCCGATCCTCCTGTGTACCACGCCCCCCTCGTTACCTTGTGTTACTTCCCGATTGTGATCACCTGTTTGTTACCTGTTATTTTCGGCTTATCCGGCTTGTGCTGTCTGCCTTAAATAAACCTGTTTGGTCGCAGTTACGTCTCTCTTGCCTGCTTCCCTGCTTGCCTGCACGCCTCACATCACACTCAGGCGGTGTCCCCAGAGCCTGTGCTGACCATCTAACACCAGTGTTCACAGAGATACTCAACGTCTCACTGGCACAGTAGGTAATCCCCGCGTGTTTTAAAAAATCTGTTAGTGCTACTGTACTGAAGAGACCAGCCTGCCTGCTTCAAAGACTATTGTCCAGGAGCCGTGACCTCAGGTGTGATGAAGTGCTTCGATATGCTGGTCAGATTTCATCACCTCTTCACTCCCTGACACCATGGACCTATTACAATTTGCGTACCGCCCAAATTGCTCCACCAACGATGCCATAACAAATCTCCCTCACTGTCTTGGAAACCAGGAAGGGTAATTATCTGAACATGCTGTTTGTTGACTAGAGGTTAGCATTTAACACCGTGATTCCCTCAAAACTCACCAAGAAGTTGGAGGACGTGGGACTCAACCCATTACAATACCTGTGGATCTCCAACTTCCTGACCATGAGACTGCAAGCAGCATGGGTGGGCAAACATGTCTTACCGTCACTTGCCCTCAGCAATGGGGTCCCTCAGAGTAAGTAATCTTTATTTAATCTTTATTTATATAGCACCTTTCACAGGCAAAAGCCCCTGCGGTACTCATTGTACACCTACGCCTGTCTGGCCGCTTCTAACCAAACTTGACCATGGTCAAGTTTGCTGACAACACTGTTGTCTTGGGCCTAATCTCTGATAATGATGAGAATGACCAGGGCAACACCTAGGACTGACTTGCTTGTTAATCACCCCACATCCCTTTTACAATCTATTTATTACTTACAGGACTCTCTGCCTACTGTTGCACTGCTTTATTATTGCTTTATTTGCACATACTACTGCATCTCAACACCCCCCAGCTGCTACAGTCCTACATGTAGTATCTAACTCTGTTAACCCTGCACCGTCTGTATCCCACTGTTGCACTGATGTCACAGGCTGTCGTTAAATAACATTTCACTGCGTGTCATACTGTGTATTTTTTGACCAGAGAGCAAAATAAATTGTCTATTTCTTTCCCGATTAGTTTATACATGTAAAGTCCAACAATGTAGCTATTTTTGCAATTTTATATTGTGAGTGCTATCTTAGATTCATACACATTATATTGTGGAGAAAATTTCTTAGTAACACTGTTTGCCTTGAATGGCATTATATATTAAACTTCAATATCTGGTACATTCTGTGGATTACCAACCAGGTTATATAACGGAACTGCCTATGTATGGTGTGTCCTTTACTTTGTGATATAGATTCTGTTTGGATTGGAAGGCCATAAATAATATCCCCAGATATAGCAATTAAGCAGAAAAGACAGCTGACCGGCACGCTTCAGAGGAGCAGGGTATAAATAAGTTTGACGTTTCTTAGATTCAGTGACCTGGTCAAAGTCATTCACTTTATGGCATTAAAAGTAGGTCTAAGACAATAAAAAATTAAAAACGTAAAATAGGCTTAAAGTTTACAGTTTTTTTTTGTTAGAGAAGGGATATACACCGATTAGTCATAACATTAAAACCACCTGCCTAATATTGTGTAGGTTCCCCTCGTGCTCAAAACAGCTCTGACCCGTTGAGGCATGGACTCCACACGACCTCTGAAGGTGTCTTTCTGTATCTGGCACCAAGATATTTATATTCTGTAAGTTGCGAGATGGGGCACCATCGATTGGACTTGTTTATCTAGTACATTCCACAGATGCTCAATCGGATTTAAATTCAGGGAAATTGTTCCTCATACCATTCCTGAACAATTTCTGCAGTGTGGCAGGGGGCGTTATCTTGTTGAAAGAGGCCAATGGAATACTGTTGCCATGAAGGGGTGCACTTGGTCCACAATAATGTTGAGGTAGATGGTACGCTGTCAAAATAGCATCTCATGAACAGCAGAACCATGTCCAGGGCATCATACTGCCTCTACTAAGTTGACCGTCTTCCCATAGTGCAGCCTGTTGCCATGTTTTCCTAGAGTAAACAATGTACACAAACCCAGGCGGTCACACGATGCACCAGAAAACATGATTTGTCAGACCAGGCCACCTTCTATTGCGGCATGGTCCAGCTGTCACACATTGCATGCACTTTTGGTGGTGGATAGGGGTTAGCATGGACGGTCTGACTAGCTTGTGGCTACACAGTTCCGTATGCAGCTGTCATGTACTGTGTTCTGACGATTTTCTATCATAGCCAGCATTAACTTTATCAACCATTTGTGCTACAGTAGCGATGCAGTTAGTAGATGGGCTAACTTTTGTACCTCATGTGCATCCGTGAGCCATGGTCACTCATTGCTGGGTAACCGGTAACGATGCTCTGACCCAGTTATTCAGCCATCACAATCTGGGCCCTGTCAGAGATACTCAGATCCTTACGCTCGCCCATTTTTCCTGTTTCCAGCACATAAACTTCAAAATCTGTTCACTTGCCTAATATACTGTATAATGGCACGCTTTACAGGTGCCATTGTAATGAGATAATCAATGTTATTTTGTCAATGTTGCGGCTGATCCAAGGAGTGATGCTTACAGTACATTAGTATTTCAAATTAATTGCTGTGGGACACCTTTATCCACCATAGTGGATTTAATACCATGATTCTGCAAATCACCAGCGGTTGAAGGAATATCTTGAACACTCATTCAAATATCATATGATTGGGCATTTACCTTTTATATTTCCCCTGTCTGCAGCCAGGAATACAATTTTATTCATCATGCTTATCTTGACTTTGCGAAACGAAAATGATTCTGTAGTGATGCAATAGTAATATTTCATTTTCGATTTGATAAAAGGTTTTCATAATTGAAGACAGTAATGCATCGTTTTTCGACCTATCGTAAGTCAGTGGTGCTCAAATGAAAATTGACCATTACAGGCACTTGGGACCCCCTCTCCCTATTAATGATGCATGACAAGACAAGTGACTAAGAATTTAGGTATGGGGAATATAATGGGGGTGGCCTGGGGGTTCCCTCCTGTTGGGGGTTCCCTCCTGTTGAACGTACCCCGCTGTCTCCAAAGTATTCTTTTCATTATGTAAAGCGGATGGTGATATTGGCAAGCAGATGAGTCAACATGTTTATGCAGACATCCTGCAACTATTCTGTTCCCTGTGCAACTGTCCTTGGGGTGTTTCCTGACTCGGTCCTCGGGGAAACACAGCCGGTCCACTTCTGGCTCCCTCCCAGCTCCAGGTAAAACGTGAGCTGTCTGTGGGCCTCCAAGGATTGAGTTGGGAAACACTGCACTAAAGCATGGTCTTAGAGCATGTGCTCAGGTGACATCCAATATAACTGACAAGTGACAGCACAATTACTGTGTTTTCAGTGCAGGAGGTGTAAGTGCTAAGCTTTCGTATTGTCTTCTTTCTTTCCAGCTCTTGGTTCTCATTCAGTAAATGGGTTGTTCAAGATAAAGAGTATGAATAATAATAAAATTCAAATATCCTCTTCTGATCAATAAGTATTACTTTATTTTTGTAATCTTGGTCAAACAACATTTGGAAAAAATAAAATTGATTTTGAGTTTGATAAAATATCAGTAATACATGCTTACTCATACAGTTTTAATGCATATGTGATGTAATTTGTACCAGATATTGTGCCAAGTACAAATATTTATATACAGTATGTGCAGTATGCATTGCCTTTTGTGACTGATAGATGACATGCTATGTGAAAGTGGTTGTCTCAGATGGAATAGAGGCCTTAATATTCCAACAGGTTACAGGAGCCTGATTTTAATCATACAGGTTGTTTTCATTGAAGTGGTCACGATTTGTCATCGATCATTGACTGTCATCAATGAGGCACGACTCTTGCAAAAATGGAAGCTGAGCTTTTAGCCTCGATAATGTCGCGAGACAGTAATGAGCTGATCACTCATTACTGCAGAGGTCAAACCTCCAGTCCATGCCCTCTGCCACACTGCTATCCTCAACTGCCTCAAAGAGCTGTTCATGCTTGGGGGTCTTATGCTGATGATTGAATCAGTGACAAGAAGCCAAGTGAATAAGATCGGACTCGAGATTTTGCTCTGGTAGTGCTGATAATGCATAGTTTTTGATGTATCTAAACACTTCATCATTTTAAAATTCAATCACACCTTCTCAATTAGGAAAGGCAATTTGAACATTCTTGCTACTCACAAAAACAATGCAATATGTGTTAACACTTTACATTAACTGTACCTTCATAATGCCTTAATAATGCATTTGTAGAACATTAAGTGCATATTCAAAATGCACTAATAAAGAATTCATAGAACATTCATAAGTATACCTTGATATCCTAACATACTTTAACAGCTGCAGTATATATTAATAATAAACATTATATGATAATAACACACATTATAATTGTATGATTATATAATTTTTTAATATGTTTGCTATTAATGTCTTTTAAACCCTGCAAAGCATGTTAAGATGTCAGGGTATAATTATGAATGTTCTTTGAATGCATTATAAATGCATTATGAAGATGCATTGAATGCTCTATGAATTCATAATAAATGCATTGTAAAGGCCAGTTAATGTAAAGCACTGGCCAATAAATTTTACACAATACAAAACAATTACAACAGTATTCAACTGTCAACAGAGTTATTTCACCAGTGATTTATATGCTAAACTACAGTGAATGACCTGAATGTATATTTAGATGTGCTAGTGTTTAGTATTTTATCCTGACCTTGGAATGATATTATTCACAGCTTTATTGTTAGCCAAATATGCTTGGTAAGGCTGCACAAAATGTCACACTCTTATATTCTTTGGCAATTTAAATGTTACATGATTGCAGAGCGTTAGACAACATGGCCTTTCAGAACACAAATCAACAGGCTGCTAGTTTTCACAGGCAGGGAAATGAGAGGCAGAATAGACTGGAAGAGCTACGGCGAAACAGCCGGCGACCCGCCTTTCTCCATGGAGATGTAAGAAAAATGACACCTGAAAAACAGCCGGCGACCCGCCTTTCTCCATGGAGATGTAAGAAAAATGGCACCTGAAAAGTATACATTATATTCCATTGGGAACCAATTTGTTACAAAGATAATCTAATCTAATGCTTCCTTTGATGTTTTAAAACTAAATATCATCCTGATAATATTATGGCTCTGCTGTTATCACTTGGAAAATTAATCTGTTTCATATCAGCTATTTTATTTTATTATACGTGATTTGATACATTAAAGGAGTCTCTTTGCAGCGCATTTGTCTCTGTGCTTTCATGTTCAAAAATTTCGCGTTCATACTGAATGGTCCCTTTCAAAATTGCCTCCCAATTTCAGTTTATTTTTATATTTACCATCAATTTAAATGCACAGGTTAATGTTGCTGGCTTTAGCACATTTGAAAATGATAAATATAATTTTGTATTACTAAGAAGAGGTCAAATAAATGCACAAATAAATGCTTTTAATGAATCTAGTAGTTATAAAATTTTGAATATCTAGAATGCTTACTTATAATTAGGTGTATTGAATATCTGGCTTGATTGCAACGTAAACGTTTTTGGGTTTTCCCTAAAATGTCTCTGTAATGGCCTTCGAACATGGAAATTCATAATAATGATTTTTATATATGGGTCACATACACTAAGAAGGTGGAAAACATGGATTAACTTAATGAAAAGTTATTTCACAGATGCAATGGGACTGGAACATGCATTATACATACAGTATCTATCCATTGCATAAAAAGACACAGGGATTCATGTATAATGTAAGCATAACCTGTCAGGGCAGCAACCATTTAACACAGCATTCCAATTGGATCGCTGAAATAATGAAGTCTTATATAGGGTTAATGAGCGGGAGATTCTTTTGACATACGGGCTGATAACTGTTATTCAGCTGCAGCAAAAAAGGCTTATTTAATTTTTAATTTTATTTCAACTGTCCACAAGATGGAACAGAAAACAACGGCTCTTGCTGCTGCCTTTCTTCCATGAATTGTTGAAATTCCTTTTCAACGGAACTTCAACAGGGAAAGTGAAGAAATAGGAAGAGACTAGATTTGCATGATTTCAAACATCCAGGAGAGACGCATGGAGTCAGTGTTATAAGACATGGACTGGGCCTGGTGCGGCATTCCCAGCTTCCAATCCTTATGATGAGAAAATTCCACTTGCTTTCACATCCAAAGCCAGCACTTTGTGTAAATAATATAATATCTCCTATTTACATGATTTATTTAGGAACATGACCCTAGGAATTTAAGAGATTCTTTCCCTAAAGAAGTGCTTCCCGCTCTTAAATTCCTGCTGATGATACAATCTTGCAATGACCACATCTTTAAAGTCTGATGGGGATCAGAGCCACCTTTTAAAAATGAAAAATAATAATTCTGCTTCCAATCCTCAGACCTCCTGACTTGGAGGCATCAATAATTCACTGTTCGCTGGGGCTTTCAGCCCTGTGGTTCTGTCTACAGATGCAATGCCCATCAAAGAGGCGCATGGCAGCATGCAGACAGAACCAATTCACTGAAACCCATAAAACGCCTCAAAGACCCTGCAATATGTTTCTATATTTCCCTCAAACTGACTCAGATGTGGTGTCCTGAAGTTTCATCTATACATTATTGGTATTCCACAGTTTTCTTAGATGGTGTGATGCTGCCTTTGCCCCCCCCCGGAAGCAAATGAGTTTTCCTTGTGTTATACAGACTCTGTCTTTCTCTCTCTCTCACACACACATGCACACACACACACACTTTAACTATTTTTTGTTTACGCAATAATACTTTTATATGCAATTTTTAAGGTATAAACGACTAAAAAGTAAAATTTCTAAACTTCCTAAGGAGCACTCAGCATGTGTCTCAGCAGATATGGTGAAAAAAAATGTTGAAAGGTTACCATTTTCTGTGCTGATATAATATTATTTCTAGAGGAGAGCACGATCATTTAAGGGGCAAAGTGCTTAGAAACTGAGAAGTTGAGCTGAACTTGTGAGGAAGAATAGCCAGAGCCTAACCTCAGAGGACAGGAAGGCCTCAGAGGACAGGAAGACCTCAGAGCAGGAAGGCCTCAGAGGACAGGAAAACAAAGGCATTCTTTCTGTGCTCCATGCAGTTCACTCCCGCTGACAAATTAGCTTGACAAATCTGTTTTTAAATAACTGTTCATATGTTTCTCCATCTTGCAGAAACCATGATGGGATGGTGATAACAGAACAGCTTTCTTTATTGATTCACAATTACCTCCTTGTTTATTACTTTCTTGGCTGAATTTCTTAGATAAAAAAGGTTCTGTTACTATACAAAGCGAGTTTTGTTTACAAGGAAATGAATAGTCCATTAATTATCAATAGTGTACAGCTTTATTCTTAAAAATAAGATATAATTTCTGACTTTTGGCTTTTTGTTACTGCCATCTTTCAATAAAGCAATAACTACGTTTATTCAAGTAATTTCCAGTAGGGTTTGCTTGGGCAAGAGCATAACTGTGCGTTGAGTATGGGGGGGGTAGGATTAAACCTGTCCCTCTGAAAAAAAGGATATTGGAATGCCGTCAGAGTACCTTATTTTGGACAGTATGCAGTGAATTACATGAGAATAAATGTGAATGGAAATCGGTTACAGGATATTGGGAGAGTAAGCACTGCTTTGTTTAGTGCTAGTCTAACCAAGAACACCTTTCAGCTCTTTGTCTCTGTACAGTGACATAAATGTGACACCACAGGGGTGAATATCATAATCTAAGAAACTTGCAACAAAGAATACAACAAAGAAACGTTTATGGCTGTCCCATGTCTTTATTCGATAATACACGTTTGTATCCCATGTAAATTGAAGCACATATCTTTTTCCTTTAGTTTAGATGCTAAATGATCAGGATACAGTCATGGCTCTGAGACTAGGGCTCTATGCCATTAACTGAAATATTGCTGGTTGAAATCCAGTGAATACCCTGAGTGATTCTACTCTGTTGGGCCCTTGAACAAGGCCCTTAACCAGCAATTACATCATCCTGGGTACAATGTTAATCTACATCCAGCCCTATAAGGAGGTCCTCCATCTTATGGGGTTTGGTGGCGCGATTGGCACCCCAGCTCACGCTGGTCTATTTGGACTAGTGTGATGCTGAGGTATCACCCGCTGCACTCAGGTTCTCCTCCCTGAGGTGGTTTGTGGTGTGGCAAGCATGGTGTTCAC
>JAODKF010000103.1:17740197-17753311 GCA_026779585.1 Mormyrus proboscirostris
TTTCTTTCTTTTGACCAATTGGGGGCCCCCTGGGAGGCGGGGGCCCCTAGGCTGAAGCCATATAAAGCCTGTGCATTAATCCGGCCGTGCATAAAGACTAGGCCAGCTAATGAATTCTTCCTTTTGACATGTTTTCTGGAGGCAGTTAAAATCATTGAACAAGCAGTGAGGATGATAGTATTGGAATTTTCACAAAAAATTTCCAGCAAAATTGTAAATTCCATGTACTATACAGTAAGTAACAGAGAAAAATTTGATTACCCTACAGAGAGACCTTCAAAAATACTAAAATATTCTAGCACTGTCATTCCTTGGAGTATAAGATCCTTTATATTAATGTACATTCAAAAATATTAATGTCCTTGAATGGCAGTACATTAGAACATTGCTTAATATATAATTATGCAATCTACCATTTGAGGCCAGCATGATTTGTGGTAAAGAAACTCTTGGTGTGCCATGGCAGCCCCTGGACATGAACAGTCTTTTTAATTAGAAGACTATAAATCACTTTGGGGCTAAAAATAAATAAATAAATAACACCACACATACTAACATTCTCTTCTGAATATAGTCGGCCCTCGTTTATCGTGGTTAATCAGTTCCAGACTCTACCGCGATAAGTGAATTTCCGCGAAGTAGGATTCTTTATTTATAAATCAAATATTTTCATAGTTAGAGCATAGAAAACCATTATTAGAGCCCTCTAGACATGAAATAGCACCCTTTAGTCACCATTACTGTTATGATTGCTGGACACGGAAGCAGGAACGGGGAGACGAGGAATCACGGTCGAGGGGTTTATTTGGAATCACTCCAAATGCAGGACACAGGAACATGTAACATCAAAACGTCAATGACAGACCTGGGGTTACAGACCGTAATGTGGATTTAAATACACCGGACGAATCAAACTGACAGATAACATCTAGTGATAATCGGGGTTGCACACGTGGTTAATAAGGGGGCGTGGCACACAAGAGGATAGTACAGGCAGGTCATGACAGTTACAGTACACTCATATTACCCAATACATTAGACAAGTTAGAGAAAATAAGACATATTAGACGTTACAATATCATATCATTATTGTACATTTAATTACGAAGTGCTTCCGATGCGTAGCGATGTATCATTTTCACTCTCAATCAACTTTTTAATGAATATACAAAAAACCGCGATAGAGTGAAGCCGCGGAAGTCAAAGCGCGGAGTGGCGAGGGACGACTAATGCAAAACAGAGGCAGAAACGCAAACTGCAAAGAAGGGAGTTATTGAAACATCGAAGCAAACGTCTTGATGGCTTTTCAAGAATGAAAACTCCCTTAATCACTGCACTTCATTGCAATCTGGCAAAAGGGATTCAGTCTACCTTAGGAGACAGCATAATACAATGTGATGATTTTGGCGGGGGCAGTCCTGGTCATCCATGCTGAAAACGGGAAATCTAACTGCATCACCAACAGCTCACAGCTCTTTGTGAAATTACATTATTGGTAATTATCAGAATTAGCAATTAACATCTCACACAGCTTTGTCGCTTCAAAATCAGCTTCATGTTTTACGTATGCATGAGAAATTTAGATTAATTTAGATATAAACTTTTATGCCTTGATATTTACAATTTAACGGCTGTTGTATCATGTCCTTCATAAAATTTTGCAACTATAATATGTAAGAAATATAAAATTTATGTTGTGAAAAATATTTTCAGAAAAACGAGCAGAGATGAGTCATTCTGGTCTCAACTGCGCAGTAAACAGTTTTTTAATCAGAAGAGACTTTATCAAAGACTCGGTCTTTACGCAAAACAGCCTTTATTAACACCCGAAGGTCTTGATTAAGACTTTGAGATTGTAGATTAATTATGAAAGCCTAATAATTCACCACCTGTACTTTCCCTATACAGCCTTAGACTGTTATGCAAGTACAAATACCCTCTGTGGTGAGCAGCAGTGATTGTCCTTCTGGAGAAGGAGCTCTAGTTAACAGACAATGACACACAGTGTAAAGGCTTACAAGTTTACAAGCTGTTCAGAGACATCGACATACATGAAATAAGGAAATGAAGTAATATTGTTTAACAAGGTATACCTACAGTTTGCGATAGTGTATTATCTAGTGATTTCCAACGGCTATGGAATTTGCTATGCAATAATTTGCAGTTATGGAATCAGGTGTAGGGTAAACAGATTTCTGTGAGCTGATTCAGCTTTAAATAAATTCTGTCTGAATTAAAACCCATCTTTTCTAATTTTATTATTTAGACTATACATTATTTATATTATGCCTACATTTTTGACTGATTAAACATGAGGAATTCACCATATCGGTATGATCTTCTGTGGAGCATTTTGTGTGTTGATATTTAAGGGAAGATCAAAAAACAGCAGTTACACTCAAAACGCTCGTCCTTTAGGTGTTTTATATACTGCAGATTGAATTTATTCTATCAATAGTAGCAAAATAATACCTTCACAATGACTTAACTGAGTTGCATTATGATAAATGCTTTCCAAGCATGCTAGATTTACATTGTAGTAGAGCAGTAGTTAGACAAGTTTGTAGCTATGATGCAAGTTCAAGATATCATTTTATATTCACACTTTCATCAGAGGCCTTGATGCTGCAATAATTGCAGGCAGCAGCCAGGTCATAAAAGAGAGCTTTTTATTTTTTGGCTGTTTGTCTTGTTCTCTTCACCACCAGCTTGACATTAAGTACAGCACTGTATTTTACATGAAAATTGCAAATGTAATGCAATTAAACAGCTCCCTAAAAACTGATTAACAAAGATGTAATTCAGTGTTTCTCAAAATGGTCCTCAGGGATCCCTTATCCATTTTACGTTTGGCAGGGAGCTGGAACAGTGTTAAAACGTGGACCTTCTCGAGATCACCGAGGACCAGGTTGAGTAACACGGATTTAATTATTATCTATTCATTTTTCTTAATCATATATAATATTAATTAAAGCCGTGTTTGACAACTTGGTCCTCGGGGACCCTAAAACAGTCCACATTTTTGCTCTCTCCTACTGTAGGTCCCTGCCATACAGTCCAGATTTTTGCTCTCTCCTAGGTCCCTGCCACACAGTCCACGTTTTTGCTTCCTCCTAGGTCCCTGACAGACAGTCCACGTTTTTGCTTCCTCCTAGGTCCCTGACAGACAGTCTACAGTTTTGCTCCATTTCCACTCCTGATAGCAAAAACACGGACTGTCTGGGGGTCCCAAAGGACTGGGTTGGGAAACACTTAAATAAATGAAAGTCCAGTGTTTACTATAAACGGCTTGTCATGATCTGCTCGTCCGATCCTCGTGTGCCACGCCCCCTCATTACCAACGCGTACTACCCCGATTGTGATCACCTGTTTCCTGTTATTTCGGCTTGTCTTGTGTATTTATAGTTCGCGTCTGGGTCCGTTTTCCTTTTAACTTTTATTGTAGCTTTATATGTTCGACTGTATCATGTATGTTCGAACGAGATTTTAAATAGAAAACTGAGAGCCTCAGTTTTTTTTTTACTCGCGTCTTAAATTGAATCCACTTAGTTGTAAAAAGAATAAAATGGCTCCCTTTATTACATGCCAGTTCCTTCCCATTTTCAACAAATGTTTTCATATATTCCATCCATCCATCCATCCTTCTTTTCATAACTTTTTTCTAGTACAGGGCTGCAGGGAGAGTCTATGTCTACACACACACACACACACATGTATATATACAGTGATTCCCCGCTATATCGCGGTTCAGCTATCGCAGCCCCGCTGTATCGCAGATTTTTCCCTGACGCATCACAGTTCTCTGTATAATACGTATATATAATTATACGCATTATTATGTCACTCATATCCTTAGCCCGACATCCACATATCATATGTGTTTACAAAGTGTGGTTTAATAAGTTTACATGTGGGAGGGGTATTTTAACGTTTAAACTACAGTTTAAAAATTTATATGGTCTTTCTATATCGCGGATTTTCACCTATATGGCTGATTGGTCTGGAACGTAACTTCCGTGATACGCGGGGGATCACTGCATCACTGCATTTACTGTATATCTGCCATTAACAACTAATCCTGGTCATAGCTGTAGGAAATATAGAATATTATATCTTTACATCAAACTAATAACTAAATATAAATACATATAAATAATAATACGGAATTACACCTCACAGCCCCAAGGTTGAGGGTTTGAATCCTATCTCTGCTTTATGTTGAGTTTGTATGTTCTTCTGTGTCACACAGGATTCCTTCTACAGTCCCAAGACATTCACGCCTAATTGTTGACTATAACATATTTATGGCGTATTGTGTGAGCACCCTATGACGGACTGCTATAGCTTTGCTTTATGCCTTGTGCTGCCTGGTTACAGGCTGAAAGCATCTCGTGACCCTGACTAAAACCTGAAACACACCAAGCTGGTTTTTGGCGGTCGGAAGCCTTCAGGCTGTTGGTGAGAATCGATAAGAGTCGGTCCCCCTTGACACTGTTTTAGCCAATTGATAATGTTGAATTGGTGTTGATTCTAGGTGGTGAAACTGACCTCCCTGATTGTGCTGTGAGTGAACCGTCACCTTTAATCATGCAAGTGTGTTCCAGAGTAAATTTTCAAAATCAGTGGGTGGGGGTAGGAGCCAAAAGCAGCTTGGTTGACGCTTGGCTTGGCGTATACCCAGCTTAAGATAAGCAGCTGGAAGATGGGTGGGTGGTTATGGTAGCGATATATGTTATGCTGGTTATATACTCAATATACTAATTAAACTGAACCTGTTACTGGATTATTAAGTATCCTAACCATCACTTATAATGAATGGTCTTTATATAGGTATTAAGGCACACGCACTTTATGCTTCTGTTTGAGGTCACATACCTTATTGAGAACTTTATTTTCATGGTACTCATAGAAAATCAAAATGCTGTACTTAGTAACATACCCTAGCAAAATCATGCTTTGAGTGAGGAAAGGATAGCCTTTTACAGCTCCAAACCACACAGAAAGCGATTGCTGTTTCATCCACTGCCAACTGAAGTATGGAAAATCGATATCCCTTTGAATTCTGGGATTGTGTAGACAGAAGCTATAACTGGTTTTCGTCTTAATAGGGCACTTATGTTTATAATGCACTGAGTTTTCTTAGAGGCTATTTACAGACAATTGCATAATTAAGAAAATTACCTTTTTGATCAACAGAAAATAGTCCCAGTGGCATTTTAGTGCTCAATAAACCTGAATAATGGGAAAGTTCATTCCAAGAATCGAAAAGGTTGCCCACACAGTGGAAAAAAAAATCACATTTTTCTCTTTGTTTTTCTTTGAAAAGGCTTTGCTATGATCTGGTGCCACATTATTTTTTATTGATATAATCCCTAACTATTCTTGGACTCACTTAATTACAATTTTCTGCACAGTGCTACTTATATCTGATGGAATACATTACATACCAGCCATACTTTTCATTTTACCATTCACAATGTTTATTAAGTTATCATTGGAGGTTTGCAGAGATTCTAAGCAAATTTGTTTATGCGAAAACGTTTTGGCAACACATTTAATGATGTTGGTACGGGGTCAACCGTGGCATATTTAAGTATGGTTTCCATATTTAATTGAAGAAGTGTCTACATCTGTATGCAAAAACCGTAATCAATCAGCAGTAACCAATCAAGCAACTTGTTTTTTTTTTTACTACAGCTTCATGGAGCTTATGAAAGGTAGCAAAAAAATTGCAACAGCAAATTACTGTATGTGAGATGGATGGTTTTTGTTTTAAGCACCTAAAGAATGGATATTTGCAGATGACACCGGTTAGCAGAAGGCCAAACAGAAAAGCTTCTACAGTGATGCAACCGGTGATAGTTCTTCAGACTAAGACATTTTAAGGGAAGTGTCACACTATTTGTGCGTGGTCCTATCTTAATGCTGTTCTGCATAATGTGAAGGACAATTACTCAAAGTCTATCAGAAAGAAGAGCTGAAAGCAATTCCAGGTTTTGAGAGCATTGATGAATAAGGTTCTCTTATTCGCTTGTCTCGTGCTCTGTGGCTGAACCATCTGATGAACCCGTCAGAAATGTTCCCCGCTGATTGCCAGATGCTGGTGTGTCTTATTCTGAGTGAGTGTATTTGTGATTGTTTCCAAGGGTGCAGCTGTGACCCACTATCTTTTTATCAGGATGGGAAGCCATCTTTGTTCTGGTGGCAGCTATTGCTGTTTGGATAGACGCATCACATGTTTGCTTCAGACTAATAAATTGGAATGTATTAAGACTTGTTGCTGTACAAAGTGAGATACAGCCGTGATCAAAAATATTGGCACCCTTGACTCCCTTCAGAAAAAGCATCACTTCTCCCAGAAAATTGTTGCAATTAGAAATGCTTTGGTATTGACATGATGATTTCTTTTGTTTACATTGAAACAACACAAAAAAGCAGAGAAAAAAAAGTTAAACCTAACATCATACCACACAGAATTCCTGAAACAGACTTGACAAAATTATTGGCGCCTCTTCAAGGAAATGAGACATTCAAAGAGAAGAATGTGGTCCTCACAGACAGACATGGTGGAGGTTCAGATATTTTGAGGTTGCTGCTTCCGGCATAATGAAATCTGCAGACAACCAAAGAATTTTGAAACACAGTGTTGGGCCCAGCTGGGTCTCTGTCAGAGGTTATGGGTCTTCCAGCAGGAGATATCTTAAAACAGTAGTTTGAAGAGACCTGGAGCAGTTGGAAAGAAGAATGGTCCAAAATTCTAGTAGAAAGGGATACTCATCTATGGTTACAGGAAGTGATTGATTTCAGGTATTGCTTCCAAAGGGTGTCCTACCAAATATTAAGTTGAGGAAGCCAATAATTCTGCCCAGTCCATTTCAGGAGTTCTGTGTGAAACTATGTCTTATGATTTTATGATTTTTTTCCTCTGTTTTTTTGTATTCTTCCAATAAAAACAAAAGGAGTAAACATGTGAATACCAAAGCATTTGTAACTGCAACGATTTTCTGGGAGAAGTGATGCTTTTTCTCGAGGCTCGAGTGCTGATATTTGTGATTATATATTGTGAGTTTAGGGGCAAAACCTTGACAGAAGTTCTTTCAGGGCTCTGCCATTATTTTTGGAAATACTTTTGAAATATGAGGTTTAAAATTTTGTTTATTTCTTTGGGAAATTTAATCATTTTCACTGATAAAAATCTGTACTTCAATAAGAATGCTACGATGTAACGACAGCAGAAAACACTTCCTGTTGATATTAAGCATTCACACACTCATAATAATTACACACACTGTCACATAACTAGCCAGGAGTTTCCATTCTGGTTTATATATGTTTTTCTGTGTCTAAAAAATAAATTATTTTATATACACACGTATATGCATACATGAAAACATATGTACATACAATGTACTTTTTGCACATAAATAAGTCTTTGCAAAGGTTTCGGGGAACCCTATACGCCCTCAGAGTGCTAATAAGTATATTTGAAAAAAGGTTGTTCAGAAAGCTTTAACATTCTTGTTTATTTTGGCAGTGCTCATTCCTTGGCCACTGGATGTTTTCAGATGTTTGTTCTGTGTGGAACCTTAAATCGATGCCAAAAGGCTCAGAAGTCGGTTCTGATATAAATGCAGCAATAAGCAGCCATAGTCCATAATCTTGTGCTCCAGTGTATCTTGAGAGTGGGACAGGAAGCAGATGACAGCGGGGAAAATGCTCTCGGGGCAGCGTTCTTTAAGAGCTGCTCTGGAAATTAAACAGGAAATGTCAGTAAAGGAAAGGCTGGGTGAACATGGACGTTCCGTATGTGGGGGGGGGGACGGCTAAAGCTGACAGACCTTGTGAAGTTTTAAGTATTATTCTGATAGATGCCAAAGGAAACATTATTTTTTTTACATTACTACTTACTAAAGTACTATTTTTAGAGCAGTCATTCTTTTTACTCCAGATTCGTTCTTCACCGTCTCTTTTAGAGTTGCACTGCTTCTCCTTTCAGTTTGCATGTTGATTTCTCAGCTGTTGTGAAGTTCAACAGCACATTTTATTCACTTTGTACTGTATGCTTTTAACCTCAATTATTTAAAAAGTAAAATTAAAAGCGGTGAAATAACATAGACAGAGGGGTGTTACAGGGCACGGTGCAAAAGTGCTGTTCATACAAACCGCTCCATGAAAAGCGTTGCCATGGTGACTGAGGCAGGAATATGGTAGGCATATTGTACAAGGTGTAGAATACCCACAATTCTGGCAAACTATTGGTCAAGTACTTATTTTTAACAATTAATAAATGCATGGAATATTACAGGCAGTTTAGTGATATGTGGAGGCAGTAATATCCAGTATTCGAAAGGCTGTCACTATTTGTATGCTTGACTTGAGGATACTATGTATTCATTTATATTACTTTGTGAAAATCCATACTTTAGGATGTGTTAAGTGTTTTCCATTCACTAGATTTACAGTTCTTACCATTAAACTCGTGTGGGGACACATAGCAGCTAAGTAGTTGTTGGGGTGCTGGATTATTTATAACCTTAGAGTTACGGTTTCTTCAATAGACACATCTGGCTTTAGAAATGTCATGTATCATTCATCAAAGCTCCAAAAGACAGAATGAAATTACGGACCGGTGTAATGATCCTAGTGAAATTTAGTAGTGGGTTAGCAATAAGAAGTGCTTACGTGAAAAGTAATCAGCAGTGGAGGTAATTCTAAAAGTATCCAGTGAGATTATCCCAGGTCCTGCTCCACTGTCGGTGAGGGGGATTCAGAAAAAAACCTCATGGCTAAAACTATGGATTATGAAAATAATATAATACCCTGTCAGATCACCAGCTGAGCCTTTTTTCTGCAGGTATATATATATATATATATATATATATAAATCATTGAAAAGAACATGGTTTCATTTTAAGATTGTTCATTTGTCAGCTTCATTAAAAAATGCATTGTTCTGCTTAAACAGGGCTGTGGAGAGGAGGTCCTTACCTCCTACGTGGTGTCTAAGTATCTCCTTGGGTTTCTGCAGGTCCTGGTGTCTCCTTAGCTCCTCTATTAGAAGGGCTGACAGCTGTGCTCACAATGTATCATTTATTGCTTTTCTTCTCTGCTAGACGTGACAGAATTCGGGAAGGTTGCGATATGACAAGAATATGAAGTTGTACCATTTCTGCAAGCTGTTTGTCAAGGTTTGAAAGCTGCATGCTGGCTTTTTAATACTAGTTGCCACTAAATTTCTGACTGTTGCTTATGGATTCTGCAGTGGGATATGCCACTGGCAGAGACAGACACAATGCCATGCATGTTCTTACACAATGCTGGCAAAATATTCAAGAAAGTCTTTTCTTATCGTCTGAGGAAATGATCCATTTATTCAGCAGCGCCTTCCAACTTGACAGACGCATAAAGCACAAAGTTTCAAAATGACACCATTCAAAGACACCTTTTGTAATCCAAATGACCACAAGGTCAGAAAATATTAGTAACTCACTTACTACTCAAGGACAAATCATGAACTAATACAGTTTCTGCATGAAATATATGAACCGTACTCAGTATGTAAGTAATAATTAGATACTGGTTACTGGTGTATTACTACATTATTAGTTCCCCCTCAAGTAAATTGTCACCAAAAGCACTAGCCTGGCCTCTGCATCACATATGGGAAATACAACATAGATCCTCAACACAGGAAAAAAAAAATCTAACAAAGCATGTGACCTGTCTGATTATTCCGTGTGATGTTGTGGCTGCTAACATCTCGAACTGAACTGAATGTCTGCATAACAGAATCCGGTAAATTTTTGATCAAAGATCCTTGCAAGAGGCTGTGCTGTTACACAGGTGTCATGGGTTACACCTGAGTTTACCTGCCTTCCTGAGAGTGAAACATGAAGGAAGAGCACTTTAACCATGGCAGTGTGACACAATAGCTTAAGCCACATGCTTTTCGCCGAGCAGCCGGAGGGACTTATCTGCACTCCTTAGACAGATGTGCTGTCAAATTTTAATGCCGGCACACTGGTGTATTACGAGATTCCAGTGTGGCTTTTACAGTGTATCCTGCCACATGATTTTGTGGTTTTGATACCTGAATAGCATCCTGTGCATCTTTTCCTGAGACTAATATATCCATCGCTGCCTTCGGCGAACAACAGCTGATTTATTCTGGGCCTACAGCTGCTATTAGTTAGTCAGATACTCAAAAAACAGCAAGTAGAGTTTACACTGGAGCCACAGCAATCTCTGGCAGCGAACATTATTATTTTGCTAAGCCGGAAATATATTCATAATGAGATTTCCTAAACACACACCCAGTGAGCCCCACCCTCAAACCTGCTGTCCTCCGTGTATAATTCATTTCTTCTGCTCTATTGCAAGTTGGGCGTCTATTCAGGGAGACAATTCAAGCTGCTCAATCTCATTGTTATATTTTGAATTATACTCTGTTGCAGTGTTTTCCTGCCCATATTACCGAGGCCCAAATGAGATCTGAACTCATAACTAGGCATAGAGAAATATGGATTCTTCTGTAAAACTCTTTTATTCTAACTGGGACACGCTAAACAGAATGTTTCAGATACCAGATGAAGGCTTATTCTGACTTCTAGGAAAGAACAACGTTTCTGTGATGTTCAGTAGAAGATATTACGTAATACCTTTGGTGTCATCCCTTCAGGCTTCACTCCAGCATTAACAGCTAAGACAAAACTAGAGAGTGCTGTGAGAACAATCATTATTCTGTTTTGATGTTTTGGCCTGATATTTTCAGCATAATAAAATAAACAATGGGATTCATAAAAATAATACAGCCCAGAAGATTTCCATTTGAACTGCATTATATTTTGTACCCAAGGTTACCACTTAGCGGAGGCCTAACAGTGGAGCCTTTGAAGAAAGGTTAGCGCATAAAATAAATGGTGTGCTTAAGAGTACTAATGATGCACAGTTTGTACGGCGGGTCCGGCCACATAACAAGAACAAAAAGAACAAAATGGAAAAATTAGATGCCATGCTTGTTGCTAAACCCACAGAAACGTAATGATACGGTTTGATCTTCAATTTTACATCACATTATCTTTGTAAGTATGAAATAATCGGTGCCACGATGTGGGGAGGGAAAAGTGGGGTTATTTAAAAAACGTTGAGAGCAGCAGCTCTTTGTCCTGCAAAATCCTTGAATATGCACGCTGAGAAAATTTGCAATAAACAAATAAAGCAATACAGTTGTGTGAAGAAATAGTAAATGAAAGCACTTTGCTATAAAAAAGTAACGCATATTGAAAGTGTCTTAATTTCCATACCTTCATTCAATCACGTAACTGCTGGTGGAAGTCAGAATGCAATCAAAGTCAAAATTCTGCTGATGAACCCCAAGTTCCTTTAATTTTTCTTTGGAAAAGTGGTCAGCAGGGCTTTATAACAAGTCCATCCATCTTCTTGCAGCCGATCCAGCACAAGGTCACGGAGCTTCCTGCTCAGCATAGGACACATTCGCATTCATACTCTGTGGGGAATTTGCAGTTCATCTAACAGCATGTCTTTGGGTTGTGAAGTGCCCCCACTGAGCTGCCAGCTATCCCCCCTCATTGGAAGTCATTATATAAAGCTGAGTAGTCTTCTCTTCCACCCCAGAAAAGATACTTAGACCTTGATGTCCAGCCCTTTACCCTGTAGCCCTTTCTGTGGCCTGGCACCCATGTTGTTCTCTTGTGCATCTACCCTTGGGCTTTTCATTCCAACCTTTCCTCAAAAAAAACCCCTAATTCCATCCTGCCATCCATCCGTATTAAACGACCCTGTTTGCTGTTCTGGGACTGCATAGTGGCACTGGCGTGATAAATATGGCTCCGGCTACCCATGGATATGTACGCCCGTGCCTCTGAAATCTGAATAGTCTTCATGTGTCTTTGTCACTTGTCTCTAGCTGGAGCCTCAGTCATGGTATAAAGCTGCAGCAGATATCTGTCTCCCCGCTGCTGCACTTCCTGTCCCAGCCAGGCTTTCAGCGAGCAGGTATAGATGAGATTTTTACCATCACGCCCTCGATTTATGAGTGGCCTTCAGAGGAAAGCTAGGGACAGATGGGAGGATGTGCCCAGAATTCAAACATCGATCGTGTATTTTTATGTCGCAGCAAGTGACCCGATGAGCACATGTCAGCTGTTTGAAAACTACGGCTCCACAATGTCATCTAAAACAATGAAATATAAAATGAACCCCTTATACACTGGGCTGGACATTAAAGTCACCCACCCACATGAACTAACCCAGCTGGGTACTAGCGAAATGTCTTAAGTTCCGTCCATTCATACAGTACATCCTTTTGTAACTGCATAACTGTCTTACTGTACGCCCATGCCAGGCAATATATGGCACAAGGCTGGGGCTTGGCATGGTCAGCATCACAGTCTGTAACCGGGCATGTTTTACACATAGTAAATACGTAAAATACTTAATACTAAAATGTTCTAGATATAAATGAGGAGTAGCATATTGACTCAGAGGAGAACCCTGAGCTCACACACCTGCAGGACTGTTGATGGAGTCCCAGCCTGTGAGCTCCGTTCATGTCTAGCTTGCATGTGCTTGCAGAAGGTGATTTTAGATATAATGGTTTCCTCCCATAGTCCAAAAAATGAGGCTAGATGGACTGGAAAATAAGCATTATGTGCTTGTGTGTGTATTACAATATATGGGCTGTCTACTGTACATTTAGGGTGACAGATGTAAATGCACAATGTCACAATTCAGCTTCCTCATAGGGTTCCTCTTTTCATTGTACATAATATTGACATTTTTTTTTCAAAATAAGCAAATTGTTGTTAATAATAGAATAATCCTCCTGCATGTTAAATTTAATTAGTTATATTAGTTATTTTTTGCTGGAAATTGCAGAAGCCTAATTTAAGTCTTGCACTTTTCACTCAGAAAATACAATTAATAGTGACTTTGCATTGGCACTTGGCTGTGTGTACTGAGGATAAGTGAGAAAGGGCAACATCACACGTGTGAGATAAACAGCAGATAATCAGCAGCATCACACGTGTGAGATAAACAGCAGATAATCAGCAGCATCACACGTGTGAGATAAACAGCAGATAATCAGCAGCAT
>JAODKF010000103.1:17760800-17770883 GCA_026779585.1 Mormyrus proboscirostris
CCAGGGTCTGGAATTCAGCTCAGGTCAAAGGGCACCCAGTACTGAGGGCCCCACCTTTATGGAGAGCCAGGGTCTGGAATTCAGCTCAGGTCAAAGGGCACCCAGTACTGAGGGCCCCACCTTTATGGAGAGCCAGGGTCTGGGATTCAGCTCAGGTCAAAGGGCACCCAGTACTGAGGACCCCACCTTTATGGAGAGCCAGGGTCTGGGATTCAGCTCAGGTCAAAGGGCACATTTTCCTGCAAGGAGGCTGGTTTTTAAGAAGGAGGTCAATTGCAACAAAACAAAATTTCGGTCTGATAATTTCTGGACCTGAACTATGTACCTCTGGATAGGACCCAGACAACATTGCCTTCAGGCTATTATGCCCCCAACATGAAAACATATTAGATAATGTTAGTCATACAAGTAATGCTGAACAAAATAAAGCCAAATCACACCTATACATTGTGGCCAAATTAATTTGGCATTCTTAGTAATTCATTTAAGAATCCTGTTGTTGCCCCCGGTTAGACAGGATGTTGTGAAATTGCTGCCAGAGCTGCATCCTGTTTGTTTTTCGTACTGTGTGACCACTAATTTGCTTGAGGGGGTCTTACGGTTCTGTTCTTCCTTACAAAATATGCAAACAGTGAAGCACAATCATGAAGCTGGCCCGGCGCACATGGAAGCTGTCATGTGCAGCCCAGGATATACACACGTTTGTGTAACATGCAGTATATTATAGTCTAGTGTATTTTGCTTCTGACTATGACTTCTGACATTATTTAAAATGTGTGCAATTATAATGAGATGCAAATAACACAAAGTATGTTTGTATCCACTTTACATTCTTTAGTAGTCCAGGACATAAACTTGTTTTTACTTAAACTTATGTTTATCATAAGCAATAATATAATATTCACAGTATACTGCCCTATTAAGCTTGGAGACATGAACTACTTAATCATTATCAAGAAATAGACCGATGCAATAAGGCGTTCCATTTTGAAATGTTTATATATGTTTACCTGAATAATGACTGTGGCTACAAGCAAAACACACAATAAGGACCCTAATGGTGGAAGGAACTAAATAATTTATATATTCACTAAGGTAACCTGTTTAATTTCTAAGATACCACCTGTCTACATCGCCAAACATATTCTAACCCATTTACAGCTGCCTGTAAACAGACCACAGCAAATGCAAACTACTTTCCAAAACAGGTTGGCTGTTTACACGGTGTGTAAAACAACATTGACACTTTCACTTAAGGATGATGTAGCGTAGGATTTTTTAAAATTGAAAAATAATACGACGTTACTGCATCCTGCATCCTAAACAATTAGGCTGTACAAATCTTTAATATAGTATGAAAATGTGTTTTGACCTACATGAATTATAAACTTAGGTACTACTAACCTTGTAAATTAATGATCTTTTTGGTTTCATGCAACACTATTAATATTAAAACATGCTAACAATAACAACACTTCCGCTTAGCTTTAACAAGTCTGGCCATAGTCCTACTCCTCTGACCATTCTCATTAATAAGGTGTTTTCAGTCACACTTACAAATTCAGAAAACATGTGCAAAGTGGATTTGCAGTGGGGTTTTTTGCAATTTGTGTTTCCTGAATTTGCAGTGTGTTGACACTTACAGGCCACCGTACTTCCCAGTTAAGTACATACTGTACTTAACCTTTTGTGGCCGATAATGCTGTACAAACATTATAGCTTCTGTCACCTCTCAACCTGACCACCTGAGGGAGCCGGGCAACAACTGCAGATTTTCTTGCTCCAGCTCATCTGCTTAATAGTTAATAGTAGAGAGTGGCTATTGATTAATAGAGACTGGCTACATCTATGCCTAGTTAGGTTCACTTTTTATATTGCACCTGGCTCCAGGGGCATGGAGCTCCAGAGTATTGTATGGAATTTCCTAATGGTATTTGTTTTGGCCTCTTTTGGGAATCTCATTTCTTAGATATGTTTTGCTGTGTGGAAGTCTTGGCAGAATTATAATAAATGGAAGTTTGACTTTTACCTTGATCACTTCAAATTCTTCATTGAGAATAAGAGGTTTAGATGTATGCCAAAAGTCACATGAGCACTGATGTGAAATCTTGAATAATGCTTTATGATATACAGTCAATATGTTAATTTGATGTCACTGACAGAGGAATGGTTAATATTATGCAGAAGTTAACACATGCCCCTCAACAAGTTTTTCATATAATCATCGTTATCCTCTACTGTACCAATATTTTAAAAATAAATGTTTTTCTCCTGTTACTGGTATCTTTCTGTCTAGTACGGACCCGTAAATGTATATTCTCATATTTTGGTTATTGTCACAGCCTGCCTATTGGACCTTCCTGTTTCTTCCCTAGTGTGGCTTAATGAGCCGCTTCTGTTAATCATTTGTCTGACCTCCCATTCCTAATCCTTGTGTTAACCACTCCCAGCTGCCTCTTGTTTGCTCCATTGTTAGTCATGTGTCTAAGTGCTTCCCAGTCCTGTGTTCCCCAGTCTAGACATGTAATCATGCATGGTGAACATGCATATAATCTATGCCCTTCTTTGTTCCTGTGCTCCAGTTTTAGATCCCTCATGATCCAATTTGAGTCCTTTATCTCTTGAAAGTTATTGCTGGTTTTCATTTATTGTTGGACTTTTTGTTGTATTAAAGTCTTTATTTACATATCCATGTATGTAAACATCCATCTATTCATCCATTTCCTGAAACTGCTTATCCTGTTTAGGGTCACAGGAGATCCAGAGCTTTTGGGCACAAGACAGAGAATAACCCAGGATGAGGTGCCAACACTTCAGAGGGCAAACTTACATACCATTCACTCACTCACACACACCTATGCGCAATTTGGCAAACTCAATCTGCCTCAACATATTTTTGGAGAGTGGGGGGAAACCAGAGTAGCTGAGAAAACCCTACAACAACATGGGGAGAACGTGCAAACTACCGTGGTAGAAACTCAAACCCAGGTTCCAGAGATGTGAGGCAACAGTGCTAACCACTACATAAACATATGTAAACATATGAACCAAAAATACTCCAGAGATGTTCCAAAGATGTGAGGCAACAGTGCTAACCACTACATGGTTAAACATATGTAAACATATGAACCAAAAATACTGGTTAAATCAGCCTAAGGTGACTTTCTCACACAATAAATCTTCCATCTTGAAACTGGTTAAAGGAGCAGTTCACCCCAAAACTGATAAAAGTTTAGAATTAGTGCTATCTATCCATCTAAGTCATTCTGCTGAGAATTGCCTAGTTTTTGGAGATATTGGGCATAGAAATTTTGGGCTTCTCCCAAATTTAATGGGAGTGAATAGCTAATTCTTTCTGTGGTGATTAAAGTTCCAGAGAAATGCAAATGAAAAATTCAACAGCGATATGTCTTACCAGAAATCATGATCCGGTTACTCAAGATAATCCACAGATTTTGTAGTGAGCAGTTCAATGTATCACTGCGCAGAAGATACGAGCACAAGCACCCTGGCGATATCTTCTGTGCACTGATATGATGTCACATCTTGTTTTTTAGTAACTGCTGCTATTACATGTATGCGGCCTTATTTGCACAAAATTACTAAAGACAACATAAAAACAGACTTCATGGTGGTTGTGCTGCTCATGGTTCTGACATGTCCATGGTCAAACAGCTGCATGCAAGCCTCACGTCATCAAATGCAGTGCCAGGCATCGGAGGGAATGGTATGAAGCATGCCATCACTGGACTCTGGAACAGTGCAAACGTGTTCTGTGGGTTGACAAATCATACTTCTCTGTCTGTCAGTCTGATGGACGAGTCTGGATTTGGTAGATGCCAGAAGAACGTCTCCTACCTGACATGCTAACTGTTAAGTTTGGTGGAGGAGGGATAATGGTATGGGGTTGCTTTTCAGGGGTTGGGCTTGGCCCCTTAGTTCCAGTGATGGGAGCTCTTAATGCTTCAGCATACCAAGACATTTTCAGACAAGTCTATGCTTCCAACTTTGCGGGAACAGTTTGGGGAAGGTCCTTTTCTGTTCCAGCATGACTGTGCACCAGTGCTCAAAGCAAGGTCCATAAAGACATGGATGGATGGGTGAGTTTGGTGTGAAAGAACTTCACTGGCCCACACAGAGCCCTGACTTCAACCCCATTAAATGCATTTGGGATGAACTAGGATGGAGATTGTGAACCAGGCCTTCATGTCCAATATCAGTGCCTGGTCTCACAAATGCTCTTCTGGGTGAATGGGCAAAACTTGGACTAAGTCCATATTGGACCAACTCCGTATTGATGCCTGTGGATTTATAATGGGATGTTATGAAATTTCCCGTAGGTGTAATGGCCAGGTGTCCCAATACTTTTGTCTCTATAGTGTATATCAACAATTCTTCAGCATGCTTTATTTATTCATGCATGTCATTCTGCTGAACAACAAAAATCCCCCTTGGGATGAGATCAGTGAAGTTCTATTTGTCTTATCTTATCTTAGAACTGGGATTGTTCTGCTGGCTCTCAGCTCAGTTATCATTCTGGCTCTGCTATGCGTCTATGGTATAATTTACGTCTTGACCCTCAGTGAAAGATCTTGGGAACTCTCAGTAAATTTGTTCTCAATCTTGATACAGACACTCATGATACAGTGACTAATAATGTTTATTTTGACCAGTCCCGGATCTTGCATATCTGGTTTATAAGATGATAAAGTGAAGACATTGCTTAAATACTGTATTTCTTTTGCATGTGAATGACAGGTCACTATTTAATAGCATAGTGAATAAGTGGATTACAACACAGGTTGTTGGTTCAGGTCCTTTGCAGGACCCAGCTATTCAGCCATTAACCCACAGAAATGCAACAGGCAGAGAGATGGAAACCCCAAAATCACTTTATTCTCACTCTTTTCTATGAAACACAGAAATCGTACCCACAAGAGCTGCACAACTGTCAATAAAATTCAGCCTTTTCCAAGTTTATACATTATAATGGGGGTTGCTAAATTTTTTACGTACAAATATGCATAAGTAAAAATGGTATAAGATATTTAAAGGCATATGATTCTTTGTATAAAACTGTCTTCATCAAAAGAATAATATAAAATATTTATATTTAATCAGCCATGCTAGCACTTAAAACCCATTGAAATTAAATCTTTCTTTAGTGTCATTAACTTACTAAATGAAATAGTTAAATAGGAGACACATTTTCTAAGAATAGTTAAATAACCTGCATATGTCCAGCACTGTCTAGGTGGACTAGTTTATTGGAAATGTGATCTTTTCCAGTTCATTAAGTTTTAAAATATGAGCAGGTTCTTTAAGCAAATAAAACTAAAAGATAAATTATTTTATTTAGACTCTTGTGAGGTTACAGCTACTGTATCATCACAACAGCTTTGCGTGGCATAATAAACAGTTTTTCCAAACATTGTTTGACTTTAATTTATATATGAGAGCCTATCCAGCTAAGCCTGTTACAATGTGATCATTTTATATAAGCAAACAGTTCTCTCCAGTGAGGCAGAGGAGAAACATATGTTGTTTTTTATTTGTCTTATTGGGAGAATGGCTTACCATGATACTTTAATCTAGCGAGGGAGACCTGTGGGCTGAAAGTCAGTTTACTGAAGGCCCAGACCTGTCATCTCATGGAGTCACTGACAATGCTAGCAAATATCAGAGCCCGGCATTCGGCGTTAACACAACCATGGCAGTCAGCACGGCGCAAACCGTGAAACAAGCATCACCGGCCAGATTTTTTTCATACATCTGTCAGATACCTTGCTTACATTTCTAGTCACTATATCGTGAAAACTTCTTATTTATTCTTAATTGCTTTATTTTTTCTTTGTGATTTATATGAGATGAAATTGTCAAATTGGATACCATTCATGTCAGGATAGGAAGTGGGTGTTTTCGTTCTTATTTATAATCTATTTTGTTTTATTTCTCAGGTCTTACTGCCACACGTGCTTGGTGAAAGAGCACTCTGAAACTCTGATACTACAGGTGCAGAGAAGGTCACAGTTGTGGGGGGGGGGGGGTGACAAAAATAAAAAACAAGTCAGTGCAAGACAAGACTTAAAATATATAGGAGTGACATAATTAATAAATGCAATATGGGGGGCAACAGACAACAGAATAAAATGCAATACATATATTCAATTCACATTCATTCATTGTGAGCCATTAGAGTTTATGTAAATGAGGCCTTCTGAAAAACAAGAGTCAAGAGGCCAATAATCAGAGCTACGGGAAGTGAATCTGAATAAATGTGGCATTATAAAATAAAAGATAAAATCCATGGCACAGACTTTAGCTTTTCTGACAGGTCAGTCAAGGTTGGTTTCTTAGTTTGTTTAAGATTAAAACATATACCTTTTGTGTTTTGTTTTTTTGAGCAGCTCTGACTTTGTATTATAACATTTGTATCGTTATTAATTCGAGCTCCTTTTGCGCCATTTTGACTGCATGGTTACCGTATTCTAACGTAGGACTCCCATCTTGTCTCGATTGGCTACACAGCACTAGGAGGGGAACCACTTGTGACTTATAGGCAATGCAGGCTCTGTCAGATGTTGTCGTGGCACTTGAGAGCACGTTCCAGAGGTGTCCGGATGTTTTATCATAACTGCTGGGTGCACCTTTATGATATGACTTTTTTTTCTGCCTCTCACATTTTACATTAGAGCTATTCTTCCTAATTTTAATCTGCCGCGTTGCATTCAGTATAAGTCCTGGGAATCGAGAATGGCCAAAGGTGGCGGGTGGCCCCAGCATGGACGTAGCACGAGAGCATTAAGTGTTCTGAGAGTGGTTTGTGTGTAAACAGAGTACCATGGCTACTCTGCAACCGCAGCATGGGAGCCAGGCACCAGAAAACACGGTGCTGTTCGCTGTCCTCCTGCTGTCGTCTAACCTGCAGGTAAGAGCCGGCATTTCCCTGATATTGCTGACTATTGATCCATCATGCTTTAAATGCTTCTTCTCTCATGAACCATAAGGTTCACGATCATCTGAAAATGATAACCTGTAACACTGCATAACAGCTGTATAATACGATGATCAAAGTTTAACATTTTGCTGTATTCTTTGTGGTGTTTACCTATTATTTTATCTTTTGCAATTAGGCAATGTTGGAGAAGATCATGTAAGAATTACAAATAAGTCATGGATGTATAAGGAAAATTCGAAAAGTGTTATAATGGTAAATAAAAGCTGCAAGTATTATAAAAACATAATATGTGTACAATACATGGTAAACAGATTGAGATTGGACCAATATGGTGCATTTGGATTTCAGATGAAATGATATGTAATGTTATATATCCTGAGATAGTCCTGAGTTTCTTTCTGCATCTATGGATTTTTGGGCTGTTCTAAAGAGGACAAAAGTGCTTATTTAAATAATTGCATGCTCAATAGAGCAGAGCACCATACATATCATTTTTGCACTAACAGTGTTTACCTTGCAGTATTAGTTTATTATAGAAAAGTGTGTATTTACAAAGACTGCATGTATGTAAACATTTTTATTACCCTATAAAATGAAGAAATTCCAGAAAGATTTGATTAGGGTCGCTCTGTTTCATTGCTGTTTACTTTTTGTGTATGTATTTGTTTATTTTTAATAGGAAAGAATATGGAAATAACAAAAAAGAAAATACTTTACTTGGCCATGTATTCCAATTTTGTATATGGTGGTTAAATCTTCAAAAATCTTTTAGAATCTTATATTTCCTTTGATATACTGCTACTGTAAGAATGTATTCGTAGTATTTTTTCTTAAAGTACTACATGATTCACTTAACAGTAATGGCATATGTAAAACATATGGAATAGTCATTTATGTATTTCTTGTTATTGTTTTATTTATAAGACGTATGTTATTTCATTGATTTAGAGGAACTAGACACCTAATGATTTAAAAAAACAAAAATGATTTAGAGCGCATTTTATTTAGGGAATTTTGAAAGGTTAAAGGACCTGCATTTTGGATATAAATTATCTTTGCATGTAAAATGTATTATTGCCTTGCAAGCGTTAAAAGTGTGGAGTCACACAGATATTTTTCATGAAAACGTGACTTCGCATGTGCTGTGATACCTGTAGCACACGCATGCTAAATGATAACAGGTTCTGTGGAATCCAATGCACTTTCACTTTGTTTTGCTCCCTTTTCATATCCAGATAGCGTTTCTTTTCTTGGAAATCAGGTATAATCTTCTTCCATTTTCATCAGGTTGTTGTTATAACCTCTAATTACAGTAATGTAATTCTATGGAGCATTTTTAGATCAGTTCTTCAGTAGTGTTAAGGACTTTAAGTTTAAAAATGGGTTTTCTGTTCATTTTTCATGGGCATTATTCAAGCCTTAATTTAGATTTTTTTTTATCTGTATCTTTACATCTTCCTTGCACTGACCCCTTTCCACGAGTCTTTTCTCAGAACTCTTAATACTGAATCGTCAGGCACGTTGTCTCCCCAGGGCTCTGGAATCTGGTTTTTGTAATGTTTATTCCCACTCTCAAGTATAGTTAATGTTTGCTGTCACAGGGGAGGCTAAGGGATCTTAAAAAATGGACCCATGTGGTAGCGTGGCAGGAAAACAAACATAAGCATCCTCTGTGCTTCCTCAAGCATCGCACTGTGTCGTAGAGGCCTGTAGTAATATTCACATTCAGAAGCAGCTGTACAGAGATTAAAAAATGAGTTTTTGACGTCCTTGAATGAATCCAAGCATGACAGGGAAAACTGGGGGTGGGATTTTGCAAGACTTGAGATATTGTACATAATCCTGGATCCTCAGTCCAACCATATCCAACATTCTTACTCTAACTGAATCACCATTGGCAATGGGATATCAAAACCTGGTCGTTTGATGCTACCTTATGGATGGAATAATTCAGAATGTTTTTTTTGGGAGAACATTTAGATGAGCATGTGTCACTGGAACAGGCCAGTACGCTGGAAATGGCAGGGTTTAAGCCTTGCTCTCGTGCGGAGACACAAAATCCTTCTAAGGGGGCATGATTTTATACAACATAATCATTCCAGTAAAGTCATCATGGTTATTGAATTCCAGCATAAAGCAAAAACGATGTTCTTTACTTTTTGATTTGACTGAAAAGACAGTCCTGAATATTAGGAAATTCAAATCCTTAGAGAGGCTGCACCTTAAAATATACTAAATGAAATGTAACACCCTGCAGAAAGGCACAGTCCACAATGCACAGAACCCAGCCATGTGATGTATGAAGTGTGACTTGCACACGTCTCTGTCTTTTTCATACACAAACCCATGCGGCAGCGGTTGCTAAGCAAGTCCGCCAAGCTAGAACCCATCTAATAAGTGACTAATGGATTTTTAGTTTTATGTAGTTGTTTCATTCATCATGGATGGTACGTACAGGAGCAGCAACCTTAGCTAACAGCTAGCAGGTTTCAGTACTTGCAGTATACAGGGCAATATATTATATAGAGCTAAAAAAATTTAAATTATTAATAAAAGAAAGGACACATTTTAAGTTAAATAAACACAATCACTGCACCAGCCAAAGACATTAATTGCATTCTTCCACACTTTTCCCTCGTTTTTGCTCATATGTTCCTTTGATTTTGGCTTTTGTCCTAGATATGGTGGAGAGATATTCACTCGTAACGTTAACCACCAGCAATGTTTGTCCTCTCAACTTTTAATGTTTGCATTCAGCTTTTAAGTTTAACGGCAGCACATTAGCAGGGCAAATGGAGACCATATTGTATTATTAGACTGGTATTGGTTTGGCCACACTAAGCACAATATACAGATTATAAGTAGTTATTTTTTGATTAGCTACATTTAGAAGAACAAAAAACAAACAAACAAAAACACTTATATTTAGCCAAAAAGGGCACTCACTTTTTCAGTGTGCTGCACTAGGTCTTGAGGGGGGGTATTCAACTATTTTTAGAAATTCCTTCAGCAACACAAATCCAAAGTCTACTGTCCCAGATCCGTAACCAGAAATACGTTTCCTAAATTGTTTGGGTGTCTAGCAGAATGACTACCAGCTAGGTATTTTGCTGGTGGGGTCGGGG
>JAODKF010000103.1:17771050-17791431 GCA_026779585.1 Mormyrus proboscirostris
CCCCCCCCCCCCCCCCCCCCCCCCCCCCCCCCCCCCCCCCCCCCCCCCCCCCCCCCCCGCCTGTCTGGATTGAATTGAGCATTTAAGGTTTAGGTTATTACACTTTTCATCACCATATCTGTATTTCACAACTACTGTATCTGTCCATAGTAAGATTTTCTTGGTCTTCAATTGTCACTGTTTACCACAGTAACATAATGTTACACATATACTCTATGTTACATACCTTAAATCAGGTAAATTTTCATTTTGACTCCCCAAAGCTACATAGGATTAAACTGCAGAGTGTATTCCAAGTCTAAAAACACATTAAAATGTCAGCATTAAGGACTGATCATTTTGAAACAAGCTCTTGTGTTGAATCTTAGTATTAGAGGTGGAATAATGCAGAAAGCTACAGAATCGAAATGTCAGGAATTCATCATTCCTCCTTGAATTTTTTAATGATATGAAATGCTAAAAATTACAGAGGAAACTTTACATATGAAATGTACAAATTTCTACTCACCTTAGAAAAGGGTTTATAATGATCTAGATTGGTGACGTGCAATGCTTTTCCCACCTGACTTGTTATTTAAACACTGCCATCTTGTGGATAAATGATTATAAACACTGCCATTAAAATTTTGACATGGGTGAGTAGTTTTCATAAAGGATGGCTTAGAAAGTTCTTGATAGCTAATGAAAAAGCGCCTGCTGTTTTCTTCTATGCACTTAAAAGGTAATGGGTTCCATACTAGAAGACACCATTTATAAACGAACAGAGTATTGGGAAAATTGCAGCAGGACCTTAGCATCCAGCCAAATCTCAAGAACTGGTGAGTACCCAAAACATCACTTCTTTTGTGGAGAGATTGAGGAGTGGAAGAGTGCTCTACACAAAGGCACCATACGGGGGGATGGGGGACAATTCCAAGGGCCCCTGAGTGACAGGCACCTACAGAACTTTGGAACATAATTAAACTGGTCTGAGTTGGAGGCTCCTTATAATATCGTTACATGGGGCCCAATATCACCCCTGCAGTACATAAGAATTGCTTACTCTTGTGTCTATTGTGTCTATTCTGTATTTTTCTTTACAGGAATTTATTGCAATGGATCCTTTGATCATTTTGTCTGTTGGCCACACTCTCCAGTTGGGAATGTATCTGTTCCATGTCCTTCATATCTGCCGTGGATTAAAGAAGGTAAAACTGAGGCATGAACCCGAAACAGCTACAGTTACTGCGTTCATTCCAAAATCAAAACGATCAGGCATGTTATGCTCAGGTTCATGCTAATGATACTGTTATCAATTTATAATATCAGTATAAAAGTGGAAAAGTTCGGAAGTCTAAATAACAAAAAGATTGCCTTTTCATAAATATGAATCTTATTGGATTTGTTTCTGCTACTGAACATCACTGCTATTGGAGGAAGATGGCGGAGTAACAAACTTAATCTTTGAAGGTTATTGCAAAGGTGGAGAGGAAAAGGACTTTGATGTCATATCTCATTTATTTAGAGAGAATACCATTCCGTTTTTCTTCAGAATAGAAAGTGACGTTACTAGTTGTCAAACCTTGCTTGAGAGAACGATTCTAGAAGCATAAAACTTACATGGACTATCAAACCTCTCCTTGTCCCAAGCTGTAAATTCATCTTGCGTTTAACCAATGAAAATCATAGTGACATAAGACTCCATTTAATACGCATTTAATTTGAATTCTCATTTCCTGTGACCAAGATAAACAAGTTTCCTTTGTTAATTATATACCAGGAATAGTCAACATCATTTTATCCGCAAAGTTAAAAAATAAGTATATTATTGCAAACATGCAAACCTCCAGGAAAACACGTTTTATCAACAGTGCGAGAGTGAACAACCATCACATCCCCATAACACGGAACAGCAGATGATTGATTTCATTTGCAGAAGGTTAGGAAAGTGTACAATGCGATTGTCACTGTAGTGCCTGAGTTACCCCATTACATAGATTACAGCAATCTATTTTAATTTATGATTCTTTTGTATTATTTAATACCATCTCAATATATATTTAGTGTGGATGGATATTTCAGTCACTGAATATAGTTTTAATGTTAACCATATGCCCTCTTCTGTGATTGGTGATACATTGGGCAAACTGGAGGGTGTTAGACTGTGTCATACACTGTGTCCACCTGGCCTAGATGCCTACCCGGCCACAATGAAGAACACTTCTTGGCCTTTCTGGCCAAGAGCAGATCATTTGCTCCTGGTCCCGGCAAAACTATAAAGCCGACGCAATCCCACCCAATTGTTACGGCGGTGATTTCCTCTGCAGACTTTATTGAGGTTGTTTTGGGGTGTGATTTCATACATGGAACAATCTAGCTTTATAAAAATCGAGGATTTTTATTTGTCATTGTTCAAGTGGCTTTACACAAATACAAAAATACAAATTTACTAGCATCCTCCATAAAGGCATAAATAACATACATAATTGACACAACGATCAACATTGCACTAAATAAATACTATGGAGAACTATAAACTTAATGTGTATGTAGAGGTGTGGGAGGGGCACGGACAGCCTGACAGTGTCAGGACCCAGCACAAGATTATATACGATTTACTTGTAAAATTGGATGGTTGGAGCTAATGACATTTTGTCATTTATTCTCTGAGAAGCGTCATCAATAAATAAGATCTGTATCACATTACACTGTTGTGTAAATAACCAGATATGCAAATGCTGTACCAAGATATTTGAAAGTATTGCACCGTAGTTCAATGAGCTGCTAATTGTGCAGTAATAGTACCGCAAGACCACAAAGACAGGAGCAGCAGCATCGGAGCAGATGTAATCTGCCGCAAGCTGACGGGTATCTCTCTGCTCAGGTAACCTGGCCAAGGTGTACAGGGAGTGCACCCCTAGCGGGACCTGGCGGACACTGGAAAACTCCACAGACGTCTGGAGGGACCAATCAGAGTGTATCGACCCACATTTCTTCAAACCACAGGTAACTCGTGCACTTACAGGACCTTCTCCTATCCTGCCAGCTTTGTAAGCCGGAATCCTTGCATGATTAGTACTGACCTTTGTTATCTCTCACAGGAAGATTACATGCACCTTCAAACAGTATTGCGTGTCATCTACATGGTTGGATACTCACTTTCTCTGTCCTCACTGACCCTGGCTGTTTTTATTATGGGCTTGCTGAGGTAACCCAGATTTTGGGCTATGGGATTTCAGAGTTTCCTTAATGCATGATAACATTAAAACACTCTTTGGGGTGGTAACATGACATTATGATATTTTACTAATACAAGAAGTAACATATAAAATAATATTAACACTTATGTGACCAAATAATTGAAATCAAGCAGCAACAAACAGACTATAACCAGATGTCATTTGAAATATGATGTTTTTTAAACAGGAAACTTCACTGTACAAGAAACTACATCCATATGAATCTCTTTATGTCCTTCATATTTCGAGCTGCAGCAGTTATGATCAAGGAAATAATTTTTCAAGTCAAGTTTACTAATCTACCCACTGATGACACAGGATGGAAGGAATATACCAGCTCAGTGGTATTGTGTGATATTATATCATTTTCTCATTTATATTGCTATTGTGGAAATCATGTATTTAATTAAGTAATTTTAGTTTAATTAATTGCTATAGCAACATACAATTTTGTGTTTTGATCATTTATGATGAAGTAATGTGGGTATTATGTATTGTTCTTTCCAGATCTCTGTTGTCTGTAAGGCTAGTCAAGTGTCAATGCATTACTTTGTGGGTGGAAACTACTTCTGGCTCTTAGTGGAAGCGATATTTCTCCATAGGTTATTGTTCACTGCGGTACTAACCAAGAGACGATTGTTAAAACGATACCTTCTCATTGGCTGGGGTAGGTTTCACGATGAATGGTTTAAAGCCGTCCGTTTGTGATCATGTTAAAGCTCTGGAGTGGCTATATATGTGAAATCGGTGTAGTTCTGGTGAAAATTTGTGGTTGCAAATGAACATCATATTTCCCTGATTACCTGCAGAGTTTTTCCTGGATTTTCTCTTGGATCCGATGTTGGATTAAGTGTGTTATACCATGCAATAAGCATATCAATCAATCAATCAATCAATCAATCAATAAATCTATCTATCTATCTATCTATCTATCTATCTATCTATGTTTTAGGAACTCCTTTTGCATTTGTGGTGCCCTGGACCGTAACAAAAGTTTTGTATGAAAATCAAGCGTAAGTCTCTTTGAAAATAAACTTTCGTAAGTGAGCGTATTTAGTCTCATTCATCTTAAAAAAGTCTAAAGAATATAATGAGTACATTAAAATTACCAGTCCACCTGTTCTTCATTTACTTTGGGGTATGTTTCTTAGTGTTTTCCTAAGAATTCTGATAAGTGTTGATAAGTTTGATAACTACCGATTCGTCTGCTAACAACTTATTCGAGTAAGAATCATGGTGGGGTTGACAATTATTTATCAACAGATTTTTGTAAATACATCAAATGAAATGGTTCACTGATTTTGTTTTAAGATGCTGGCCCAATAAAAACATGTGGATCTGGTGGATAATAAGAGGACCCATAACTGTATCAGTGGGGGTGAGTTCATTGAATGTATACACTGATTTACTGAAAGATTTAATAGACCCTTTCTACACACACACACACACACACACACACACACATATATATATATATATTACACATTATATGTATGTGCATTCACACAACAAAAGTTTTTTTCACTGCAGGTCATTTTTTACATATTTATAAAAATTATGAAACTACTGCTGTCAAAGTTAAAGGCAGACCAGGTGAAATTCTCTGACTACAGATACAGGTAAGCCACTCCAGTGATACTGCAGGATCAATATGACAGTGTGCAGTTCATGCACATACCTAATGATTTGCTTTCTGGACAGTTTAGCCAGAGCGACACTGGTGCTTATTCCACTGCTGGGAATCCACGAGGTGGTGTTCACGTTTTTTATAGATGAATACATGGAGGACAGAGCACTCTATGTGCGAAACTTTATCAATTTGTCTTTGAGCTCCTTCCAGGTGAGATAATCGTTATCTTCCAAACACCTTTAATTTATTGTAGAAACAACAGAATTACAAGATTGCTGAATTTCATGGATAATTTATTCTTAAGAAGCTGAAGATTTTTACTATTGCTGTAATAAAATGTAGCTATATCACCTACATGCCCCTGAATAATGATTCCTTTTTAGGGCCTACTTGTTGCTATATTATACTGTTTTGCTAATGGAGAGGTAAGACTCTTGATTTTGTATTCCTTAAAATTCATTTTAAATATCATTTTAAATTAGAGGAGAGGCTACTGTATGTTGCTACAGTATAATATGAAAGCATTTATTGCCGTGTTGCAGTGTCTGGATCAACCTTTTTCGGTTATTGGTGTCTAGGTCCAGGCAGAGGTCCGGAAACGCTGGCAGCTTTTTCTCTTTGCCAACCACTATGATGCACAAAGCTATTTCCAGGGTTTACACATGTGGAAGTGCTCAAGAAGAAGGCCGGCCGACTGCCCCGACCGGTGCAAATGTGTACAGGACACCAGCGCCCCTTCTGATGTTCAGCAACCATGGCTGATAGCCCAGGCTAGGTTGCAGTCCCAGCCATGTCACCCTAACAGGCCAAAATTCAAGACCAGCCGAAGCCTGTCCAGCAGCGAAGGTGAGGTGACACTGGGAGACACGATGGAGGAGGCACTGGAGGAAAGCATGTTTTAACAGCCAGGCCTGTAGCAGCAGGCCTGCCAATGTACAGATGTTTAGCATTCATGATGGTCATTTTTTTGTAAGATTACCTAGCGGCAAGATTTTCTCAACTCTTCCATCTCATGATTCAGATGTAGATTTGCAATTCATAATGTTATTACTTATGTCTCACAAAGTCAAGTGTAAATAAAAGTCAATTCTTAACAGCCTGAAATCCACAAACCTCCAAAGATGTCTTCTGGCAAAAATTCTTGATATGTTGATTTGGATCAGTCCCTTCAGCAACCACATATGGCGCAGTAAACATAAACAGCGTATGTTCAACCATTTTACATTTCATCATCAGACGAGATTCAAAAGCTTTATGTAATGGTGTTTATATGTACTGTATGTTCTCAAGTCCTAACTGATGGACTAGTCATGTACGTAACTTTGAAAAACAAAAAGATAACCCATTGACATTGTTGAAAGTGACTATTTTCAATAGTATATTATGACTCTAAATCTTTATCAGAATGAACTGCATAAAGAACGATAAAGAAATCAAAGAGCAGGGAAAGCCAATGTATTGGGTTTATAAAATGCTTTTCATTGGACATACTTTATAGTTAATTTACTGCACATTCCTGTCTCAGTTAATGTTTAAACATTCTTATACTTTGGATTACCATTAGAATACAAAATCCATAAAGCATTCTATAGAAGAATATGTATTGCAGTTTTTATTTACTGTGTTTAGTGGACTCCTGCAAAATAAATGTGATGTGTCATACACATTATATTTTATGTATCATAATGTATACACGTTCAGTGTGATGTTTAGCCACATTTCTAAGAAATTACCCTGTGTTGGATTTATTCTTGTAAGACAATTAAATCCTATTTCATGTCTATGAAGGTAAGAAAAATTCCTTTCTGGGAAACATTTAGATTGGACGAGAAAAACATGGGTTAGTCCAAACAGACATTAAGGATTCCAAACCACATCTAGTCCTAAAAAACAGTAGATTCAATATGTATTTCTACCAATACTACAGCTGGAATGAGCTCATAAATGGCACCGAACACAATGGAAATAGAGATTTTATCAGAAAGCAGTGATTTCTCTTGAGTAAATGTTTAGTCATTCCAGTGATGATCCAACTGTGCAGGGAGATAAACTCAAAGCAAACTGCAAAGTTCATTACATCATTAGAATTGTACTTTTAGATACAAAGTCTGGAATATGTATGAAACTTTGTATGCGTGAAGGCTTTTATATATTAATGCTGAGGCTTAAATTTATTCTCATAAAAAAGTAAACCAACTTCTATTTTAAAATATTATTTGAAATGAAAAAGAAAGGTACATTTTAGCTTCTTGGAGATAAGACAACTTATTGAAATGAAATTTGATTTTTGATGTCAGGTCTGGTCAGATTACTTTATTTGTACACATAGGGAGATTTGGTTTGCAATGCAAAGTCCTCATCCATAGACACAGATTACAAACACATATCACACATCATTCATCTTACAACACAGGCAAGAAGAAAATATAACATAATAAATACAGTTCAAATAAAATTTAATTAAATACACTTTTACTATAACTGAAACTTATTAATTTATGTGATGGTTGCTGGAACGAAACTGTTTGTATCATTTTGTTCTGCAACTTGCGTCTGCTTTTAAGAAAAAGAGTTTTGTCATGCCTGCCGATGCTGCTTAGCAATGTCAATACTACTGCTCACTAGACTGCATCTGCTGCATGGTTTTAAATTTCCACTCAGTCTAAATCTGCAAAACTGTGCTATATAAGGTCGCAGTGACATGTAAATCACAGCTGACCTTTCTTGTGGGGTCCTTATTGTTTAGGGGGAAATTCTAGAAATTGGAACATATTGAGAGAGTCTTTTATGCAGCCTTTTGCCGAACCTTATAGTGTTGGGGACTGGTGTTGATCACTAATCACTGATTATTTTTTCATACCATGTCATGTTTTTGAATTGTGTATTCATTGTTTTAGTTGTTTGGATAGTAGGAAGCATATAACTGATGGGGAACAGCATGTCTAGTACTTCAATTTAATGACAACAGAATTCAAGAAAGCATTGAACAGCACTACAAAACATGATGAGTGTAAGCTTGTAAGAGTGGAAGAATGTTTATTAATAAGATCAGAGACTCCATAGAGTTGGGGATTATTAAGTAATTAATCTAAGAAGTACGATGATGAACAGATCAGTAAAGTATGCAAACAGTCCAAATATAAACCATAGTAAAAACACTGATGCACTTAAAACAATGTTCCAGAAACTATTGCTTCTTTTCCTTTAGCCTCTCTTGGACTTTCTGTGGTTTGTCAAACTGGATCAGCCTTAGAATCTCTTTATTGTCCAAGACTCCCTGAATAAACTCACCTTCGGATATTTTATCTGGGAAGACAAAGTGGACACAGAATTCATATCACGTGACCTGTGACTTTCTATTATTTTCTAATTGCTGACTTCAATTTGACCATTGCTTAATTCTATGAATGTGCAACATTTCCATCTGTCCAACTTCCCTTCCGCGTCTCCAATAAAGGACTTCTGTGAACCGGGAAGAATATGAGACAAAGTGGATGGAATAACAGGATAGCACAGTACAGTCACACCCGCACACACAATCACACATGGTGGGAAATTTAGAGAAGTTTTTAGACTGTGGGAGGAAGTTGGTTAAGCCCAGAGGTGTTTTAATATGATGAAAAGCAACTTACCATTTTCTTTTTTTCCAAATAAATCCCATATCTTATCTGCTCTTTTTTCTGGTGTATTTTCTTCATCTGGAAGGTTCTTTTTATCTTCTTCAGATATCATATTGAATATTGACTTTATAAAACAGCATAAATTTTAAAACATTTTTTAAAATTACATTATAAAGAAAATAATATCTGTCATCTACCAAAAATGCAAATCCCGTTTATCTGATATTTAAGTTTGTAAAACACAGTACTGCATGGTTGAAGAATTCATTCTCCAGTAAAACATTTAAATGAAAACAATGATATTTTGACATTTTTATACTTACCGTCACAATTTCCTGGATTTCGTTTTTGCTTACAGTGCCGTTCCTATCAACATCATACAGCGCAAACGCCCACTCCAGCTTCTGCATTGTCTGCCCTGATGACGTCAGATGCAGTGCCACGATGTATTCTTTGAAATCCAGAGTACCATCACTGTTGGAGTCGAAGCTTCTAAAGACATGCCGTGCATAAGCTTTTGGGTTGGCGTCGGGAAAAAAGCTGGCGTAGATGCCCTCAAACTGCTCCCTGCTGATCCTGCCACTTGGGCACTCCTTCAAGAAGGTCTGGTACCAAGTACACAGCTCCACCTCGCTGTACTTGGTGTTCAGCTTGAGTTCCTCCAGGAGTTCCTTGGACAGAGCACTGCTTTTACTGTTGCCCATACTTGATAGCTGTAGGGGGTAAGAGGGACACCTACCCAGGAAACACTCGACTTAGATTTACTTAGATGGATCCGCCAGCCTCTGGTTGGCTGCCTTTTAAATCTAAGCAAGATTTACTTGGATTAAAGAGAGTGGTCAGTGGGGTGGATTTGGCAGATTACTACTGTGTTAATCTGAAATGTCTGTAGAGCAACAAGGAGATAAATCTGTATCTGTAATTAACTGGACTTAGTTAATAGTGGAGAAAGACTTCATCTTACTTAATACGACATACAAATTGATTCATCTTATTAACCTTATACTTTCACCATGTCAAACATTTTATGTTAAGATAATAATGTATATCATACATGTACTCTGCAAAGGACTCGCGACGTTGTACAATGTTAATACATTATAATGCACTGACCAGAGAACCAGATGTCATTCTCCAGGGTCCATTTTAGTGTGTGCTTTGAGCACTGTGAAGGACAAGTGACCAGCTCTGTACAGCCATTCGCCAGAAGAATCTGGGGATATAATTACTAAATTGAATTAAAACTTACACACAAGTGAAAATCAATGGAAAACACTATAGTTTGCAAGCCTGGAAAATTACTTTCACATGGAGAGGCATAGATGAAAATGAACAACAAACTGCTCTTCTACTGAATGTTTCTCTAGATATCCACTCACTGGCCAGTTTATTAAGCTCACTTGCTTGCAAATGCAAACAGTCCCTTCCTCCACACAGCAAATCATGTGGCTGTAACTAAATACTTACAGCACACAGACAGGGTCAAGAAGTGCACTTACTGTTCAACATTTACTTACACTTACTGCACTAGCCAAGACAACTGATCTAAGCAATGTGATGTGATTGTTAGTACCAAACATTAAAGATTCCTGAAATTTTTCAGTAACCTGGAAAAGGTTACCGAAGAATGTCTAACCTTATTTAAGGAACAGGAAGTGAAAAACGTTACAGCTCAGTACAACAACAGTGTACAAACAGTCTTCTGTAAATGCACAACTTGTGCACCCTTGAAATCGTTCTGGAGACAAAAATGGGTCTTACCCAGTGCATCGTAAAGCATTTCAGGTTTATTAAACTTACAAACAAAAATTCACCTGCTGCTTTAAAAATGAGAATAAACTCTATTTGAAAATAACCAGGTGACATGGTGGTGCAGTGGTTAGCACTGTTGCCTCACACCTCTTGGACCCGGGTTTCAGTCTCCGCCTGGGTTACATGTGTGTGGAGTTTGCATGTTCTCCCTGTGCTGTCGTGGGGTTTCCTCTGGGTAGTCTGGTTTCCCCCCACAGTCCAAAGACATGCTGAGGCTAATTGGGGGGAAATGCCCATAGGTGTGTGAGTGTGCCCTGCGATGGGCTGGCCCCCTGTCCATTGCTATCCCCGTTGCTTCTGGGATAGGCTAAGGACCCCCCGCGACCCAATAGGATAAAGCTGGTTGGAAAATGAATGAATGAATGAATGAAAATAACTATTGTTACAACTCAGAAAGTTATACATGTGATGTTCATCTAAATAAAATAGGTGAATTATATTTTTCTCAGGATTGGTCCCTGTCTTGACCTGTTCAATCTGTAATCTCCCCGTTTGGCCAGCAGATGTCACTGGCCATTCCGTTTCCCGATATTTCCCTGGTTTATTCTGTTCCAAGTGTGTTCCCCTGCACCCTGGGCTGTGACATGGGTAATTAGGCTAAGCAGGCATCTCTGACCCATATAACTCTTCTGTCATGGGATGAAAGCTGGCTAGAGACCAACCTCACCTTGTTGGAAATGTTGTGTTCTTGTGGCCTTTTCATGTTCTCTGTGTGCTTACAGTATCTTGTTATGGTAATTTTGTTTCCCTTGTTTTGTATCATAGTTATGCCCGATTGTTATATCTATTGTAGTCTTATTGTATGCTTGTTGTAAATGAAGAAGACTGATGTTTTTAAATTGATTCTACTTAAATTCCTTACCTTGATAAATAATGGTAAGTTTGCCAGTTTCATTAAACTTCACCATGAATCAACTTACAACTCATCTGTTCAAAAATATAATTTATTTGAACAGGAACAATATTGTACGTTACATATAGCTATGAAGGAACCCATTACAAAAGGAAAGCCCGGATGACGGAAGACTGTTTAACCCATTAAGCCACACAGCGGCCAGGGGAAGAGGGAATCACTAGGAGTAAATGAATTGATATCGCCAGAGACACCTGTTGGCCAAACAGGAAACAGACATACCAAAGGAACAGGACAGGGTCCGATCCTGACAGCAAGGTAAATCATCCCTTTGTCCTTTCACCATTCTAGTCTGTAACAGTGTAACAGTATGTTTTTCTTTATTCCTTCTTCCTTTGGGTATAAAAAGTAGGATTTCCATTGCTCCATCATCCATAAATACATGATGTTCTTCATTACTCTGTTGTCTCTTGAAAACAAGGCTAAAACATCAGAATTCCTTTAATTTGAGAGAATACAGTAGTCCTTTATCATATCGAGAGAAGAATACGAGAGAATACAGTAGTCCTTTATCATATCGAGAGAATACAGTAGTCCTTTATCATATCGAGAGAAGAATTCGAGAGAATACAGTAGTCCTTTACCATATTAGAACTTCACCATAAGTATGTACGCGAAAATCACATTATATGGTTTGCTGCAGTTTCGGTTATCCAGGGTAGATCTTGGGCACATCACCCATGGTTATGGAGAACTGCTGTAATGATCCCTATAGTAGTGAGTTGGTTATTATCTTGTGTTAATAGTTCTTATCCATATACCCTACATGAGCTCAAAAGAGCTATCAGTGTCCAGTATCATTCTCGGTTATGTCCTTTTGTAAATTATAATTTCACATGCATTTGATCGGTGTAATAATGTACCTTTTGTTGCTTTATAACTTTCATTGTTGTCTGGCAGCACAATGTTAATTTGTAAATATTCCGTTTGCTCAAATTTTAAATTTAGGGCATTATAGTAACTATTAATTGTGTTTATGTAACATATGTGGCATATTTTCTGTTTCCATGTAGTTTTACACTTTACACTCCCACATCTGGGGGGGGAGTGTTATGTGTGTTACGTCTCAGTTTCAGAGGGTATTAATTATTAAAGCATTCAAACCAGAGAGCATCTTTTAGACATGCAAATGGACACCTCTGAAGACATGAGACAGTAGCGGGACTTTGAAGGGTGTATGTTTAGAACTAACATTTATAATACATTTCAAGCCCACAGGAATAGAAAACACAATCTTTAACAAACTTTAAAGCTGATATTGTCACACTTACTGGTGACACTGGAGAATCTGTAGCTGATGATCTGACTTGGTGTGACATAGATAAAAGTATTAATGTGAGGGACATTGAAGATCGTTCTAAGGTAATAGAATATGGTTAATGCTTTACATTAACTGCACCTTCATAATGCATTTATAGAACATTCATAAGCAGTATATAAGTATACCTTAACACCCTAACAAACCTTAATATACATTACTAACAAACATTATAATAATACCAGATATTATAACCATATAATCTTCCTTATGAAGGTATAGTATTGCTTGTATTTTATTGAAGCTGGGGAATATTTTTCATGTTCCAGCTACAGTCATTGATGAATTACTTCAGGAACTACATTATTTATTAAGTTCAGCGTTGGTGCCACTGACTTCTAATAGTCTTTGTGACATTTTTAGAATTTGCCATCTTCAAATTGGTGAGTCAGTTATTAAAGAGATTGCTGAAGCCCTTTGTCAAATTCAAGTCCTTTGAGCAAAGCGATAAGAACAGAGGGTCCCTTTGCTAAAGCTTTAAAGCACAAGCAATACTACAAAGAAAACACATTCAGTGCTGTAAAAACTGTGCAGTTCATTCTTGATTGTAAGACAGTATACTGTATATAAGACAGCATATCTAGTATCAATATATCCCTATTCTGCTTTCTCTACAGAAGTCACTCAGTTTCAATGATGTTTTACAGAGTATTACTGAGTGCTGCAGTACTCAGGAAAATACTTCAGGAGTGGATAGAAAGCAGCAATATTGTGAAATACAAGACAAAATTTATTTTAAATAAATACTTTCTTCTCTGGGGAAGAGTTGATATCATTGTCATTATACACTGATTTTGAGGTCTGTAACCCCTTAGGCACCTGATGAAAGACACAAATGTTGTGGTGTCCACTGGATTTAGAATAACTTGCCACCAGGGTCTCTTTCAACACTTTCATATATGTATTTGGCAGCATAATGTAAGACAAATTAGCTGAAGGTGTATGACTATTATAAAAATGTAGATCCACTTTTACAGGATTTGGTTACTTTAGTGACACTTGGGGTTTTTGTTTCGGGACTTGGATTGATAGATAATGGACTTGCCTGTCATACCAGAGAATTTAGCAGCCCATAGCATACAGTAGCAGGTTTTGTTGAAAGCTTCTCTGGAAAGTCCTTCTGCAGTTTTTGTACGGGTAACAGTACAGAAATTCAGGTTACAGCTATTCAGTCTGGTGATGTTGTCCCACAAACAAGAGAGACATTCATGTTAAATCTGCAAAAGACAGTTCAACTGTCTGCTTTGGCGTAAAGATATGGCACGTTTTAACAGAGAATTTTCTTGGGGCTCGAGATATTATACATCACTTACTTGAGGACATCGTTCCACTTGAGCTTGCACTTTGTTTATTTCCAAAAAGTATCCATAGTTTCCATATAAGTGTAGGGATAGAGTGAACAGACCTCATTGTATTCCATGCAACAATGCGTCTTTATGGACAGTTGAAGGTAATGCACATGAGAACTGGAATTTGAGATTGTATTAAGATAATTGCGTATCTGCATTGCAAAATATCAGAGAACAGGTATGGGTTTCTTGAACTATTTCCTGCATGACTCTTACCAAAATACCATTATCTTGAACATTATCCTCAAATGGTTCAATTATAGTGAGCAAATGGACAATCAGGTCTGAAGCAACACATAGCTTCTTCAAACAAGTTGCTTGCCATACAAATTCTTTCAGAAATACAGGACTCACACTGGCACACAGGACTCAGCTGATCAAATGATCGCTTATCATATTTATTCTTCCAGGCTCAACAAACCCCCCAACAAACCCCCACAAATATCTCTACATTTCCTCTGAAGTTCAGCCCAAGGACATAGAGGTAGCTTTAAGGCAGAAAAACCCTGAAATTAATCTTGTTTATTAAAAACAGAAAAAGGATTACAGGTTTTGCATGCTAATTGCATAAAGGTGCATTGTGAAGAACAATTTAAGCAGTTGAAGTGAAAACCTGCATACACACCAGCCCTTTCCGGATCAGATCCCCCCCTCATCCTAGAACATTTTAGAGCCATTCAGTTGACTCTGTCTCCAACTAAAAGAGGTTGTTGTCACATCCTGCCCTTCTGACCCTGTTTTCTCCCTAACGTGGCCCGAACAAGCCAGGCCTTTTGTGTGTCTTACTTCTCATTTGTCCTTGTATTACTCTCTCCAGCTACCTCTTGTTTGTTCCCTTGTTAACCTTGTATAAAAGTACTTCCCAGTCCTGTGTTCTCCAGTCCTGTCACAGACGTTGTGCCTTCGGCTCCATTTTGATCCCCCATGATCCAGTTTATTTCCAGTTTTATTCAGTCTGGTTGATAAATTTCCTTTTGTTGCTCCACCATGCCTTTTGTCCTCGTGGTTGTGACAGAATGACTGTCCCTGTTCTTACTGATGAAATGTGTAATCAGTGAAGATTGGCCACCAAGCCTGACATATGTAGGTTGAAAACCTCAAACAGTTTCAGTTTCATTGCCCAACCCCTGTATGGTTGGAACATAGTGTGATGTCTCTTGTTACTCAGTTGAAGTACAGTTTGATCATTTCTGATGGTTTTTCCCATCTGTTTGTTGCCTAGAATAAATGAAGATTAACATGTCTGCCTGCCTGAGAGTTATTTTTAGAGAAAACTAACCCTGAAATCTGGAATTTTAGACTTGGATTTTACATTGGATGAACTAATTCTTCAGATACTGTAAGGATTGTATTTGGATTGAAGGAGCAATTCTGGCTCCAATACACAGATGCAGAAATTAATATATTAATCTCGAATCAAGTGGAATTCAAGACCTGGGTTAGGGTTAGTTTTCTTACAGCATGAAGAACTCCACCTTGCAACTCCAGCATCCTTGAAACCTCACTAAATAATACTCTACATTACTTCTAACACCAGTTAGCCCCTCCAACATAATATCATCAACCAGCAGCCCAGCAGATATATTAGGTGACTCATCTGGCAGCTGCACTGATACGGTTGTTTCTTCTCAGTCATAAATCAGTTCTTGACCTCAGGTATTTGTTGTGTCTCACTTGTTATATTGGGCTGAGAATCAGCTCCAGAGAGCAAACAGGGAATTCAACAAAGGTGCTCTTGTCATGCTTCCACCAAAGCTAAGAACTGATAACCTTGAAGGCATGGCAGAAGAAATCTGCAATTATACAGTTTATGAGTGATAATCATCTTGCAGAGGCTGTTGTGGCCCTGATAAAAGCCCACCGATGCTTGAAGGAAAGAAGGAGTTGCATCTGCTACGTGGGTTGGAAGCAGTTTCTGTAGATAAGAGCGGCAAACTTTCGCTGATTGGACACCCTGAAGTTACTATGAATTTTCACAAAAATAAGCATGAGGGTCAAAAAGCTAGAAAAGCAGAAGAAAATTTACTTCCATGCTTCCCTCAAGGAGAAACATCAGAGAACTTGGAGAAGGAAAGAATTACTCTCTTGAATGAAGTATAAAAGATGAACAATAACCTGGTCATCAAAGAAAAATGCACCAGACCTTCTTCTAGTCCACGACTCACCCTTCATCTCTGAGATTCATCACCTGAGCAACAGGTGATCTGTGCTGTTCAGTGTGAATGAAGTAAGTAATGGTGAGTATGGATTATAGGTTCTCAAATACAGAAGTCAGTTTCTGCAGAGTATTACCTGCAAAAAAATGCAAATTCTTTAACCCAAAGTTTTCCACTTGCTTTCTCCCCATTTTCTCCTTTAGGTTAATGTAGAATACATTAGGATTACAGCTGTGCCTCTACAAGCCAATTTTGTTGCAGAACTGGACCCATACACAGCAAGCCAAATAGTGCAACTGACAGATGGGGTATGTTTAATAATACTTACAGTTTTGTAGGGAAATTCAAACAAATACCATAAAATACTGATTTCATTACTGATTACATGAGATTAAATTGCATATAATATAATACTTAATGTATGCTGTTTTTAATCAAAGTGTGATGGCATACACATGAAGTGTGATTGTGTCCTGAAAAGCCTGAGCATTTAACACAATGAAAACATTGATGGATTAATCAAAGATTACTCGATTAGTTATGTTCTTGCAGGCTATATGTGCAAATCTTTTCTTAAAAAGAACAGGCAGGATTCCATCCAAGAAATTTTATGCGAAAAAACACTTTAACGCTAAAAAGCGGTCAATGGAAACAATGCTTAATGCTAAAATTTTCCAAATGTAGATACATACATTTTCCATTTATTTATAGCAGATAATGTCTTTATTGACATTTAGCGAAAAACTATGGTAGAGTAATTTTTTACAAGAAAGAACGGCACTCATGCAAAAGCTCTGACAGGTTGCAGGACTTTTATTACACGTTTTTTCTGCAGCAAACACAAACATGCAAACTGCGTAAATGCAGCGGTGGACTGTTGTCCTGTTGACACCAAATGTTTCACCCATTACGCTATACTCAGCGCAGGCGTCCAGTTTGTACAGAGCAATTGCAATGTGCTTTGGTGTCAGATCAGGTGATCGCCGGCTGCCTATTACTGACCCAATAAAAGGTCCTATGTGCCAGTATTTCAATGTAGAACTGGACATCCTCAAATGTTTAAACCAGAGGTTTGCTGTGAAGTCATTCCCTCCTACATCCTGCTAAAATGTACTTATTTTTTCGTCTTCTTTGGACAATAAACATATAGTTAGGAATAATTCAGCTAATAAAATAATTTAAAAATGCTCAATGCACATTAATTCCCTGTCTCCAGATTATGAAGGGCATCTGTTCCCTAAGTCTGTGTATAAGTCAAATTTTGTAGGCAAGATATATAATAATAATAATGCAGTGCATAATTGTACAGAATAATAATAGCAACTACATACAGTATAGTACCGTACTGTACCTCAAGTCAATAAATCTCTTAAGTTGCCCAATGTTTTCACAAGTATCACGAAGCAGTGTGTGTGCTCATTATTACAAAGCTGAATTTTTAAATGAAGCAGGGCTTTATGGCAGTTCGTTCATATGTACAAGTTGTCCATAAGTCGGATGTTCTTAACCTGGGGACTGTGTGTATATCCTTTCCATTTTATTCCGTCACCATTGTTATTTGGATATTGGACATAAAATGCATACATTCGACTTCTCTTATTGATATATGTGCAGTTCTGGATGGACATGTGCCTGAAAGAGGTTTTTTTACCGATAAAGTGAAACTTATGCGTCAAAGATTTTCCCTGGATATTGTACAGTATCATTATACATGCCCCTTTTTATCAATAAAAGTCCGTTCTAAGAAAATGTATTGATCACATGAAATTTCACTTTTGATGCACATTTTTGTTTTGTCACTAAGAATAGACTCATCAAATGGATGGAAACATAGTTATTTATAAATCGTTAATTCAAGTTTATCTTAGAATTGTGATCTACCCACTCCATGTTTACCTACTAGAAGACTAGTCAGTACGGATGCGTTATCCTGCCTCAGAGAATCCCTCTCCTCTTTCATAGCATTAGTGCACCTCTCTAACGTGATATAGCTCTGGAAGTTTGTGGCACATCATACATTTTGTAACAATAGTCAATATTACCCAACATCTGGTCAACAGTCAACATTTGACACATAGTCAGAAAAGTATTGTGAAGCTTTCCTCTCTCTCTTAAGATCATCATCATCTGCCATAATCAGATCATATTGAATTTTATGATCAAATCAATTTCTTGGAGGCAAACTCTACAAGTCTGTGTTTTAGGACCTTCTTAGCGTCAGTGTAGTAGACTGGATATTATGGATTATGTATTATTTACCCAACAAAAATTCCCATGCCACACTGAGTCTAGCTTCTTGTTGTCATGTTTATATGCGTAGAACATAAATCCAAACACTCTCATCCTGGAAAGAGTGTTTCTACCATGGTCTATTGTACTATTTAATTTCACACCTGGTACCATTTTTGCGGATGAGCTTGCCATGCCCATATCTGAAATTGATCAAAGCTCCGTTGTCTATCGTCGCATTCACAGAGATGTCCTGTGCTTAAAACAGAATGTACAGTACTGTATCTTCTTCAGAATTGCTTTTACTCATTTCCTGTCACTGTTCACCAGGATTACATTGCCGTCACCTCTCTTCAGAGCTACACCACTCTTTTGTACCACTGGCTAACTCAAAATGTTCTTCAGATTAAAATGTGTAATCTAATCTCTTGAATTTTCAGATGTTTTTGATGTGTGATGTCTTGACCTGTATCGACCATCAGCCCTTTTTGTCTCACACACTTTAATTAACAATCACGTTGAAGACATACATATCTTCTCTGCTATCTTCCTCAGCTGCTTGTGACACATCTCTCATTCTGCATCAAGATGCATCTGTGTGTTGGACTTCCACAGTAGTCACATCAGTGCGTGTTTTCTCTGGCGTTCATTCAGACATGATCTCACCTCGTGCCAATTCTGAGCACAGCTGTAACATGTGATGTCCCGCCTGGGTTCCCCTCATTCCTTCCTTGGCATTTACTTTCATCGCATTCCCCTCTAAGCCAGCACACTACTTCTCGGTATCTTCAAAATGTAATTTGGTTTTGAACTCGGTAAACTTTATCATTTCATCTCCTTCCGTGATGTGGATAACAAATGGCTCAAACGACTGCGACAAACCTTTCAGAAGCACCGCAATTAGGAGCCCATCGCTTAGTGTCTCTTCAGCATTCCCCAGAACTGTAATTTCCATCTCTGCCTGAATTATATAGTCTGTGACACTCATTTACAGCCTTCTGCAAGGACATTAACCCTGTATACAGTCTAATCACTCAGGGTTTTCCTTTACCTGCATAATATTCCCTAAGGGTTTGGAGAGACTTTCTTCCATTTCCCATTGCTTCTTTCATGACTAGTGTCAGGCTCTTGTCATCTAAAAACTGAATTAGCTCTGTGTATCCTTCATTTCTCCTAGGATCTTCTAACTCACAGTCTCCATCGTCATCTGTGCTGGACTCGTTCGGTACCTTTCAGCCCCAGCAGGCACAAATGGTGTAATTTTTAATCATCTCTTTCGAGGAAGAACCTATGCCACTGGTTTCCTATATCCTTCCCAGGCCCATAACTTGTTGGCACAGCCATATTTTGGTGCAGGTGGCAGCACATTAAGGTTTGATGCAAACACAGGCTGGTTGCCAGAAAACCAGAAAAGGGTGAAAACTTTAATTACATATGTACATTGTATCACAATGCCTTACATGTGATGTATGAGATCACATTAACAAAGAGCTAATAAAACATTATAACATGAGTAAAATTTCGAGCTTGAATCACATGTCTTTGATGAAACTGTATTATGAAGCATCAGACTAGAAAGCTGCAGTACAAGGTGACATAATAAGACTTTGTTTTACAAAAAGTGGCTGCAAGTTAAAGTGAATCAATGAAGGATTTCCATGCCAACCTGCCACGCCCGGCTCGTCCGATCCTCGTGTGCCACGCCCCCCTCGTTACCTCGTGTTACTTCCCGATTGTAATCACCTGTTGTCCGTTATGTTGAGCCTGTCTTGTGTATTTAGTCCGCGTCTGAGTTAGTTTCCCCAAATGTGTACAATCAGGAATTCACACGAGGTAACGAGGGGGCGTGGCACACATGAGGATCGGACGAGCTGGGCGTGACACAACCAACCTTAATCAACTTTCACTGACAGTATTAAACCTACAAGGATTTTGAGTGGGAATCCATCTTGTGAATTATACTAAATACATCCAGTGTTTCATGTCCACTTAAAACAGATGTTTTATAAAACTACCATGTGGATGATGTAAAAATAAGGTGTTTCCATTCAAATGTGCTTGACTAGGGATGTAAGCAATTAATCGATTATCAATTAATTGTCGATAAGAAATTACTCGATTAAAATTAATTAATTG
>JAODKF010000103.1:17800077-17812126 GCA_026779585.1 Mormyrus proboscirostris
GATTCAAGGATTCTTTATTGTCATACTAGCACACTTCCATGTTATGGTACGAAATTAGTACCCAGGTCCCGTTAAGGCCACATAAATAACAGGGTGATAAATATAAGGATGTGTATGTGTATATACATTAATATAAATAAGAGCAGTCAGATATATTATGCAGAATTAGGACGTAAGCTATATATAGTGTATTTCACATTTACAGAAACTATATTTTACACTTTGTACATTGGGCTTGTAGAGTTATAAGTGTATTGCACCGTAGGATTATATATTGCACTTAAAATATAGAGATATATTGTAATTATCAAGGACATTATAAAGAGTCAGGCCACCGCTTGCGTTCAGAACAGCTTCGGTTTTCCTTGGAATTCTGTCATAAACTGTGTAGTTGGATATAAAAATAATATTTAAAAAACAGTTTCATGGTTCTTTAAGGGATGACGGAAGTCTATTTTGCACTCTTTTATATCTAGTGATTGTTGAGACCATGGTAGGAGTTTATCTTCACTGTGATGTTCAGGAAACCAAACAGTACAGTAGGGGCCTTATGGGAACATAATGAGGATGCAGTGTTTGCACCATAGTGGGATGACCTGAGCCTATAAATTACCCACATATTCCTCAGCTGATATAAGGCTGCACACAGCAATCACTGCACCTAGTGACTCCCACTGGATGGTTACCCATACATTACGGATTCCCCACCCAGTGTAACAGCTGGCAACAGGCGCTGTGTGTCAAAGGTATCCTGTGGCATTCTCCAAATGTAACCCCACCTGGGGTTTGGAAAAAGGGTGAAAGGTAACTCAGCCGACCATATTACTTTTTCCTTTTTCTCAGAGGTCCTGCTTTTGTGCTACTTTCTTTGGGTTTGGATATACATTATTTACAAAGGATGTCCAGGTGTAAATTCCAGTTTTGTGAATCTCAGAACCTGTATTTTTTTATTATTATTATTTTGAAATATGGTCATAGAGGTGCAGCTGAATCAGTTCTCTGTTATTTTTATGTACTTTTCTCAGGTTTAGCAGCTTTCCTGGGAGCCATCCACCTATCCTGGACAGAACGGGGGGGCTTGCAGTGCAAGGCACGGATCTGGGACACACCATCGATGGGATGGCCGAAAAAGTTACATTCGATTAATGTTTGAAGTTTAGCCCTTTTGCTTACTGTTATTTTGTTTTTCAACAATGCCTGACAGTGATAACACTCTGTACCATCAATGATAAAATCATCTCCAGGTGATTTGACTATTAAACCACATAGAGTTTGAATTCATACAAAGGCTCTTGATACAAGTAAATCCATGTTCAGGTAGAACCAACATGAAGGAATTCAATCTCAGATTCAGTGGTTGAGAGACAGAATTCCCCAGTGCTTGTTTTATCATACTTGGCTACTTTTGAAAACTGTCATAGCTTAATCTTTACAATGATAATATGTACTACTGTCAATTATGGAAAAGGCAATGGATATTTTTAACATGACATCTATTTTCCACTGTCATGCAACTGACAAGTAAACAAACTAGATTTTTTTTGGTTGAAGACATGATGTTAAAAGTATTAGACCCTCAATCACTTTTCTGATAACTTGTTAAAACAAGTTTTTTTCCCTTTCATTTCCAAGACATATTCCTCCCTCCAGCCATTTTTGAAATTTGATTGACAGAAATCCTGTCAAAACATAGATCACGGGGATTATAGAGCGGAAATTATTTGTAAGTAAACAGTTTTACTAAAAAATGTAATGGGTCAGATTAAGAAAAAAAACCTAATGGTAAATTGATACTAAATTCTTCTGCTTACGTAAATGCATTTGGCAGGCAGTATTTCAGCGTCATATCAAACCTATGCTATTTTAGACAACAGGTCCATTTTTTCTGTTATTGAAACAAATTTCCGCTGCCTGACATAGAGGGCATCTCACATACGTTTCCTAAGGCACCCTTTTTTATTTCAAATTCCTTTCCAATCTTACACAAAGCAGAATAATCCAAATTATTTAATTCTTCATCGTGTTCGTTTAGCCATGATCGATGTTATTGTTTGCTTTAATTTCATAAAGTGACAGAGGAATTCGGTTATTGTAGAAACTCGTTTTTTCTTCCGTCAAATACTGCGTCGCATTTTTTCTCCATTTTAACGAGAATGGTTGTGGTACCCCATACGTCCAGTTTACAGCAAACGACAAAGCCACATCGCGTTGCTGTCAGTTTTATTAGCAGGGATTAGTGTCGGAGCTGAAAGCGCAGGCACTCCTACGCGGGGGCGAGAGTGCAGGAGAATGCAAGCGGCATACCGCGCACCGCAACTTCAGAGCTACTCTCCAAAGGTGACAACGACAGCAAAGACATTCGTTATTTTCTAATGAATACGGTAATTTATCCATTATTGCTGTGCTTTATCCAATCAGGATTTGAGTAAAGAATCAAATAAGATGTATTATTACTTATAAATTGAATATATAAAAAAACGTTTTCATAATAACCAATATATGAGACATAGACGTGAACCTAAATCCTGACTGCATCTAGCTGAGTTTCATGCAAATCTGCTTTAGGAGCATGCTATTCAGAACTATTGGAAGTGATGCAATTGTTGCATGTAATGTTAGGTGGCTTTCCTCAAAAACAACATTATCACAGTGAAACTTTTCATGTGTGCATTCTCGTTATGATATATTTTTAAAATTCTGTTTGATCAAACTACTGTTTATTGGATTTTAACAGATGTTCTTCCTGCCAACATTAATGATAATGTCCTGTATACATTATCCAGTGATTGGTACATGAGTTCCACTATAATTATTTCAAATTTATTGAAATACATTTATGTAAATGAGTTGTTGGGTTGTAAGGTAGGACTTTTTTTCCTACTTGAGCCAGGGACTGTTGGAATAGTATTTCTGCTTTCAGAGTATATTCAATTCGCATGATAAAAGGTATTATGAGCGTGAAGTTTTTTCCAGACACTTCTCACTTAAAGAATGAGGCAGCAAGCTCTTTTGGCACTGAGGGGGTTAATGTTCACAGTCAAGGGTGGCTTTTTGCTCTGTTGTTCAGCTGACAGTGGGTGGTTGTGCTTTAACAGAGGAGTAGAAGGGGAATGTTGAAGTTTGTGTTTTTTCGCGTACTGTCTCCTCCCCTCCTGCCCTGACAGCGTTGCTGGTGGGTCAGGTAACCACGCTTCAGAACCGTTTGCACCAAAACTTTGTATGAGGACAAGATGAGGGGCTGCTCCTTCACCTGAGGATGGAGAAGAAGGTGTGTGTGATCCAAACTGAGTTTCGTCAATACCGGCCCACTGTCACTGTCCACACTAAGCCACTGGCTCATGTAAGTTTTTTTTTTTTTTTTTTTTTGCTCCTCTCTGTTTAATTTTTCTGAATGTTTATTGTCTCTCCACACCCCCTGTACTCCACACACCTACCTCTGAATGCTGGTCGCGTCTTGTCTTCTTTCCATATGTCTAAGGAGATAACATAAACTCATTATTTAGTGAGAAATAGAAAATTGGCATCTTCACCAAACACTTTTAAAAATTCAGCTAGAGAAGTTCTTTCTGGCCTGTCAGACCAGCATTGCTGTGACTGGAGACAGATCTGAACATACTTTTCAGGAATGCAAACATGGGTTATCAGCTGCTACTACCAGGTATTTCAATGGAGGGTAAAAACTGGCAATTGCCTGAAATATTTAAAATATAGAACAACTACAAAATAAAGAGAAAGATTTCATGAGAATACCTGCGAGTTACTTGCGTAATGGCATGAGAATGCTGTACGTAGCTGTGCCTGTATTTCATTGAATGGTTGTGTTGTGTAACTTGTGCCTCACCGCAATGACCATTAACTAAGTTTGGCCAAAGGATATGAAAGGCAAAAAAATAAATTGGAAATCATTGTGGTTCCATGACCCTGCATAGTACAAGAGGGAAGACAAAATGGATGGAGGGACGGTTCTTGTGTGGGCTCTGAAAATAAATACAGTTGTGCAATACATGGCTAAAAACTTCACATGCAAGCTTATTCAAAATAAAAAAAAAATGGAACTGGTTAGGCTTAAGAGATAATGTAATTCACAAGGGTGTCAATCTGATTGACTTGAAGGTAAGTTAGTTTCCCTCATCCAGTATGTAGGTGTAATGGACCAGGCATGGTTATTTCCTGTGTAGTGGAACATAGTCCGTCTGGAGCCTTGTCAATGAAAATGCTACTGGATGGATTGTTGAGTGTGTTTGAGGTGATGCTACCAGAATTGTACACCAATGTTCGTTTAATGGATCAGTTTGCTCTCTCTGACCCTGCTATGGTCAAGAGAGTTAGTTGTTGGTGTTTTGGCTCCGTATGCCTGCTTACCAAATATGTTATAAATCCATAACCTTAATAGGTGTCCAGACATCTGTAAGTCTGTAATCAGAAACAGCAACCCTTCAGTCTTTTAAAAGAGCCATATTTTCGGAGGTTGGATAAATCTACATCTTGACCGTGCCACAGTGTGGAATATTGGCATCAATATGTATGGCAGTATGCATGCTCAGATTCAGTTTGGCTCAGTTTTCGTCAGTGTTTTATGGGCAATGCTGTTATCCCAGGCCTCTCCATTAGGTAAGGTAAGGTAACTTTATTCATACCCATAGGTAAATTTGCTTTACAGAAAAATTATAGCATTTGGCATCTCTTCAACAACACACAGACCTAATAAATATAACCTCACTGTAGCACATATATAATATTTTAAACATTCCGAGTCAAAAACGAAGACCGTTCTTATTTAATTCAGTAAGAGTAACAGGGACAAAGCTGTTTTTATAACGCTTTGTCCTACATCTGGGAAAGAGAAACCTCCGACCTGAGGAAAGAAGCTGAAATTCACCCCATAGAGGATGGAAACCATTTTTAAGGATTGATAAAGCTATCCTCTGTACCTGTTTAGAGTACAGGGAGGTTAAACAAGACTGTGGCTCACCTATCAGACGACTAATTTATTTATTATTCATTAAATAAATGAATGAGAACCTGATCTTATCTTGCTCAAGCTGAGCTAAGTTTAAGTTTAAATATTGGGCATGGAACCAGTGGCAGAACATAACTACTTTTGCTTTCTGTGAAGTTAGAATGTCAGTAATTACAATACCTATATTTCCCACCAACTTCTTGTTCCCACAGTTCACCTGACATCCACATGCCAAATGTTAGCCCATCCTGGAAGCTCATGTGCAGGGGATTGTGGGCTAGAATCGAGCAGAAATTGCATCCCAGAGGTGCAGAAACCAATCGACAAAACCAGGGATGCCAGCCACAGTATCAGTATGCTAATTAGCATGTTTAGCAGGCAGTCAGCATGAAGCAAACCTGGGATATCCAGCTACTCTAATGGCATACATTAAATTCAGATGGACTGCAAATAAAAATCTGCATTTATCTATGGCATATCCTAAAACATATCCTGGTATCGTATTTGCAAATAAAACAAAAATTTCCTAAAAGTACACAAAAAACCCAACAAAAATCTATATATCCTGTAGTATGCTTTGAATTGGTATTTTTGACCTTAATTTATATGTCATTTTGAAAATACAGTATAATTTATCATTTATGTATAATTATATAATAAAAAACACAAATGGAGAACTGGCAAAAATGATGGAGTTCTTTGGCGAATATAATTTTGATTCCTTTTCCAGTGCTGTGTCAGGTTTCCTATGTTCAGCCGCTGTGAATCACTTACTGGAATTTCCCAAAGACCTTAGTTTTTAACTTTCTGTCTTGGTTTATTGCCATCCCAGTTCAGCTTATTTAGAAGCCCTGGCTGTCACAAGCCATCTCATTTACCAGCTTAGCTAAAAGAGGATTTGTTCTTCCTTTGATGAAAGCCCTTGTACTGAAACTGCAATTAGGCAGCAGAAAGCAAGAATGTGTAGCCAGCAGTGTAACCTCACACCTCTGGGGCTGGAGGTTTGAATCCTAGGTCTGCGCCGTGTAATCACAGTTTGCATGTCCTCATTGTGTTGAGTGGGTCTCCTCCGGGGAAATTCCTCCTGCAGTCCTAAAGTGAAAACCTTGTGATTGACTATCTGTTCCTTTCCTTTTGAGGTCATTCTGTACTGGGCTAGCAATTGCCACTTGAGAAAATCACCATATCATAATTAACTTTCTGCATTTCTACATTTCCTTTACATCAATATTATGTAAATTATGTCACATTTTAATGAACATCATAACGTACTACATTCATCGGCGTGTTCTACTATTACATATTAATCTAGCGTGTGTGTGGGTGGGGGGGATATAATTGTGTTTTAGAGAAAGTGGGGGTATTACAATACCCCCATTGCAACTCCCATGGTTGTGCTTTCAATTCCTGCCCCTGGATCTGAGTGTATGGACTGGGTGTTCTTCCTAATATATTGCATTATACTATTATATTATGGAAGACGAATGTGTTGAATACCAAATATAAATAAGAGTGACAGTCTTTAGGTTACAGGCCTGCGACCTTATCTACTGTGTGACCTGTCGCTGCTGGAATAGTGGTATGTCAGTGTGTTTAGTTGCGCAGATAAATCCATAGATGGATGCATTGGGCTGATGTTTTGATGTGAGGATGACAGGGTATTCTGTTACTGGTCTAGGTGGATATGTCCATTTTTAATAGTGACACTGCTGCTATGATCTGACAGGACTCGCATTATACGGTATAGTAATTAAATAATGCAGTTCTTCTCTGTCACAGTACAATCATTTGGAAATCCAAGCATTAGTTTAAATATCCTTTCGCTGAAAAATACAGGCTTTACTCTGTTGATCGTTTCCCCAATCTTGCTTTTAAATCTCATTTTTACCCACTTTTCCTTCCTTTCTTGTGTCTTTAAACAAAGTTTAACAAATGGCATTTTAATGGCGTTTCCATTGTGAAAGATGAAGTACAGATTTTAATGATGCTGTAAATTACTGCTCTGTGAATTAAGCAGCCCCCCCCACATAAGAAATGAATTTGGAAACCTGCTGTGACTAGAGATGGAGAAATGCATTAAAATATAAATAAAGAAAACAGCACTGTGTTGGGCAGACAAGGGGGTGGACCAAGCTATTTAATGGCGTGCCTCAAAATGGAAAATAGCTTTAGAGTTGCATGCTTTAGGAGATTGTCTGAGCAGTGGGAGAATATGTTGAGAACTTCCAAAATGGAAAAAGAGCCTTCAGTGACAGCTGCATTTGCAATAAATAAATAAAAAAACAAAAACAAATGTTGTGTTGTCTGTATTTGACAGTTCTGTGCCAGTACAATTACGCAAGCAACCATCTCTGTCAATTCAAATATTACAGCTAGTTTGATTCCTCTAAATAACTGGGGAGGTAATATTCCGGAACAAAGAGAGAGTTTTATGTGCCCGATTATGCCATTGGAGCAACTCAGTACAGGTCTGCAGTGCAGTGGAAGACAATGATTACATGAAAGGATAAGGCATTGCTGTGCTGCCATCCAGAAACCTAAAAGCCTATTTGCAAAATGTTATTCTGATCTACAGAGCAGAAATAAGATTAGGACAAAGTGCACAGTGTTTTGTTTTGGTTTTTTTTCTGCACAGTTTCCTCTTTCAGTTTACGTTACTGAGCTGGGAGGGGAGTGATGGATCTGTGAGCTTTTCCTACTGAAATGATTATGCCTGAGAATGACCTTTAGAAATGCTCTCTGCTTGTCCAGCGCTACTCAGACATAATGAGTTTGAACCCCCCTGCTTTTTTAATTGACCAGGTTTATAGCCAGGTAGTACAAATATTTTGAACCCCCCTTGAAATTTGCTTTCAGTAAAATCTAACAAAGGTGTCCCCCAAATCAACAGACAACGGCTGAGAAATTATTCCAAGAGGGACGAAATTTAATTCTATGGGTCTGTTGGCACTCAAAAAACAAATGGAAAAAACAGCAGAAAAATCTTAAAAAAACTGTTTTTTCTGAAGGTAATAATTAAAGATGAGGAAATAAACACACAAATACACTTTCAGCCTTTAACAGCCTGGGCCAATCTCTGCACGACAAACACAACCACTAAATGGCAGGATATAAGCTCTATAGTTTCTTTCACAAAACTATGGAAATATGTTAGGATTTAAAGACCTTTTAGTAATTTCAAGAATGAATATTATATGGACAGGGTGTTCATTCTAACACAGATTGCCTTAGGAAATGCAGGTGCCTTGCAAAGCATTTCCTCACAAGTGTTAAAAATCACTGATATTAAATCTTTTCTTGCTAAGTGGCAATTATGGGACAACGTTGAAACAAAGTTCACGTTCCTGTTCCTAATTTTAGTAATGCATGCACTAGATATAAATTGAGTGTCAAAGACAGGATGCTGACCCGCTAATGTCAGTGATTTTCTAGTATAATGTGTTTAACAGGCTGCAACAGGTTTTTTATACAACTTTCATGATTTTTTTTTTTTTGCAAATAAACAAACTTTCAATGGGTTGTGGAAAAATAACTCACATCCGTTTTTTGAAAGCAAGGTACTGACTTACACATCAGTGGATACCTGTTGATTCAAGCGATTGCCATCGGTGTGCTAATGAAGGTGTAGTATTTGCTGAGTGACATATTCTTGGGCAGTTAGTGTGCTCTAGGGATATAAAGGCTAAAATCATGCAAAAATGTGGGGCAGCATTGCCTGTCGTCATTTCCTGTCTTATGTTTTTAAGTCTGATATTTCTTCATACAGAATGGATTTTAGAGACAAATCATATTTCATTTCATAAGTCAGCTAATAATTTTGGTTAGTGGAACTTTTGTTCTCAAGTTCAGGACTACTGTCGTTAAGTAGACTTCATAAATTTAAACGATAGCTGGCTACAGTCCAGTAATGGAAAACAGACTCCATTGCATGACACTGCTTCAGTATTTAAAAAACCTTGTCAAAACCAACCAGATAATACATCTAAGTCAATGATAGGCTGATATGAATGAATTCTTCTGATATCACAGCTCTGCTAATTGGCTTTAAAACATGAATGGCTCTTGATATTGCATCATAGTGTTTGATGACAGATAAACCTGATGACCCAGAATTTGCAGTGTCCAATAAATATATGCAATATAAAGCTCATGCAATCTTTCCCTATGCAATTAATTATTCTCTTTTCAATATTTTTTAACCTCTTTTGGAGAAGCTTTTAAGTTTTTTTGCATATGGAAAGTTTATTTGACATATGGAAAGTTTATTTGCCATATGTAAATACTGTAGCTGCCAGTACATCACTTTAATTCTCTGCATTAATTCTTTTTGTCTTTTCAACTTAGATGAGCGGAGGGAACATATTAGCATTAAGTTACTTTACTAAGTAGCTTAGCTTAATCTTTTATTGAGAAAGTGAATTAAAAAAGGAGTAGTTTTCCATGATTATGTTAACTGCTGGCACTGTGTTGACTTGGAGACAGATTCAGACGATGAAATTTTATATTGTTCTACAGAGCTCTAAAAGGCCCACTTTGGGGGGGGGGGTCTAGTCAGGAGTGAAAGTCTAAAGGAAATGAATCTTTCTGCTACCCAGGTTAATCCTTTGCCACAGTCCTTGCAGTCAGGGATGAGGGAGAGAGAAGAACTGAAGAAAGCCGTTGAGCAAACGGACCATCTGCTGTCCAGGGTTTGTGAACTGGAGCAAGAAAATGCAGAACTTTACAAAGAAAAGAAGGAGGTTTTTGTTAGATACCAAGCAGTAAGTACTGCTTTCCCATATGTCATCATTTTACTTTATTTCATTGGATCATTTTACTTTTCTCTATGTATTTGCTTTAGTTTTATTTGTATAATTTGTATGGCTTTAATTCAAAATACTTATATGTTATATCACACCAGCTATTTTCATAACTTCTGTTTTCTGCAGCTAGTAAGGAATTTTGAACGTAGCAATTATTCGATCTGCTTGTGCCGCACATAATGATACGTCTCAGCTGAGAGCAGTAAAATGCTGCACATCTCTGCTTTGCTTAGGATGCTCTTGCTGTGGCTTCTTTTTGTTGATGAAGTAGGTTCAGTACGTTTGTCAGCTCTACAGGCTCCTTCAGAATCGTTACTTAAGTCGGCACATCTGCAGTATTAGTCCGCATGGTTTATGTGTCACTGCTCATAATGGTTATGAGTTGCTTTCTAAGAAGGAATTACGAGTGTTTATAATAATACCAGCTAGTGTATGGGAATTGATCAGATGGACTTTCAATACTCGCCAGCCTTTTGTAACTCAGCATTTTCCCCGAAGCACCAGCATAACAGACGTTTGTCATGATCTTCCTCTTAGTCACTTTCATTCTCATCCTTTTTCCTGCTCCCTGATTGTGCTGATTCGTGCACATTTGGCTGCTTATGATTTATTGTAATTTGAGGTATACCTGCCGTATGCATCTTATGGCTGTGAGTAAGCACACCGTACATTGGATCATTGCAGCAATACTGATATGCTTTGCAAACTTTGAAATTTAGCCTTAACAGAGACCTAAGTGAAGAAAGAGTCTATGGTTTCCCTGCCATTGCTTTTTGTCCCATCAAGGTAAATTTACTCAAACTATGCTAAGAATACTATCGCAATCTGATACTGCTTTTATATAACCCATGTATTTCACACTGGTTTTACCATGAATGTCTTCATCCACTGTTTTCCATTCTTTCTTTCACATCATCGTGTGTCTTTGTTCATACACATCACAATCCATTTTAAAAACATGTGTAACTTGCCATGCAGTGACCAGAGCTGCAATTTCAAGCCAAGAGTTTAAAACCATCCATTCAAAGTAACTGTATATATGTTGGGCAGGTTACTCACTGTGTGAGTTCCCTGCTGGACCATGTTTTTTTCTCGCTTGCTCGAATAGAAGGTAAACTGTAGAAACGATTTCCCCTACTTTTACAGACTGTTTTCCATTGCCTTATCCGTTCTTTTCATACTTTGGCTGCAGCAGTGTAATTCTACATTCCTGCTTCCAGACAGCGACCTGCTGTAGTTCAGACCACCAGCTCACCTTCTCAGGCACTTTGTCGCCGTCATTTAGGCACGACCATGGAAGCAGCCATCACTGCAGAGCCAGGACTTTAAGGCACAATAAATAGACTGCGGCTCTTGGTCATTCTTTGATTACACATAGACCTTGTTTGTCTTGGCTAGACAGTTATTTACTACATTGTCTGGCTGAGGTTAGTAGTTCAACATCAAGTCAAACTCCCTATATAAATTCTGAATCAGACACGGTAAATAAAATGTTGTGTTGCAACGTTGGAGTTTAGGCAGACAATTGGCAAAATCTGTATTCTGTCCCCTGCATAAGTACAGTATAGTTACACAGCTAAAGAAATGCTTTTATGGCTCTTCTTTTATCAGTGCAAAGCCTCTAAAAATGAGTTTTCTCTCAAAAGTGCATTAGTACTCTTTGAGCAGCCTTCTCATGAAAATTTCCATCTTAGGACTTTGAGTAGAGAAACCCCCTAATGGGATGCTAAAAGCCACAGCCCAAGCGATCACCATAAGTGACCAAACAAAATATGAGAGATTTTTAGTTTTTTAATTGCATTCACAGATCTTTGTGAGTACTTGAAAAATTGTCCCACAACATCAAAATTCAAAATAACAGGATTTTACTACATTGTGGGGAACTTTTGGTCCACATAATGAAATATAAACATAATCCACACACACACACACACACACACACACACACACACAGTATTTATAGACCAAGTACCTGAACTGTATGTCATTAAAGTGCAGGTGGGAACCTGCTTTCTCCTGTCACACAGTCATGTTAACTACATTGAGATGGTCAGTAACTCAGTGGGTTTGGTTGTGGTTTCTGTGATCAGAAGGTCACTGGTTCAAATCTCAGGTCAGCAGTACATTGGGCTTCTGAGCAATACCTTTAACCCCAGAACCCTCTGGGGACTGTTTAACCCTTTGTTCATAAATCAAATATGTCACTTTAGTCAGGAAAAAAGCATTTATATATAGTTAACAATAATCAGTATAGTTGGAGGAAATTGGTATAGATGTTTCCACAAAA
>JAODKF010000103.1:17812226-17826292 GCA_026779585.1 Mormyrus proboscirostris
TCAGGAAAAAAGCATTTATATATAGTTAACAATAATCAGTATAGTTGGAGGAAATTGGTATAGATGTTTCCACAAAAGTCTTTACGTATTTGTACCAGTGGGTGCCACACTCTGAACCTTCCTGTACTAAGTGGTTATGGGAAAATGTGTGAATTCTATGTATATATTTGCAGTATTGTTTGTGATAGGACTATAAACGTGAAATATTTCAAATAATTCAATAGATTTAAAAGATTAGGCTAATAATTATCTCTAAATTCTCATGTATGACTCTGTGTGTGTGCCCTGCGATTGCCCCCCCCGTGCCCTTTCCCACCTTGGGTAAGCTCCAGACCCCCCAGCTTTTGTAATTTCAGCAGGCAAGACACTGGTTCAGAGCATGTGCTTCTATGTAGCAAAATCATGGTACTTAACCAAGATTAGTCCTTTGAATATCATGCTGTTTGAATTTGTAAATGTTTTGCTGAATAGCCAATATGATCAAGAGAGATCATGAGCTGTTTCCATTTTAATGACGAAACATCATAAATAAGTCAAAAACAGTGCAATCCTCAGCATTCTCGCATTTCAATATGCAAAACAGCAATAATAATGATTGAAGTGTAACTAATCTCCCATTCAAATGAGCGGCATCCTGTAAAGATGCATTAAAGGGCAATATCACCACTTCATATAAATTATCCAAGGATGCCAAATGTATTGATTTTCTGTAGCTAGTCTGGTACACTTCTGCCAGAAGAGTGATTTTTATACAGGCATATGGGTGCCTATAGCCAGTTTACTGTAATAGGGAATTACATCATGATGCAGTGAGTGTCTTTTTTATGCTATTGATGCCGGCCAGGTCAATTCAATTTAAAAATAAAATATAATAATCGCTACAATAGTATTTCTGATTTGTTCCCTGCCTTGTGCTCTTGATCCCTCCCACCCTGAACTAGACAAGAGGTTTAGCGAATAAACAAATTAATAAAATAATTGTGACAACAGTAAATATCTTAAGATTTTGTTGTGTCTATAGCATAATAAGTTGGTGATCCAACTTGTGTATCAGATTTTTACACATTTAGTGTTTTTTTCTTGAGTTTATGTTACTTTTCTCACATTCACCCTCCCTTTTTAAAAGGAAAGCACGCGTTTAATTTTACTAACTGTACATACATAAAATACATTTGAAACCCCTTATAGCTATTTCCTGATGTGTTTTCCTGTTGCCCATGTAGCAAAGGGAAACATATTTACATTTCACTCAAAACTCTGCCCCTTCCAGGAAGAATTTGTGAACAAGGACAGATATTCAAGTATTTGACTAGGATCCAATATGATCCTTTTGTTTCTCAAAGATGAGTGAATCTTCTTTAACTCACATTCCTGCTTCCTCAGCATCCCCTAGTTGTATTCGGCATATTCAATACTTGGTTAACCTTAAGTATACTTACACTGACAGAAAATATTTAAAATAGGAATGAGTATAATAGTGACTACACAGTTTTTTTGAGACCACGCCAAATATTTTTGCACAAAGGTTTGTAGAAAAGCCTCTTTTTGCTTTAATCATTATATGTGAAATGCTAAAGCTCTTGACACAACTTGATGCTTATCTCTGCCTGAGCATGTTCTGTTTATGTGTCTTTATGACACGAAGGCGTTGCTTTTTTCCCTGTTATACAAACGCTCCTCTGTGCTCTTCAGACGGGAATTTTGACTGGAATGTAATAATACACGGATCCATGACATCGCTCTGCATTTTTTTTTCTCTAAGTGAAATTTTGAGTAGAAACGTCTCATTGGTAGTAGATATCTCTTTGATATTTAATCAGTTATTTTGATGAATCATGACTTTGGACATTGATATGTAATAGAATAGAAACAGTAACTCCTTTTGTCAATTTTTAAAAAAGAATTCTGTATACAATATAAAGTATCTAAAACTGATGTTATAGCTATTCAGGATTGCTGCTAATAATCATTTGCCTGTAGAGTACAGTTTATTAATTACCAACCATATTTCAAAATACACATTATGCAAACAATTTAATGCAAGTTTATTATATATCGAAGTACTTGGAATTGTACCACTGATTACAGCAGAAATAAATATATTGTAGTAAAGTAGAATATTCTTTTCTTGTGACAAAGGTATTCATCAACTGAACAAAACTGTCAGCATTCAAGTAATACTGGAGGCAGGGTAAGAGAAAAAAACATATATATATATGTGTGTGTGTGTGTGTGCGTCTGTATTATTAGCAATAACTGGCTAGTATCTTTGGTAATTGGAAATAAACATGATCACTCATAAATATGGTCTTTAATTTCCAGATAACAGAGATGTAAAATAAGTCTCAAAAGACTTGTTGATTTTCCTAATGATACGCAAAGCCCACTATTCTCTCATGGAATTTATCACACAAATTACCACTGATACTTTATACACTTCTAAATTACTCAGTAGTGGGTCATACCGCATGTGGAGAGTTGGTAGTGAAATGTGTCATATGTAGTACTTCAAGATTTGTAATTCATTCATATCCCTGGGCCGGCCTCAATACTCCCTGTGTTCTCCTGTTGGTAGAATAATTTCAGGGCATTGTCCAAGTTGTGTGGGCATAGACAAAGATCTTTCTGTTAATTACAAATGAGTACAGTAGCTAGAGTCAAACTATTTAAGAGTCTGCTGCATTATTCCAAGTGAGACAGAAATTCAATGGTTGCATGAATATTGTGCTCTTGTTACATGGTGCTCGGCCGCGTCGACTAAAGCTTTTCAAATTGTCCGTCATCCTATACCACCACCTTTCAGGAGCTTATATTGAATTTACAGTGGGAGGAAAAGACACCTGTACTGGGAGGGGGACAGCTCATTTTTGGGTGAGTGCAACTTCTTCTGTGGAGCCTTGGGCTGAAGAAAGGTCAGTGTAAATCAGGCACTCCTGAGGGTGCTCTCGTCTGGCTCCGCTTGGAACCTGGGCTAGGTATGAACAGGGAGTCAGACGATTGTAGATCGAGTCTGGAGATAAGAGGAAGGGCAAGACAACCCGGATTACGTGCGTGCAGTTCAAACAGAGCAGGAGCAAGGAGCGGTGGGTGACGGTACATGCTTTATCTGCTGACGCCTGGGGAAGACAGAATACTACCCCTTTGCTCTACACTGTTGCAGTAGCTCCTGAATATGGTTTGTGTGCTAGACTGGGTGAATAAAGCCCTCTCATCTCCTGTCACCTGCAGTTAACTCTTACTTGTCTGACAAAAGCGGAAGCTGAGTCTTTGGTGCGGGGGGAGAGGACTCCAGTGAGACAGATAGCTTCCGTGGGGAATCTCACATTTGAGTAGACATCTTGCGTGGGCGATGTCTAACACACCCAGACGGAGAAGGTGCCGGTCCTTCTCTGATGACTCTGAAGAGGCCAATGGGCTGCTGATGGAGCCAGAACAGGAAGACCTGGACTGGGATAACTTTAGTATGACTCTGGAGGAGCGATTAGCTGCTGTATGTATCTGCACGCTCTCTGTGTCGCTTCATATCTGTGCGTCTGTGCAAGCATGTGTCCCGTTTCTCTCATGCCGTGGTTTATCTCGATTGTCAATGACCACCTCGCCTTTACAGGTTCCACAAAGATGGTGGGGGGGGGGGACGGTGGGGGGAGCAGAAAAGAATGTTAGAGTCTGTGACCACTTGCGATAAGCACGCTGAGGAGGTCTGAACTGTAATTGAAAACATAAGCTCAGCAGTCCTAATGAACCAAGTCATCTGGTTCCTCCTGTAAAGCTGGGGGGTTTAACCTTTGTGGGCAGAGCCTTAAGCTAGGACTCTTTTTTTCGTCTCTCAAGATATTATTATCCTTCCTGATTTCATAAAGATATAGTTACTTCACTCTTTGTGTGTTTTGTGCGGTGACGTATATTTAAAGAAGATTATCCATAAACATCAGCCGTAGAGTTAAAGAATTGTACTTGTTAATTTTACCACATGCTTGTTTGTCTGACCTACAAAAGATGTCTATTGGGGATTTAATAAAAGCAAACAGTATGTTTCTGTCTCTCTCTATGTCTTATGCATATGTAACATACTGAACACCTGCTATTAAATGTTTATCAGCTTTTAGTTTCCTTTGCTGATATATGTTTTTAATTAATTGCTATTCTAGCAGTGATTTTCTTTCCTTTTCTTTTCATTTCCAGCTTTATTTTTGCTGTAGTTGAGGTCTTTCTATTTACATTCTTTCCCTGTTCTATTTAACATGGGGACAGGATCAGGGCTGGGGGAGGAGGTACTGAGATTTCAAAATATATAGAAGAGAAAGGGATGACAGAAAATGAAATATTAAGAGGTGGAGATAAATATCTCAACGCAAACATATTAGTCAAAGTATACAAGCTAAGAACTTTCATTAAATATCAGTCCTTAAACAGCTTGCCCAGGCTAGTTCCATAATGATTATTAGCACATACTTCTGGGGTACAAACAGCTGCCGTTCTTGCCAGATGAGGTATTTTGCAAAGCAAGCACAAATAGCCTCTTGAAGCATTTTTACATTCATTCATTAGTCAGGTTGTAATAAGTGATGCTGATAACTGTATTATCAAGTTGTTCTTTTTTTCTTTGCTGTGTATAATTAACTTTAAAGGAATATAGATAAGTACTGTCTGCAACAGTATGTGCCTTTTTTTTGCTGCCCTGGAAAATCCCAGTGTGGATGAGAAAGATTTAGTCTTAGCTCTGCCTAAGCTGCATTTCACCAACTCTGCTGAAATGAGCAAATTCTCATTTTTTAGACGTGCGTGGTCTGGGTGTCAGTGTGTGTCTGTATGAATCCTGCTTGACAGCCATATATTCCGAGGCGGGGGGGAACTAATCACAGTCCTCCAGCTATTAAAATAAGCACCCCCCCCCCACCACCACCACCACCACCTACCCCCAGGAGCAAGAGAGCCTGCAGGACATGGAAGACCGCTGCAACCAGCTGGCCAAGGCCAAACGGGAGCTGGAGGACCAGGTGGCCGGCCTGAGCGAGCGGCTGGAGGAGGAGGAGGGCTGCGCGGCTCTGCTGGCGGCACAGCGGCAGCGGCTGGAGGCGGAGTGCTGCAGCCTGAAGCAGGACCTGGAGGAGCTGGAGAACACACTGAGCTCTGTGGAGAGGGACAAGCAGGTAGGGGGTCCTGCCGCTCAAATTCACTGCTTTCGATTGCTGGCAGTGCCTGCATGCATCTATACTGTTATATTCGCTGTGATTATAACATGTTTGTTAAGCTTATCAAATTTCATCTTCCTTGAAGACTATGATAGAATGTCTTTTTTCCAATCATTATTGTTATTATTATGTATCCTTTTTTCCCATTTTCTCATTGTCTAATGAAGCTCCGAGTGCCCATTTTTGGCCTTTCCTCCTATTGAACTAACCACCCACATGATAAATTCCCTGGTCCCTTGTAAGACATTATCATGTATTATTCTGTTGTCTCCTTTGTCTTCACTGTTTATGAAGTCTTATTTTGAATTCATTGTTCATTCTGCCAAACATCTGCCTTTCATGCTGCAAATGTCTCCCTTCTGAACCTGAAACTTCCCTGCTGCTAAACATTCCCCTCACTTAGATTCTAACATGCCGTGCTTGGTGTCACCCTTCATGGGAAAAGTGAATCACTTTCACAGTTATATTCAGCACTTTTATAAATGAACTCTGCAGTTATTTTTGTCATAATGCTAATATATGTATATTTTAGGTTTATCATTTTGATTGGAATACAGTGTAATTATTATAACTTTTATAATTCTTTATATACTATATCACCATGCAAATCGTTTGCTGGATGTTCATTTGTTTTCAACTAAAGACCAATTGCTCCTTTCTAACTGTGATTCATTTGTGTCTGTAGTGGTACAAAAGTTTTATTCCGGTATTCACTGATTTTCACAACCATATGCACTGAATTCCAAATAACTAAAGTGACATTGTGATACATTTTGTATGATGCACAGAACTGACATTAATTACAATAAACACTAAGTATATTTTTTAAATGATAGCGTAATTAACATTCAAACATTTGAATGCTGGAAAGATATTTATAGGTGTCTGAAGAATATGTTTCATTCAGTATTGGATGCTTTTGTCTGGGAAGAAGCTGGCCTTGAACCCTCCTCCTACGCTAGGGCAACATCTGCAGTCCAGTCCTTGGAGCTTTTGGATCTAGATATGCATGGTCTTGTTATAACTTTAAGTGCATTTGAAGGTTCTGTATACACCCACATTTCCGCAAGGTTGATGAATTACTTTTGATTCTACTGGAGGAACGTGAAGCAGGTAGGATGATTGTAGGATTTGTTTTGAGCCTGGATGATTGGAAGTTGTAATGAAGCTCGATTATGCAGCTTTTTGGAAAAGTAATACTAAACAAAACTGTTTCTGTAGGATCACATGCTACATAAGCATTTTATGTAGTTTATGGTTTGCTTATCAGGAAAGAAAATCAAATGGGTGTGCACTTATTTTTAGGAACAAAGGTACTAATTATGATAATAAAGCTGATATTTACTTACTGGAATATGTGGTTTGCTTAGAAGGTACTACTCTGTGATTTTCTAATTTATTTGTAATTTTAATCCCTTTCTGAATCTCATCAAGTCTTCAGACTCAAATGTGCAGAAGTTGATAGTGGAGCTTTCACAGAGGGATGACATCATACAGAAACTGCAGAAGGAGAAGGAACGTCTTGTAGAACTCACTCAGGTGAGCGAAACAGCCACAGTGACATTTGACATCAGCAGAGGTGACGCCGCTTGAAAGGTCACTGTGTGATGGGTCAAGCCCGTGTCTGAATGCATTATTGCATGAGCTGTTTGACACAGAATCGCGTTGCTGAATTGCCACAAAGATCCAATTCTGTATCGGTTCGATTTTACTTTGGATCCTCTTTAAGTTGTACCTGTTAAGTTTTGTATTTTGCATTTGAATTATTTGAAAGAATCATAAAAATTATATACTACAGCCTACATGTAGTTATTTGAACATATTTTTAAATTGAAACAGGTCAGTGGAAATAAGATCTTCCTTTTATGGAAAAATATTCACTTCCTAATCTGCTTCTCCAGAGGATAGCCACACTTGTGTCATCATTCACTGGCATGGCTTTTTACCTCGCCGATTCCCCAATGAAACTTTGTGTTTATAAATACATACGCATACGCATACGCATATACATGTGTATGTATATATACACACACACATACATGTATGCATGGAGAGCCACGCAGAAAGCCTTTCACCGCAGGGCATTTTGAGTTTGTTCCAAAGGTGAGGATTTTTCTTTTCTTCCTTTCTGTCAGATGCTTTTCCGACCGCGATCCCCCTATGATAAACACTGAATACTATCCCAGACGACAGCTCAGGTTCCCAGTGCCTTGTCATTATCCTGGGCATATTTATTCACAAATACCAGGCACGGCGATCGCAGACTTACCGCCCGTTATTTACGCAGATCTTTATGACAGCCAATGGTTTGGTTCGAAGTAAATTTGCTTTTTGTGTAAGGACTCTGGATGGTTTAGAGATGCATATCAGGCTGTTTCTGCACCAGAACTGTGGCCATTACCCAAAATTAACGTATAGTCTGATGTAGAACATTGCAGTAGTAATTCAGTGATGTAATAGAGTCCTAGAAATTAAACTCAGTAGTATATATAAATGCTATATATTGTGATGATTGACCTTATGAATTACTAATTTTTGTGAGATTTGCGTTATAGTTCTGTTCCCAATGCAGAGGGGATGATTGTATATTTAGAGTAGCTTAAGCGCTTAAGCATGGGCCATTTCCAGGACAAGCTCAATGAAAACGAATATTCGCCCCATGACTATGAAAAAGCGAGTCTAGAGGCAGTATCAGCAGGTTGCAAAAATATCATTAGGAAACAAAGTAGGAATCTGGGGATGCAGTACATAGTTTATTATGGCACAAACAGTGTTTCCATGACAGGCTTAAAAAGATTTAACAAGACAAAAAAAAACAATACATTATTGTTCAGTTAATTTCAATTTATATTTTAAATTGAAAAAAATCTAATTATGAATGATTAAGTATGCATATGATTAAGCTTATTCTTGTTAGACGTAACTATGTGGTTGGTGTCTAAGTAGACTGGACAGAATGCTAAAATGTGAGTGAAATCAAACCATATGGGCTTCCAGACCCCAGACGCGTAACAGATCTGCTTCCCCTCAGCGCTGTCATATTTCCGTACGGTCATTTCCAACCACAATCAATGTTATAGCAATTCAGGTTACATTACTACTAAAGCATTCATAAAGCCTTAGTAATAATATTTGTGATCTCTTGCATTTCAAATAATACATCTATCAATTTGTACTTTTCATCATTACTCTTTATAAACACACTTGACACAAAGTCATTTATGGTAGTTTTTCCACAGTGTGATTGTAATGCTTTATAGCTCAACTCTGTTAGCACACACAAATTCCCCCCTGAGTACAGTGGTTTCTGACATTCTGATAGCATTCAGATACTGCATGGTGAAATGAAGGGTATTTTTTCTATAAATAAATCCTTATAATTGTTTGTTCATACCTAAGCAAATGTACAAACGCATGCAGAGGTCCAGATGTTGAGTCCCCAATTGAAGGAAAAGTGCTGGTTTGGTTAAAAGGTCAGGGTGTCACCGTGGATGAACCTTGAAATGGGGGCCTTCTTTCACTCCTGGTTTTCATGCTAGGATGAAAATGTATTAGATTTCCTGGGCCTTGATTCAGAGCAGATGCATGTGAATGGCCCGATTATAGCCTGAAATAAGTTAAAACTGGATTCAGGGTCTAATTTGGATTTATCATTATATTTTTATTTTTTCAGGGTCAAAATATATAAAATATGCAAAAAATGTCTTATTTCAACAAAGTATTATCTTCAAGCCAGATAAAATTTGCTGTATTTAAGCTATTTTCAATTGACATTTCTCTGTGTTTAATTTCTTGAATTTTTTAACATTCAAAATTAATTGTTTTGTTAACTTTGAATCTCCCTTTCATATTTACATTAGGGAAACCACTCAGGTACTGACTCAGGGACTGCTTCTGTTAGCTGCCTCAAAATGACTGCATGCATATATAGCAATGCATGTACTGTATGGCCTCGTGCCCGTTGCTTCCGGGATAGGCTCCAGACCCCCCGTGACCCAATTGGATTAAGCGGGTTGGAAAATGGATGGATGGATGGGATGTACTGTATGCTGCAATTATTAGTCATTGATAGTCAACAAGCCTCAGGAAATATGAGCATTTCCAGTGTCATTTAAACATTAGGTCTATCTGACAAAAATCCAAAGACAGACAACTTTCCAGAAATGCTGATATATTTATGGTATCAAGTCTAAGAAATTTTTGAATGTATGTGTTCACATTGTAATTTTCATCATGTGGAGTTATGTAGCATTTTGGCAGTAATCAATCATCCTGGTCCTTATATTCCACTCAAACTTTTGTGTAGGCTTTTTAATCAATGTAAGGGAAGTCGTGTGGAGAGATTGCAGAAAGTGAAATATTCCAAATATTAGGAAGAAAGATAAAGTACCACAGGTCACCTTTTATCTGAATGCAGGACCCAAGGTTCAGAGGTCAGTCCATCCAAATGTGATCATGCTTTCTGTCTGAACAGCCTAGTAGGGATTCTGTACAATTTGGCTTCACCGATCAGCGATGGCTACAGCACGTGTGTGGAGAAATGCTAAACAGCCTAAGTGTGTCATTAAAATGTTATAGTTAATGTCACGTCACAATCTCTTTTCTATTGCACAGCAAGCCATAGAAGACCTGCACTCGGAAGAAGATAAAGTAAACCACTTAACTAAGGAGAAGGCCAAGCTGCAGATGCAGGCAGAAGAGGTGGACATATTTACATTTTATACATCTAGACCCCCATCTACAATGACGCACTTAGCTAATGGGTAAAACACGTAAATCGGTATTAATATAAGCGTTCAACAACTGAATTATAGTCACAGTATATGTCAAGTACTCAGACAAATCATGCAACTCTCGTGTTATAATCAGTAATGGGCTAATGATCAATTATCAATTTATTTTAAGTATTAAATAAAGAAAGTATGGTTTGGCAACATACAGCATACAGCTGTGTACTACAGTTTTTTCCATGGGCTTACCTGGGCTGAAGCTCAGGGGCTTCAACTAACCTGAAATTTGAAACCTAACATCACTCCCTATTGAAAAATAAAGTGCTGTGTTCCATTTTGAACCAATTTAGGGCTCCATTTGTTCTATATTTTCACAGCAGCAGATTACAGTTTAATATGTACCTCCTCCTTTACCTCAACAATTTTTGAAATCTCTTTCGTCTGCATATTTACTCATCGGGGAAGCCCCCTAGCTTGGTGAATTTTATATTTTATTGTGGCCCCCATCTCCCACTAGGCAAATTTTATGTAACCCTCCCCGAGTCAATAAAATATTGCCACCCCCCAAAATAGTATGGGGCTTTCTGACCATTTTGATGCATCTTTGTCAGAATTAAAAAGTATGACAAGAATTTAAACTGTACTGTAGAAGGCTAGATTTACACATTCAGGAAGATATTGTAGAAATGGTTTGCCTTTATTATTTATATTTATGATATATACTGTGTGTGTGTGTGTGTGTGTGTGTGTGTCTGCATGTGTACAGAGAAAACATATTGCAATGCCTACTACTTCCCAGAGGTGTATAAAATCCAAATTTTACTATACCGTAAACACTAAAATATCCATTTGAGTGCTGAGCAATGAAATATAGGAATATTACACTTCATTATTATTGTTTTTCTACAGAAGCATTTTTCCTAAATATATGTTAGCATCCGTTTCAAAAATCATTCTTTTATGGATTGCAAAGAAAATGTAGACTTTTATAGTCCTCCGATGTAACAGCAAGTAACCATGGGTCACAAAAACCATCTACACAGTTTTGAATGACCAGTGTTAAGTACCTTATCCTTCCAGGTAGTTGTGGGACATTCAGATGAGATGTTCAACTCCCCTTCCAGTTGGAGTACCTTCTTGAGCAGGAGAGGAAGCAGAGGAGTGATGTGGAAAAGAGCCACCGGAAGCTGGAGGGGGACAGCAAGACTACAGTGGAGAGCCTCAGTGAGCTGGAGAAGATGAAGGGAGGTCTGGAGGACATCATTGCGAAGTGAGTCTTTGGGAAGGAGAACCTTGAACATTTCTGTTATAGCAACTAAGAAACACTTCAGAACCAAAATATTTACAGTAGTCATGCACAATGCAAGTCAACATAAAGGCACTGAAGAAGCTGGAAGATTATTTGATCACACCTTATCACTTCCTCTTCACCTCAACCTCATGGGTACTTCTGAGCTTCTTATATAGTGTCTAATTACAGTATGTAATTCTAATTACTGGTCTTATCACATAACTACAATTCAGTCTGATTTTACAGCAATGATTAGTACTGCAAATGTGGGACTAAATACCAGTTGGACAATTAAAATATCCATCCATCCATTATCTATACCGCTTTATCCATTCGGGTCGCGGGGAAGCTGGAGCCAATCCCAGCATCTTTGGGTGAGAGGCAGGGTACACCCTGGGCAGGTCGCCAGTCCACCACGGGGCAAACACAGACAAACACACTCGCATTCACACCTTTGGGCAATTTAGAGTAGCTAGTTAACCTAATTAAAATATATAACCTAATATACAATCAAAATATATGAACGTATATTTTAAGAGTAAAAAAAATTGCACTAAATATGCATTTAATAATTGATCTATGGCAGCTCAATGTGGCATGAAACACCTTAATACTATAAGCATTCTGTCACGATGAACTGAGAATGTTTGAGGGTGTTATGTTGTGCCCAGACAAGTCCTTTGTCAACTCTGCATACCAATGTGCTCTGGCGAGCTTAGGAACTCCTACTTTTACAAACATTTATTTGAACGGGTTGTAAGGGGGGTTAATTCTCCCTCAACCTCAACAAATATGACCCCTTTCCTTAAAAACTTCACATTTAAAGAAAAAGAAAAATCTCTTAAAACGTGACTACATACTGTAGAAATCTGAAGTATGTACATTCCGAGATGAAACAACACTTATTTGACTAATGAATGCGTAAGGTTTGACTAGTTCATGTTATCAGCGTTGTATAATCATACTCTATGCATCTATTAAACATCTATATGGGGTGCTGTAAGTACATCTATTAAATCATGTGCAATATTTGCTATACTAAGACAATTCTTCAGCAAAGACTGCATAGCCTGGAGACAGGATGTCAGATCTTCGTAGGGCTTTCACACAGGCATTCATTTGCACACTACGGGTAATTTAGAGTCACCCATTCACCTGAATAGCATGGAATGTGGGAGGAACAGCCAAAGAAAAACCATACTGTACATACGCAGGGGAAAACTGAAAATGCGTTTTGGCCTCATCTCAGCTCCCGATCATGAGCCACGAGGCAGCAATACTGCTCTGAGCCGTTTCTACACCCCCTGTAAAACAATTTACTTAAGACACGTACAGCATTTTGGGTCCTTTGAGACAATTCTGTGGAAGGTACCTTTGATTGCGCAGTGGCTTTGATGTATAATGCCCTTGTAAGTAAGTGAGCAGAAAAACAGATGGATAGATAGCATTTTGAATGAAATAACATGTCAACAGCGATGTGCTGTTACCTGAGGTTATATGAGAACAAGGCATTGATGACTGTCCAGAAGAGTACTCTTAGACTACTGCTTCAACTGACTGATAAGCATTCAAGGGAAGGAGGGGGCCTTAGAGTCTTTTCTTGTGTAAAAACTATTAACAGGATTCTGAAAAACCAATAACATTTTAGTCCAAGTGATTTGACTGGGTTTAGATTTCATAGCTATTTAATGAGAGAAAAATGTCCGAAATCCAGTTTGTGGCCATTTAGCTTGTACCTTGTTAATTCTACTTTTAAATAACTCTGTGGTCTCTACTAGCCAAAGCATCTTCTGTGGAAAAACTTTTGTTGTTAAAGCAGCTTGGTTTGAAGATGTTTTTACTTTCTGTAGGAAAGAACTGGAGATGAATTCCATGACAGAAAAACTTGAAGAGGAGGAAACTCTTAATGTCAGCCTACAAAGGAAGAACAAGGAGCTCCAGGTGAGCTTTGTGGACGTGTTCAGGGACACATTCCTGTCCTTCAGCAGGAGTGATTGTGCAGGCTGATCTGCAAGCATGTGTGTTCCACTGTGCCAGCCAAGCGATGACAAAAACAGAAGCCATTAACAGTCTTCAGCCCTGTGCTGATCGCTTTTCCTTAGCACAGTTTTTCAGTATCAGTTGACCTAACATGAAGTAAAAATTAGGTTAAATTACATAGTTAACAAAGGCAGTTTGCCGTTGCGGTTTGCGTTGCGTTAAAGACCCAGTAATCTCATTATGATGCAATAATAATAACAATTAAAAACTCCTGACCATAATGTTGTGTTTCTGTGGAGGTTTTGTGGGAAATTGTAGCATGCTTTTATTTTGTTACATAAAATGTTTAGCTAACAGCATACATTCAGTATGGAAAAAATAACTAAATTTTGAAAAAAACTGAAATTTGAGTATTTTTGATTAATAGCTATTTCAGGGTTCTCCAGTTTCAGTCTTGGAGAGTCAGAATCCAACACAGTTTGCAGATTCTCCTGTTCAAACACTCCTGCTAAACCTGGTAATTAGCTGATTAATATGCGTTTGAGAAGGGAAATCTGCAGACTGTGCTGGATTCTGTCCATCCAAGACCAGAATTGTTTTTTTTTTTTTTTTTTTTTGCAAAATGATTGTTTTCTTGTGACTGTTTTATAAGATGTTGATTCACTGAGTTTTTAAGGCAGTCTAAAGTTATTTAGGCAGGTACATACTTCACTTTTCTGGACAGTAAAGGAGAGACGGAGAGAAAGACAAATAAGGAGCCAGACGATGCAAGGAAACAGGGAAAGTGAGTAATGAAGATCAGGTACTCAGCTCAGTGCCTCCTGCATCCAGATACCTCACTCAGGGACAGTGAGTAATGAAGGTCAGGTACTC
>JAODKF010000103.1:17840091-17866201 GCA_026779585.1 Mormyrus proboscirostris
GTTGGGCCCCCCTACCAGTGTTATTATTAATAAAGCAGATCTCTGGGGGCCCCTAAAGGGCGTGGGCCCCGAGAATCATCATCGTTTACCCCCCTTTACAGCGCCCCTGGTAGTAGCCATCATGTGTGCAATAATGGACAAATGTCATGTGAAAATTTATGGTCAGACTGGTCAGATCAGCATAAAGTATAGAAAATCCTGGGTTTGTAAATCCTGAACATATTCAAATAAAGAGAAGCCATAGCCAATGTTTCCTGATAAAATTGATTGGAAAATAACAGTGCTTTGCTCCTCTTTGGAACACTGAAAAATTTTTGTTTCATTTTATTTGACGCCACCAAGTCCGTGCTGGAGTGCACTATGCTAACTGGGATGCACCACTCCCAATTTCTAGCTGAAAATAATGACCTGAGTCGGCAACTGGAAGAGGCAGAAAACCGGTCCAGCCAGACGAACCGGGCCAAAGCCCTGTTGACGTCGCAGTCTGAAGAGCTCAAGAAGCAGCTGGAAGAAGAGTTAAAAGTAGGATCCTGGATCTGCTTTTTTATTCTAACTCAATGTGTTCCAATCTGGTTCTCGGGGATCTGCAGACAGTCCACGTTTTTGCTCCCTCCCTGCCATATGTATTTATTAATTTACCTTAAAAATATAAAAAATCGGTATTTGTATTAAGGAAGCTCAATACCAAACAGGAGCTGCCTTGCTGAAACTGCCGTTCAATATGTATCACTACCCTGCTTCTATAAATTTTTATCTATAAAATCTTTCCCTCTTCAACTGGGTTCCACTAGTTGAAAACAGCACTAGGACACAGTTTGGGCACATTGAAACAGGAGTATGAGCTGCTGAAGGAGCAACTGGAGGAGGAGCAGGAGAGCAAGCTGGAGCTACAGCGACAGGTCTCTAGGCTGAACAGCGAGGTCACGCACTGGAGGACACGCTACGAGGCTGAAGCCATTCAGCACACGGACGAGCTTGAGGATGCCAAGTTAGTGTCTGGTGCAAGAATCGCTCTACTTCGTAATAGTCATAGTAAATGATCAAGTATTCAGTTATTACCCATAATTTTTTGGTGTCATCACTGGTGCAAAAGGAAACTTTAGAGATATGATAGAAAACTTTGAATGGTCAGTATCCAGCACCTCTCTGACCTGCGGAGTTTGGAATTATTATTCAATTTCTATACCTTGAGCATGCTTATACTCTTATACTTATACTTTGTATACAGACAGGTGGAATCTGGCAAGTATTATTCTCTCATTTTTGTTGACTTAAGGTGACCAACTGATGGAGTGACCAACTCTCCATCTTTAGTGTCTCGTAGGTGCGGTGCATTGATATCTCTGATTTTACTTGTGGTACAGGAAGAAGTTGTCGTCACGGCTACAGGAGGCCGAGGAAGCTGTTGAGGCTACCCAAGCTAAATGCTCCAGCCTGGAGAAAACCAAGCAAAGACTGCAAGGGGAGGTGGAGGACCTCTGCTTAGACCTGGAGAAGGTAAGCCCTATTTACTGAATGTAAGCATCAATCTCTTACTTTTTTACACCATGATACACTAAAGCAGGGGAAGGCAACCCTGATCCTGGAGTGTCGGTGTCCAGGAGGTTTTCTATCATACTTGATGAGTTTCTATCTGCTTGAGATCAGGTGTGATTCATCAGAGACAAGGTAGGATAGAAAACCTGGCAGATACCGGCACTCCAGGATCAGGGTTTCCTACCCCTGCACTAAATACACTCTTATTTAAAGAATACTTCTGGTTAAAGTCAGAAATTTCAATATTGTGACCAATTCTTCTGCAATAGGTATTACTATAGTAAAGACTAGGATTACAATTAAGATATTATCGTAATCTGTAATTATGAGTCTCACAAAAACTAAATTATTTAGTTTTCACAGCAAGGCTTTAACCATAAATAATTTTACTATACAGATTTATCTGTACCCCAATGTGATTTAGAGGGGTCTGGATTAAAAAAAATGTCTCTCAGAAGTCAGACTTCTTTATATGTTAATACAGATGCTGATTATAATTTTGTGTAGGATCTGGTCTGGATTTTCTGGTATTTAAGGTATAAATTCTCAAACTTTCTGCATAATACTTGGCTGTCTGCAAGAGATTTGCAGAGGCCTATTTGAATATAGCAGAAGTTCTCCCTTCACACCCTGTATCCAGGCAAGCAGCTCTGCGATGTTGCTGGATAAGAAGCAGCGTGTGATGGAGAAGCAGCTCTCTGACTGGAAACAGAAGTGCGAAGAGCTGGTGGCGGAGGTAGAGGGCTGCCAGAAGGAGAGCCGGCAGCATGCGGCTGAGCTCTTCAAGCTGAAGACAGCCTACGAGGAGAACCTGGAGCAAGGGGATGCCCTCCGGAGGGACAATAAAGCCTTCCAGGGTGAGAGATGACAGACGGGACACACGGAACCAAAGTCTGATGAAAGAACATCTAAAGGGGGAGTCGAGAGAGAAATGTAGAACTGCTTGGAATGTTTTGCAACAAGAGGGGGTTAGCTAAATATTCATTCTGAAAACAAATAGTTCCCAGGGTTCCATGAAAGCTTATACAGTATGATTGAAAATGATACAGGACTGAATTGCTGTTCCTCCGATTTTTCTTCTGATGTTATTTTAGAGGAGGTAGCTGATCTCAATGACCAGCTGGCTGATGTCGGGAAGAGTGTCCATGAGCTGCAAAAAGCCAAGAAGAAGATGGAGATGGAGAAAGAGGAGCTACAAGCCTCACTTGAGGAGTCTGAGGCTGCATTGGAGGTATTGAGAAAGCAAGTCTGCTGTCGTTATACACATAGTTGCACAGTCCTGGACTCTTCATAAAACAAATGGTAATATTACTTGGCAGAGAGCAGCAAATGAACAGCACATGTTCCAAATTAATGCATTCTGATAAGTTTTTCTCAGAGAAGCATAATGATGAGTTTCAGTCAACAGTCCATCCTAAAATGAATAACGTACAGTAGCGTATGCATTATCCCCACGATGGTTAAATGTACTGCCTGAGGCTATATTATAACAGCTGCAAGGCTGACAGTTTACCTACACATGGTGGCAGATTTAAACATGGAACACCAGGTGAGGTTACACCAGGTGAGGTTACACCAGGTGAGGTTACACCAGGTGAGGTTCGAATAATGCATTCTTGTTTTTGCTTCTGTCTTAACACTCACCACGATAGAAGTTACCCGTCAGTGCAAGTACAGAAGTAGAATAGACTTTGTGGAAGGAGCAGATAGTAGCACGGGGCCGCTACTCTTTGGATGGGCCCTGCAGCCATAAGATTGTGGCTAGGAAGCTAATTAACACAGGATTGCTTTGAGGAAGTGAAAATTAGTTCTTCCTTGGAGTACTTTCCTTGTTCCCGAGGGCTAACTTTGGTAACCGCATGCTAAGCTGTTTGTTTATTGCCTTGACTGAGAGAACAAAAGAGGAAGGTAAATTATAAGGAAAATGCAATTCTTCAGTGCCATGGTAGTATATGATACTTGCTATGTCTTTGGAATAAACTATGTATCTTGTTGTCAAAAAGTATGCATTGCAGCTGCCTTTCAGGTTTGTTACGTTTCGTTGAATAATTGAAACAATGTCAGAAGTATTGCATTATATCACCAACACCTCCTCAGCCTGCAGGGGGGGTGACATAATGAGCATTATTGGCATTTAAATCAGATACGGCTGAGCAGTGAGGTGATGGAATGTAATTGTGATTAGCCGCCAGGCCAGTGTCCGAGGAGGGACGGGGCCCCGGGAAAGCCAATGTATTCGGGGCCCCAGCTGAGGTCAACATAAACCAAGTAATGTAGATCCTTAGATTAAGTACATTTCCAGTGTATAAATAGTACACAAAATTCACCGCTCGGTACAACTAGGAAAACAGAATTTTTCATTAAAACTATAAATAAACATTACGACGAGTTGCAATCCGAAGGCAATGCGTCTGCAAAGGTGTCTGAATAAGAATACCTAAGAGAAGCTTATCTGTAGAATTAAATAGTGTGTTTGCTAATACCGAGTATGGCTGCATATCTGTAGTGATAAACACCCCAATAGTTGAAATGATGTTGTTGAAATGTTTTTAGCCCGGTCTGAATTTCCTGAAAAAAGGTGCCTTGAGATGCCATGGGGGGGACCTTGCAGAGGCTGCTTCTCCCTTGCTCTCTTGTACACACATTCAGACGATGTTGTCTCAGATGAGTTACGGTAGCACATTGGATGTGTTCCAGTAACATATCTCAGTTCAGTATCACGGAACTGACAGACAGCCGTAAACTAATCAGCCACTCTCTCTCCAATGCTGCTGTGATTTATCGGAAAACCAATAATCTTTCCATGTCTTTGGAATATGTTGTATATCCTGTTGTCAAAAGCTATGCATTGCAGCCGCCTTTGAGGTTTCTTGCATTTCTTTGAATCATTGAAGCAACGTCAGGAAGATGGAGAAAGAGGAGGTACAAGCATCACCTGAGGCAGCCCTGAACTGAAATGTTCTGAAACTGCCGATTTTTACTGACTGTTACCATCCTACAGCCACAATTAGCATTATGTTTTCCATGTTGAACATTTACTTGTAAATTTAGGTTCTGCCCATATCGATAAATGCATTAATTTGTCGCACTGTGTGTAAAGAACAGAACTTGCCTCTCTGGGGGCAGTGTGTGGCTCAGTGGGCTAAGCCTCTCTGCCTGTGATCAGAAGGTCGCTGTTTGAGCCCGACCTCGCTAAGCCTGTAGGCCCTTAGCCCCCAGCTCCCTGGGTGCTGCCACAGGTGGCTGCCCTTTGCGGACAGCTTGCTCTCACCTATAGAGAGCAGGTTGGGGGAGACTTAAAGAAAATCTCCTCAACAGGGATCAATAAAATGTTATCAAAACGATGTACCAAGCAGGAAACAACAAATTTGTGTGCCATGATCGCCCTGGTCAGAATGATGTATTCAGATGAAATGTGGGTGCATTCAATTAATGGGAAATATTTCATAACATTATTATTTAGCTTATCTATTATCTAGGCAAATTTCTCTTTTGAGCGGGGCCCCTAGGGGCCAGGCCCTCTACGGCCACTTGAGTTTCACTGCCCTAACGATGGCTCTATTAACCACATAATGCCTAATAAATACCTATTTAGAGCACAATACTGCAGATAACTTGACTGTCGAGTCTAATAACGTTTTGGTTAATACCAAAGACTTTATACATAACAGGTGAGGTTTGCATTCCCTTTAAGAGAAAACAATGCGACATCATTATAGTAAGAGAAGCCCCTTCTCTTCTTTTCCCTTACAGATTAGCTAATATTTATGCTACATATGGTTTGCCTGTTAATGCTCAATAGATTACTGTTCTGGATAAGCTATAATGCTGAGATGCACGGAACGTCATTTGATTATTACATCTTATTCTATTTTGGGGAAAAAATAGGTACAGTAAGAGACCTATCACTAAAAGAGCTCAGACTTCTGCATTATGTGAACACTTTCAATAATAATTACTAATGCAATATAACCGATTTGACAGTGCAACTCTGGGAGAGTAACGGTTATTCTTCCAGGTGACCGGGTAATGGGGGGATGCTTGGCAAGATTGAGGAGTCAGACATCTGCTCTTTAATCTCTTCTAGGCAGAGGAGACTAAGGTACTTCGTCTGCAACTGGAGCTATCCCAGGCCAAGGGGGATCTGGAGCGCCGGCTGCAGGAGAAAGAGGAGGAGTCTGAAGCGGCCAGGTGCCTTCAACCCTTACAGATGGTCACTCTCTGTCCGAAATGTGCATCTACTACCACACGCATCATGACTGTCTGCTAGACAGTTTATCAACCTAAAATACCTGCCGATTTCAATCAATAGCTGATCAAAAATGCTTAACCATTTCAGCCGTTTAATCCTTAACGTTATGGCTTAATACCAGATCCTGTTTTTTCTTCCCTAATTTCCTGCTTTCACGAATAGTGGATGAGGGCTTCCTTCCTGGGTATGTGTCTTTCCCCTGTCTGTTCATTTTCTGCTCATAAAATATTGTTTGGGTTTTAGAACGTTTTACATGCAACAGTCTTATCTCTTATCTGCATGCCAGGGGAAGTGTGGCAGTCAAGTGTCTGGCTTTGTAACCTGAAAGGGAGCCAGTTTGAGTCTCAGGTGGTGCCCTGCTTTACAACGCCAATAACTCCAGCAAAATGTTCAGCCCAGGGGGAAAAGCACAAGTTACTTTGCAAAAACTCTTTAGCAAAGCAGATGAATGTCCATAGTGAAAGTATTTTTATTTCTATTATTTATTTAAAACACATTTTTCATTTATTTTTTTTACTTGGTGCAAAAAGGGAATGTAATTACTTTTTTGGCCGGTATAGTAGACAGCCCTGATTATGCGACCCCCTCCACTTTCTTGGCAGCTGTTTTAGAATGCCAAATTTTATCCTTATGAAGAAAAACAATTCCTATATAATAATTTCTATTTGTCTATTTTATTCACAAAAGTAGAAATGGCCTTCAAGAAACAGAAAGTAACATTGACTTCACTTCTCTTGTCTTTTCCAGAAAAGGCCACCAAAGGGCACTGGAATCCCTGCAGGCGAGTCTGGACACTGAGGTGAAAGGTCGTACGGAAGCTGCCCGGCTGAAAAAGAAGCTGGAGAGCGACCTCAATGAGCTGGAGCTCCAGTTGGACCTTCTGACTAAGAACAACGGAGAACTGATGAAAACTATTAAGAAGATGCAGCTGCAGATTAAAGTAAAGCTTTATTCCCTCAACACTCCACAGGGAACGAGGAGCAGTTTTATTGCAGATGGATGGTGCTTAAGGGCCTAAGCCCTTACATTGACTCTTGTAATAGATACATACATGAGCCGTATTTAAATCAAACTTCAGGATTTACATTTTTAGTTCATATTTTGAATTAGGTTTGTAAACCTTAGAGATGCTCAATCATCTGGCCCAGTTTAAATTTCTGAGCTCTGACAGCAATAAAAACCCCGTGTGATGCATAGACTATTGCACAACAAAGGAGGCAGCTAAACATATTAATTTCTTTCAGGAATTTCCTTTACCCAAAAGTTCAGTTCCTGAATCGTAGTTTGATGTTGCAGGATATTCGACGACAGCTGTGAAACAACACATTACCAGTAACAGAGTTAATCTTACAGTACTGAGTGTGAATTTCTCTGATTCGATATTTCAATATGGTATCCTAAAACTATCCATTGCACAGTAATTTGTAGCACGTTACTGTACCTGTCACAGAATGTTTGTTTTATGTTCAGAAATGGAAGTTAAGATCCCCCAGACACTGAAACAGTATCCAATGTCAGATATGCCATAAGCTAGCAGTGATTATATTCGGGAAAAAACTAATCAGTAACATAGTTATATTCAGATTATAATGGGCAATCATTAAATGGGTAAGAGCCACGAAGCAGTGGCAGTATGAGAGTTCATGAACCAAAACATTAGATAAGATAAGAATGTAGGTCATGCTGAGTGTCACAGTCTAAAAACGTATAGTGGAAAATGTCAGAAATGCTCCAGAAAATTCCAATCATAAGTCTGGAACTGCAGAAAAATAAATTACACTATTTGTTATTTTACACGAACAAGAAAAAAATGCATTAAGGGATATCCAGCTGACTATTTAAAATTAAGGAAAAACATTAAATTGTAAAAAAGGGGAAAATGTTTTTTGGGGCTTTTCAAAAACCCTCAAAACTATCATTATTATGTCATGAAAGATAGAAAAAAGTATTGAGAATTTGGGGAAACACAGGTTTCCAAGAAAGCGTAGAAAAGGCAAAGCCAATACAAGAGTATTGGGTTAAAAAATACATAAAAATAGGAAAAAGTATCTGCCACCCTCGGAATAAGCTGCAGGGTACAGAAGGCATGAGGAAATTATATGAAATTACAACGAAATCTGAAGAATGACATGGAGAAAAAGCAGCATATGGTCCAGAAGAAAAATCTGGGAAGTTAATAACAGAGAAGACTGGCAGGAGGGATGGATGAAGAGGGTCCTTTGAAGAAATACATCCTCAGAAGCAATTGCTGATCTAGAGCATGACCAAAAATGTTGAGGGCTTCAGTAACACTTAAATAACAAGGTAGATCAAGGAGGCAATGAAGGAAACAAAGAATGTCTGGAGGTACAATGTCTGCATGACAGTTAAATTATTGCATAAGCAGAGATTATTACAGTAAACTGTAAAACAAGTAAACAGAAAAATTCATTTGCAGCATGCATGAGATTTGACAGAAACAAAAACAAGCCTGTCACCATTGTTTTCTCATTTTTTCTGCGTCTTCATATTGACTGACAGAATCAGAAACAAAGTGACTAATCACTAGAGAAGTGGTTTAAGCACTGTATGAACCAACTGGTTTAGGGTTTTAAAGAGAGAGGCACTGTATGAACCAACTGGTTTAGGGTTTTAAAGAGGCACTGCAAGAACTAACTAGTTTAGGGTTTAAAAGAGGCAAAGTGAAATCGATTTTGTATAACCTGAGAGAAAAAGCTCAGGACAGACAAATGAGCATATTGTATATTTTAACAAACGCGTTTCAGTTCATGCTAAGCAGCCAGATTCTATATATAACCAAATCAGCTTGGTTAAGCTTAAATGCAGATTTAAATAATATTAAATTAAAAAAATAAACAGATGGATATTAATTGGGAATTCAGTGAAAATGGCATCCTCTTTTGATACATAAATAGTTCAAATTTTAAAAGTTATGTCCATCCATCCAATTCTCTTCCAGCTGATCTGGTACAGGGTTGCAGTAAAATAAAAAGTGTATACAAAAAAAAACTGTAATTGTGATGTAATTTAAGTAAATTTAAAATGTATTGGCCTCAACTGAGTTTACAGCTTCACAAATGAAAACTGAGGTTGAAATGCTTATATCCAAAACAACCAGATGAAACAAGCAGATAATTTGGTAAAACCCTATTTTAATTTATTTAATTACATTCTTGATATCCAATTATAAACTAATTATTATGAAGCAGGAGCACAGACCATTGAGTTTGCAATTGAAGTAAAGTTACCAAACACACAAAATACTTAACAAAATTAGTTTTTGTCATTAGGAAGTAAATTGAAATCCAATATTATTCCTGATCTCACTGTACAACATAAATTTTTTCACATGAGGTCACAGTGCCATCTTCAGGATTCTCCATGTAACTTGGACATCTCTTCATAACAAACATACAATAGATTACCAAAATGACCAGTAGCTAATACCAGTGAATTTAAGAACGGGAATATACAGTATATTGGTAAACTTGTTCCCTAATCATGCTGTGTTCACAAACTATTACACATGTGAGTCCTCATTCCTTCCATGTCTCTTGCAGGATCTCCAGACCCAAGTAGAGGAAGACGCGCGGCAGCAGGAGGAACTGCGAGAGGAGCGTGTACTGCTGGAGCGCCGCTGTGCCACGTTGATGACAGAAGGACAGGAGATTCGTGACGTTGTGGAGGCCACAGAAAGGACCCGCAAGTGCCTGGAGACCGAATTGCTGGAAATGACTGAAAAGTACAATGAAATAAGTAACCAGGTCTGCTTCTCTGACACTGCTTTCCGTCCAATCATGAACCTATAGAAATTATGGGCACATGTTCAACGAGATGATCATGGAAGAAGTTGGATATGTAATTACGTGAATAAATGTTGTGAAGTCATTAAGGGAATTCTTATTACTGAAAATAGAAAATTTTGCATAACTAGATAGGGTATAGATTGCTTACTTAATGTGGAATTCCTGCTGCATTAAGACTCAAATCTTTGGACAATGTAAATAAGGATTTTACTATTTTGTTCATTTGAGTACCTCTGCCGCCCCCTAGTGGATGGGCTGCCCCTTTAAGTCTGGTTCCTCCAAAAGTTTTCTTCCTCCTGGGGAGTTTTTTCTTTGTCACTGTTGCCTCTTGCTTGCTCACTGGGGGCTTTGGGTGGGGATAATGTAAAGCACTTTGAGACGATGAAATGTTGTAAAAATGTGCTGTGCAAATAAAACTGAACTGAACTGAATTTACAGTTACTTATATACTTATAGACTTTTAGACACGCCTTATATGGGAAAGCAGCTGATGGCATGTCCCCCTGCTCTGCAGTTCCAGTCCACTAACAATGAGAGAAGAAAGCTGGAGGCAGACCTTCAGCAGATGACTCAAGAGCACGAAGACCTGGTGGGCAGCGTGCGGGCTTCAAACGACAGGGCCAAGAAGGCCGTGTCTGAGGTACGGCTTCACTTAACGGGCAGAGCGTCGTTTGGTTGTTCATCCATGATTCCTTTGGATGGCAAAGAATAACAGGAATCTGGGGAACATGCAAGCAAAGTCTCCACTAGATAATGAAGAGGCTTTTGATGAAGGCAGGGTTTTCACAGGCAGTTGGTAGCTTGATATTTATCTGTTTGGAATTATGACTAAAATGTTCCAGTTAGTGACCCATGGGATGCATAACTGCAGGCTTGATATATTTGCTTGACCTTCATGCAGCTGAAAGTAAAAAAGGGGTGTTTTCTTGCTATGTCATGCCGTACCGTGTCTAACGCTGTTGCTTTGCCACACTACAGGCCAGCCGACTGGCGGAGGAGTTACGTCACGAGCAGGAGCACGCGTCGCATTTGGAGAGGCTGAAGAAGGGCCTGGAAGCCCAGGTGAAGGACATGACGACCCGGCTGGACGAGGCTGAGCAGCTGGCACTCAAGGGAGGAAAGAAGATCATCCAGAAGCTAGAAGGGAAGGTAAACTAGAAGTTGGCTGTGGACCAGACCAACTTTCACTGTTTCAGCCATTTAATTAAAATCATCATGCTATACAGTAGCTTTAAAGGACTTTTAAAACTAGCGATATCTCACAGTATTTTAAGCATTTTATAATAATGGAACATCTTACATCATAATAATTTCGTTAAGAAATTATTCACTGTATATATGATTGACATTGAAGGCGTATTAGGAATATTGGTAACACTTGACCAGGCACGAATAATAGTGTCATACTATTAGTTATGCATTAATTAACGACAAACTAAATCTTTGTCGCATATTGATCTCATGTTAATTCATCATTAATGAATCATAATGCATCTTTCCCGTTAGTATTTTTGTTATTAAATCTAATTCTACAAACCTTTGTGAACTACTAAAGGAACAACTGAAGGGACAAGTGATGAGTAACACATGAAATACTGCTGATGTTTGTTCATCATTAACGAATCGAGACTCATCTTTTAAGTACTAGATTTGTTCATGATTTGTACTTCAGCAGTAACTGAGTTATTACTAAGTATTTGTGCCCCTTCAAGTATTATGTTATCCGGATATCTATAGTTCTTTAAATCCTACAATGTAAGTGAAACCTTCGGTCTTGAAAGACATACTGGTCTCTTGTGTTGGCAGCCTGTTGCCATTTGTTTCCCTGCAATCCCTGTCTTGTGCCATGAATGGTTGGTGTCTAGGCGAAAGAGCTGGAGTTGGAGCTGGACACAGAGCAGAAGAGGCATGCTGAGACAGTGAAAACTTTACGCAAGAATGAGCGGCGTCTGAAGGAACTGCTCTTCCAGTCCGAGGAGGACCAGAAAAACCAGCAGAGGATGCAAGAACTGGTGGAGAGGCTGCAGAACAAGATGAAGGCCTATAAGAGACAAGTGGAAGAAGCGGTGTGGACTTTTGCAAGACTAACATGCATTGATTTTATGTTTTTATTGAAGTCTTCCCTCTTGATTTTCAAACCTATTTGAGATTTTCTGAATGACTTTGTAACAATGCGTTACGTAATAATGCGACATTATGTGATAACATAATTTAACAGACACGTAACAGATTTTCATCACATAATGCTGTATAATTACCTAAGAAATCACCCGAAATGGATCACAAAAACACGCTGACGCTCTCTTTTGGTTATAACAATACTAATAATGTTACAGTATAAAATGATAATGTAAGCTATGAATTTGTTACATTTTATTGAGTTATTACATAATGTAACGTTTCATAATTCATTGTTATAGGCGTCATTTAAATATATGAATTCTGGTGCAAAAATGGAATGCTGTTTGCAATATGATGTTGTTCTTTATTGTGTTATCATTCCGAAATGCAACCAGGAAGAGCAGGCCAACATGAATCTGGCGAAGTACAGGAAGACGGTTCATGAGCTGGACGATGCGGAGGAACGAGCTGACATCGCAGAGTCAGCACTAACGAAGATTAGGACAAAGAGCAGAGGAAGCTTCAGCAAGGGCTACTCCTCTGTAAGTGTGCAAGCCTCTATAGTGTCTATGTACAGTTTTTATGTTTGCCTTACACTTAAAGGAAAATCAATTAGGGCTTTAACAAAGTGGTATGTATTTATTTTTGCCCCTTGTAGGAGGGGTGGTCTATGCTAGGATGCCACCAGGTGGAGTGTCGCACCTTTCTGTTTTTGATGAGCAGTGTTCTGGGTCATATCTAAGCAATAAGATGTTCTTCTATGGCGCTAATCCATTTTCTGTTCTCTTGGTGCAATTTTGTCATTCCCCGAATGCCATTTAGTCCTTTGTATCTGTACTTCAGAGCCACTTCCTGACTAATGATTCTCCATAATGGATTTTTATCTAGAAAAAATAACCTCGCTGGTGTCTGGGGGAGGGGCGGGGAATGGCAGTGGTTTATCATCTGCATTTTTCATCCTGTGCAGTTATTAGTTTGTATTCTTGTCTCTTATTTCCAGTTTACTTTTATTTGATTGTTTTGAAATTAATATAATACTTAACACTTAAGACCGTGCATATACACTAACATAGCATTCATTGTGCAGAAATTGTTCATTGTGCAACAACTGTAACTATTGGTGTGTTTGTGTATGTCCTTGTTACAAGGTGCACAGGGGTTGGGGAGCCATGGAGACTGCTGTACTTCCTCATTGGCTTCTGTATAAAATGTTACTTTTTGCTGTGCCTCCAGGGCTACAGCACCCCCTTCCCTGGGATGGTCAGATCACCCAGCTCTGTTGGATCAGAGGGCAGAGGAGAGAAGATCATCCATGATGATGAGTCTGTCAGCTCCCTCATCCCAGCTTATCTGAACTCCCTGAAGAAGCTGATGATTGATGATTGAGTAACAGTTATGAATGTTATAGGAAAATAACTGGTGAACACATTTTATTGTTTCTTTTTATAATTCAAAATGATTTCAGTGTTTCATGTGGGTTTCTTATGTAAGAAAATGTATGGTGTATTAAGAATTAGTCCGTGGCTGGACAGGATAGTTATGGTTATTGAGTGTTATACAGTAAATAATTAGCAATCCACAAATTGTGAGTTAGGTAACACTAAAGGCCTCCAGTATGAGACGCTCATGGCCTTCCTGTAATGGCCCTGAGAAAGGTGCTTAATCTGAGTGGCTCACTGAGCATTACGTCTCCTGGGGCAGCAAACGGAGATGAGATGGACAGTCTCCTTTGGAAACAGCAGGCTGGGCAGTTGGATGAACCCTCCAATACTGCTGTGAAGGATGAACTGACAGGAAAACAGGAACATTCCATGACTCTTTCCTGAAAAAGTGTTACTTTATATCTCATCAGTCACTGACTGATTACAAGTGTTCCATCCCTTGGAACGTCCCCCCCCCCCAATTGTCATACGCTCCCATCCAACCTTCCATTCACCCATCTTCTGTAACAACTAGTCCTATTCAGGGATGCTGGGGGCTACGATGGGGAGCCAACCCATCGGCCATCGCAGGGCACACTCACACGCACACTCACACGCACACTCACCCGCACACGCACACGCCCGCACACTCACACGCACACGCACACGCACTCACACTCACACGCACACTCACACGCACACGCACACTCACACGCACACGCACGCACACTCACACGCACACGCACACTCACACGCACACTCACACGCACACACACACTCACACGCACACTCACACGCACACCTAAGAACAATTTGGTTGAAATAAACCTCAGCATGTTTTTGTACTGTGGGGAGAACCTGGAGGGAACCCCATGATGACACCTGGAGAATATGCAAACTCCACACACACGTAGGCATGGGGGAGACTTGAGCTCTGGTCTGAGGCGCTAAGCTCCGCACCACATGCTCATAGGCTCCCATAAATTTATAATCAAGGGCGGCAAGTCGGTATAAACTCTACATTGACTAGCACAGTAAAACTGTCACCTGTCACTCAATGTCAATTGATAAATACATTTACAATGGACTGTGAAAATTTGTTTTTAATAATAAAAGTCTTTTTGTTTATCTTACCATCGTTGAATCGTAAATAAAGAAGTTTTGGATTTCCAAAGGCAGAAGGAACTACAGCTGTAGACTTTTACAGCAATGGCTATGTCATGGAGTGCTCTGCAAGTTCCTGGGGACAAAATCAAAAGGTAAATAATTGATTTTAAATGTTTCTTTTTGTACACATTTTTAATTTTTTTTTCCTTAATTTTTGTGTTTTGAAACTTACAATAGAAAAATTCTTCAGCAGTTGCCATACCATTACGAAGTCACTTTTTCATGGTCTTACCAACACAGCTGCTAAATACTGATTTTGATGTCACCTGTACAAAGACTGAATTTTTAAATACAGCTGGTTTCCTTTGTCTCAGTTTTCAGACTAACGGAGCCTCAGTGTCCATCAAGGTTTCAGTTTGTTTACCTTTTTTACTTTACCTTTTATCCCCAGTAGCAAGTTTGCAAAAAAACCAAACAAAAAAACAACAACAACAACAACAAAAGGCAAAACACATGAAAATAAAACAGAAAAAAAACTTTCAAACCAGCTGCCCTCCAGAAAACCTCCATTTCTGAGGATGAAGGAGGTGAAAATCTTCTTCTGCACTCTGTGCTCCTGGACAGATCTTTCATATAGATATTTATATCTAGCAATTGGGCCTTAGAATTAGTGAACATCATGAGGGAACAATATTTGCAGCAACAAGTCCTGTAAAATGGCCTCATATTCCTTGGCCATTATATGATCCAGCAGAGCAATAACCAGACCAAATGATTTCCTTAATGGCTACCGGTACCATCAGAGATCTCCCATGTTTAACTGCTAGCTGAACGGCAACTGAAATCAAAACTGAAATCAAGGCTCCCCTCCGTCTTCTGATGGAGGAAAAAGGGGGAAAGAGGACTCATTAGACCCTATTACTTTTTCCATTGCTTGGGGCTCCAGGCTGTGTCTTTGTGCAGTGCAGCCATAAAAACCAGCTTTGTGTTCACAACCCTCAGGTTATGTTGAGGCTGAGCTGTGGTCATTTTTGAAACTGCAGTTTTGTGGGGTTTGGCCTCTGTCCTATTAAGCCTCCGTCTGTCCCGCTCAATGAGCTTCTTTTCTGATGTCTATTTTTGGCATATGTTGCTATGACATTTAGTCCTCACCTGCTCCTTGATTTGTGGGGCCAGGTCTATCTCATTTGGAAGGCAAACACTTACGGACACTTCAGAAATTAGTTGCAACAGTTTGCTTTAAAAACATATAAACTTCTGGTTGTCAGACTCCTTTTTTACCTGACAAATACTGATAATGAGGGTATATACACAATATGACTCTACTTTCATTTTGTCCACTCCTGTGTGTTAAGCTGTATTTCTCTGCGCTATCTCGTGATTTTGCATGTATGCGCACATCAGGGGGAACAAAAATCCAAAAAATGCAAAATTTCAACTTAGTCTTTTTCACATTTTTTGTTACGTTTCTTTTTTACGAGCTGCCCAGGGTGTACCCTGCCTCTCGCCTGAAGATGCTGGGATTGGCTCCAGCTTCCCCGTGACCCGAAATGGATAAAGCGATATAGATAATGGATGGATGGATGCTTAAACGTTGTTATGGTGCTGTTTTAATGTAAATTTATTTCAGTTACTATCAGTATATTGTTCTTGCATGAAGTTGAGTACCATCTACAACGTCCAGATGATCCACGACGGCTCCAGTTTGCTGCAGCTGCAGAGGAGCACTTGCCGTTGAAATCATTGGTTTGCGTGTTCAGATGAACATTTTTTCGCACTCTATGCCAAAAATGTGGAATCCAGACTTGAATAATAAAAGATAGAGTAAAGCAGGAATTCCAGCACTGTTCTCCACACTGAAAATACCGCAGTCTTTGATGGGCCTCTATTTTGGGTCAAAATAGCCAATATTTCCTGATAGCTGGTCTTTCCATTAGGACCTACAGTACTATTGTGTGAGGATTGCTTCAGCTTCAGCGTCAGCTACAGCCGCAGGGACCCTGTCTGACTACCTTCCACTTCTTTTTGGCTGAACTGCATCATCCAGGTGACCTGGAAGGAACTCTGGTCCCTCTCCATCACCTTTTCAGGACTGATTTCCAGGGGACCCTCCTTAAGCTGGCTGGGCACAGACTTGCCACCCATTAAGTCCCTTTTGTATAGTTATTCTCTTCAGCAGGAACTGATAGCAATGGCTGCTGTAGTGACTGTTGAATGATTGGATTTGTTTTTTTCATCAAGTTTAAGTACCTGCATCTTTTAGCTTGGGGACCTGGAGTAGCATTTCTGGAAGTGAGCGGATTTGTGGGAATCTGCTTGCTAGAGTTCCAGCGTCTCAGAAAGCCACCCATCCTTGTCTAGAGTTTAAGTAAAATAGTGTGATGAACAAGACATACTAGTCAAGAGCATTTGTATGTCTGAAAACACTTTGTGAATGAAGGCGCTTAGAGGAGAATAGCCAGATTTGTTACTGCTGTGAGGAGAAGCTAAGTTTACGGTAAGTGGTGTGCAGACAGAGACCTATCTGAAGGCTCACCCACAGTTGCGGTGGTTCCGGAGATACAGTAAAGGGAGTTGTATCTAGCTACAGTCACTGGCCACTGATTGTATATACAGCTACAATTGCTTTAACTAAGACATAACATTTGAGTTTCTTTTTGACTAAATAAGTTAATCATTCAAGCAAACTTTATACAAGGTTGGGTTTTGTATTCTTCAAGAGTTAAATAGAATACCACTACAGTTAGTTGATGTTTGAATTATATGGAATTATTACCTCACTTAACAACAAAATATAATTAACTTTCATCTATATAATGTTTAAAAGCACATGAAAAAATGTACACTGTACATTGTTTTACAAGATATAACACAAAAAATTAACATCCAGTTTAATTGTTTTTTATATTAACGCAAAACTTTCACTGACGAGCAGGTATATTTTCATTTACAATAAAAAAGCAAAAATTCTAGTAATATAACTTCAACTGAACCATTTTGCCATATTACACTTTGCACAACATATAGGTATCAATATGAAACAGTAACACCATGTACATCAGTAAATGAGTAATTCAATGAAAAAAAATCAAGCTGTGAAACATACATTTCTGTTGAAATTGTTATCCAGTTAAATCAGAATAATGAAAAACAGTGTTACATGTAATTATATTTGTATAAAAATAAGGATTGCATTAAAAAAAGTTTAATATATTATCTGTACCTCTGTTATTTTGGGTAAAGTTTGGCTGTCAATTTGCAGGAAACTTCTAAATATGTTTTATAAATGCCCTACAGCTCATAAAAATGCTAGATTCCATTCTGGATTTCCACACTATGGCAGGTGAAATTTTGCTTTCTGGCAAGAAAATAAAACCCCTTTTTCATTATAAAAACATAAAAACTGACAATTAACACATTTTAATAAATCACACTTTGACTCAAATTGCCCATGACCTCACCATAAAAACCACTCTATCCAGTTATAAGAAGAAATAAAAACGAATATAATATATTTTAACTGTATTCTTAACATGCCATGCAAAGAACCCAGACATGCATGATGAAGTATGGAACTTCACGATACGTCTCTAGCCTATAACTGATAGCTTCTAGGTACTTTAGAGAAACAGGTCATTCTGTTCTATACTTGGACACCAAGAAACACTTGGCTATGTACTTTTCTCAGAAGATGTCAAAGGTCCTCAATATATAAGAAAGTACAGTTACTGAAACATACCAAATTAAGCAGGTGTTTTACCAAATGCTTGCATAACATTTATTTCTCTTTAAGAACCCATTAAACAGTTTAAATATTATGGCAGGAGTGTGTTGTTGCTATTTGAGTGCACAAGGTTTTCAAGATTATGCTTCTGAAAAATGTGTGTTTACAAAAACAACACACACACACACACACACACACACACACACAAACAAATCATAAATGGAATACGGGCAGCAGTACAAGGACAATTTCTCATGTTTTCACCCATATAGGCACTATGAGGTGTACATAGTGAAAAGGTCATCATCTGACTGAGCTGAGATCCCACAGGCAGTACATGGAACTCTTCTGTGAACAACAGTTTAAATGCCACCTTCATGATTTATAGCAATATAAATGTCCTGCACTAAAACCATGGATAGATTGTGTAAATCTGACGCTGGCATTCTGACCATAGTGGACTACAAAACTAAAAATCATAAGATGTATAATGGGATAAATGAATTGCAACCATTTTTCCATGTTCAGTGTCTAATGGTGAAATCCTTTGAAAATACTATGAAAAATGAGAATGAACAGTTTTCCAAAGACAATAAGGACTTTCCATTCTGCTGTGTATCTATCTGCCCCAAATGTACAGTACCACTATTATCATCATCATCATTTAAACAAATTTCTTCTAAGCATCTTGTATCACCAAGGAGCAGATATGAAAAGTCAATCTGGATCATGTCAAACTTAAAAAATATGTTACAGAAAATTCTAGGCCTGTCTTCAAGAACAATATAAAAGCACTTCTCTGTTGATAATGTTACTTTTATCTATATTAATAGTGTAACTGTGATGTTGCTGACAGATATTTCCCTGAATCTGAGTAATTAATGCGACTGTGTTTGTATAGTGAGGCTTCCTAAAATACAGGTTTTATTTTTTTTTTTATTTGCACCCGTGTAAAAAAACTCGCTCATTTACCTTCTCTTACAAGTAGATTTATATCATATCATCAGCTTCAGATTTAGCGTGCACAAACATTTAGGATAAAATTCAAATGTAATTCTAATGCTATTCTTTAGGATCTGCAATTTAATTAGATATTTATTTTTACAATTCTTCAGTAAAATGCACTTTCCCATATATATTATTTCTCAAAAGGTCTACATGAAAAAGGTTTAATGTAGCATTATATATGTCTTTCGTGTGTGTGTTTGTCCAACATAGAAATCAACATGCGTGCCTCTCTGTCTATGTACTCATCACTAAGAATATTATATGTAACTTGATGAACTGAGTGTGTCAGAAAGCTGTTTCCATCTCTTCCATTTCCAAGGCACTGGATGATAATTATCTTTAACATAATATAACTTTTCTACTTCAATTTCTTACATCAGATTAGAAAATTTATATAAAAGAAAATACTATAGAAAGCTAACACATTTTAGATTTAACACATAATGATAAAAATATAATTATCATTTGTGAATAATTAGCAAGTGAACCCATTTCAGAGGAAATGGATAGATAGGTCAATGGATGATGCAAACGTGAGAAAAATTAAACTTATGTTTATATATGAATTGAATTCAGATGGCTGAATACATAACATGGAGCCAGCGACAGTCTATTGATAGTCCACAAAGATGCTGCATCGCTTTGCTATAAGGAAGTCATTCAATTTATACCACTCTGACAAGAAAATGTTTTGCTGTTTATAAATGATCAGACAGTGCAAAAATATTATGGGACCTACATCTGACTTTTGGCAGGGCAAAGACGATGGGAATCAGGCTCTTTCTGTGAAGTTTTGGTGAGCTCTGCACCGCTAGGGGCAGCACCAACCTTGCCTTCAGATGAACAAACCATGACAAGAGACATAAGAGTGTACACTTATGTTACCTTCAGGACTTTTAATTTCGGAGACAAGGCACTTGGGGCTGCATAGCCCATAGGCGACTACCAAACGTGCATCACTATGTTGTCAGCCATGGATCTCATGAGAATTATCATCTTTCCTTCAACCATTTAGAATAATCATTGAGAGATTATATATGAGAGCGACTGACATGAGATTCCTCTGCTCATCTTTAAATAAGCCCTTTCTATGTATGCGGTCCAGTAATGTAAAGACTGCTGATTGACTTACTACAAAAATACTGACTGGACATTATCAGCTGAACTCTTTACGAGAACTAAGTTTTCACTAGTCTTGGGTATTATATGCTCCTGAAAACATATCAGCAGACACAACTATTCACAATGAAGTTGTCAGTATTAAAACTAGAAAATACCTTTGGATTATGGTGTAATTACCTTGCTAATTAGTCACTAATAAATAAGATCATGAATGTTAAGCATAAAATAAAGTGTTACTAATGAAAATGTATTTTAACTTACACCTTAAAGCTTCTGCAGGTTATTCTTCTTTTGTGATAGATTTTATTTTCCTGATCCTTTTAAGAGATATGGTAAAACCTTATGTGAAATGATTGTTACATTATCCAAAGAAGTGTACAGAAGATGGTACGGTAACCAAATATTTAGCAGTGTTGGCCATAACAGTCTCATGCTCTGAGTTTGGAATGTTCTTATATGACAGGAGGGTTTGAGGATTTCGAGTCGAGCTGCAGCCCACACGTCTGTGAGTGTGGTTTTGGGCCATCGCCCCCTATAGCTCCATGTCTACAGGCCGCACTTCCCCAGTCTTGTTGTCCTTCACCCACAGCTCTCTGTCTTTGGCTGGGTCCACATTCTGAAGCAGCTGATCCACGGGTTCCACGGTCTGTTGGACATGTGAGGGAAGAGAAAGAATGCAAAGCATCTTGAATCTTTGTGCTGATATTCCATTTTAATGGAAATTAAATAGGACTGAATATAACAGAAACAAAGTGTGCATGGTTTTAACTGAATATGCAAAACTGTGTAAGGAAAAATGCAAAGAGTGTCTCTAGTAATGGTGCAGATTCAAGGGTGAATGAACACAAATTGTATTTTTTAATTTACATATATTGGACCACACTTGTCATTAATCAAAGAAATGTCCCTATTAATGCACAGTCACTTACACTTTGATTAAACATGTCTGTTTCATGCCGCAGAGTTGTGTACTGACAAAGAAGCTGACGTATCATCTCCACACGCTCAACCTCCAGTCTTTCCAGTTCCTGAGAGAAATAAGAGCGAATTCAGAAGAAAGTGAACCTTCATGCAACCTGTTTTACGTATCATTCAATGTCCAGGTTCATATCCATCATGCACAGTACTGTGAAAAGCACCAAAGTATTTGCAGTTATGATCCAATACAACCACGTATTTGTCGAACTTGACCATACCGTGTCGAAGTGAAATTTTATAAATAATATAGGATGTCTGGGGCCTCTCAACTTGTATGGTTATGGGAACCAACATATATGTTCTTATAACCATCCAATAAAATATCAACTTTTTTAGTGGAACAAAGAAATACAGTTTTTTTATTGTATTACTGCTTATTGGTGTACATTCTAATGCCAAATAATATTTTTGTACTAACAAATATGCGACGGCTGCCCAGATAACAGCTTTAAACCTAATTTTCTTTGACAACCGAATAATTTTGTACAGTATTGCATTTATGTATAAGTTCACAGAAATTGGTAGGCAAATGATGCATTTAGTTATTATGAGTAATTACCAGGCTGCTGGTCACCATCTCCTCAAACCATTTTGACTGGGACTGATTGTAAAGATCAACACAGCGCATAAGGTCATCCCCTACAGAAGGAAAAACACAAATAAAAATGGTCATTATGCTAGATTTGCATTGTATTATTGCAACGGACATAATCCCTGAGGAATAGCCTCTATTGTATTATAAAACAATACATAAAAAATAATTTTGGAAGCACTGAAATCCTTAAGTACTTTGTGTCACTGAGGTTGTAGGTGAAGTTTGATGAATCAGAAAAGAATAATCTAGCAAAAACTAAATTACTTTACATGTTGTAAGGACAGTATGTTGGGTTTCCAACAGGTGGCAGCAACAACCACAAATTAATACAGAGACTATAACTTTCAACAATGTTATTTCATGCAAATACTTACAATTGTTATCAATTGATGATTCATGTATTATTAGTGTCTACAGAGGCAACCTACCATCAGCTGTCAACACTCAGCTCCAAACTCAATGTTCTCCAGTTTACTAATAGATAAACTAAACTGATAGAGTGCATGAACAGTTCTACTGTAACTACAGATTAGGTACTGCAAAATAGTCTGCAACTAACGAACACGTGATTTGTAAACATCAAAAAGCCTAATTTCTTGCTCTTACAAAGTAGAGTGAAATATGAAATTGGTGGTTCTAAATCTGTACAACCCATGAACAAGTACTGTGTAGTAAATGAAACAGGTATAATTAATGTGTGAGGAAGTCTGTTTAGCCCTCGACTGAACCGAATGATCAACATGAATAACGTGTTACTGAAGAGTGACAAAATGCTTTAGCTAGTATTTCTCTAATTATCTGAATGTACATGAACTAATAATCTGTTAAGTGGTATTTAATTTGTTAATTCATGAAGGTTCTTGTAAAGTTATTATATTATATTACATATCTCTCAAATTTGGGGGATTTCGGGTTGTATAATACACTTTAAACAATTTGATAACTTACACCAACAGCTCATTTTTGTGCTCTGTCCAGTGAAGGGTTTTGTAAGGAATGTGTTTGCTACATTCCAGTGATACTGGAGCACCTTGCAGAAATATTTTTGAAATTGTATTTTTTTCTAAAAATCAATATATTCATCAGGAAGATTTTTTTGCGTTTTTTGTAAAGGATTGCTAAGGTTGTTTCAAAGTAACTAAATATATATGAGCAAAATCTGTTTTCTCAGAGTTCATAAGCTTTTCAAAAATGTCTGTAAAGCGTACACTGGCACATTACGTTCACTAGTTTTATTTCCTTCCTTTTTTCTCTGCAACATAGAATTAAAAGTCAAAGGCTTATTTTAAAATAACACTCGCTACAATAATTCCTAATGTTAGAGAAGGTATTTTAGATTCCCTGGATTTCCACTGCCCTGTCACAGCTTCACGGCACTCTGGGCTCTGTCAGGTCCCATACAGGCACTGGACTCACTCACTGGCTCAGTGTCTTACTTCCTAAATGAATTACAGCTGGCAACCCTTCCCTGTAATCATCATCTGGAGGACTGGTATTTAACCCCACATTACTAAGGGATTTTGGCAAACGTTGCGCAACGCATGTTTCAAAGTGTGTGAACCAGTGACTTTTGTTAATACACACAAGAGCAGAAACCTGAGCTCCTTGGCTTTGTCTCCTTGTATGTATCAGGGCTGCCCAAGATAATCAGTCTTTTTCCTTTTTTACAGGGAATTCGTTTGCGTTTCCAGTCACCCTGAGTATAGACCGGCTGATGTCGACAGGAGAAACCCTCCATTTAAAGCTGCACTCTGTTTCTGGCCAAAGATTTGCCACCAGGGACTGCAGCAATAGGCTACACCCACTCGCTCTTTTGGGTCACCATGAAAATAGAGCATAACATATGTTTCCAAGGTCTGTTGTGATTCTAAATACTGCTTGGACAGAATGATAACAGCAGCCCTCAGCCCAGAGACTATTGTTGTTAAACATCATGTGCCACTATTTTTAACAATATTGTGATCATACCGTACTTACACACTACATTAAAAATGGGCCAAAAATGAGCTCATACAATACCTAGCCAAGAAACTCTAAATGAAGCTCCACATATTGAGTACAGCTCTCTATTTAAGTTTCACTCATGCAGCAAAAAAAGTGAATCCGGGACTAGCTACTGATGGCTCCCCACCTGCTTGTGTTGATTTCCGTCTTGCCTTCTTGATGTCCTCCTCTGTCTTATTGCTGAGCTTGATCTCCAGCTGCTGGGTTTTCATCTCCAGGTCCTTTTGTCTGTCTGCTAGTGCTTTGCGAGCCTTGGACAGCATACAACAAGAGATGAGTGATGGCTCATCGACCTCAGTCTTGTCCTGTCCTCCATGATTTGCTACACTTGCAACAGTATTCTCCGGATAATATTGACGCAATATGCAAACATATCAATAACTTGGTTTGCCCTGTCTGAAATGGATTTCACCTTATTACTTAAAAGGAAGATGCATATTAAGATTAGTTTGATCAAATCTTTTGACAGGATGTTGTTAATTGCAATACGTATGCCTTGTATACAATGTAACATGCAAAAACTGCCATGACGTATGTGTCTGGTGTCTAGAAATATATGTTGAAGAGTTATTAAGAATTCCAGAACTTACCCCTGGGATCAGTAAAGTTAATCTTAATCTTAAGGCCTCAAAGGCTTAATGGTTTCATAAGCTTATTCATCCATCTTTCAAGAACTTATCCTGGTCACTGTTGTGTGACATAAGCTTATTAATTAACATTCTTTGGAGCTAGTGTTGAAGTATAACTCACTATACTGGATATATTTGATTTACTACATATTACAAATATGTTTGAAATTGTGAAAAAGGGGATCTGCTGGTGTAGGTTGCACAAGAAAATTAAATCAAAGCACATATGTACGGTAGTGCATGGAATACAGTAAAATACAGACCGGCAAAACCTATTCCATATTACTTAGTTAAAAAGAATTTTGCATTTCATACTATCAAAATGTCACTTGTGTACGGACCTTAATCACGCAACAGTCAAATTTTCTAAATATAGATTTGGCTTTGAATAATAATTACAGGGAACTTATGATTCATCAAACCAAAATCAGTCAGAACCTCCATCAGTCTTTCAATCTATCAGTCTGTCAGCTGCTAATTCATTACAGTGTCATGGTGAAGTTACAGCATAAGGATATAACTGGAATAGCACACTGTCCTTTACACACTTGTGTGTAAAGATGGGTGTAAATCATTATGAAATTCTCTTTTTCCTTCATGAAACGGAGTTAATATATTATGACCACAGCCAGCAACCTGGGCCCAGAGGGTTATCAACATTCTTCTACCTTCTCCACCGAAGCGTATCGGCTGGCCAGCTGCTTTCGCAGGTCGGCAATGTGATGGTCGTACTTCTTCATGTCCTTCTTGAAGTTATCTCGGAACGTGAGGAGGGGTTTCTCCACCTCACTATGGAGCTGTACAACAACGTGGAAAATCAACATGAGTATACAGAAAACGAAACAAACTGCGCAATCATGTGTTACATCTGATGTATCTTAAAAGTCTGAACCAGAATGCAGTACCGTCATGTTTGCTTTCACCATAGCTAAACTAGGAATAAGTATGTAGCAAGCTGCACTATTGTCCGGGGGAATGTGTCGTAACACCATTGCACAACCCTTAAGGAGGAATTCTGACTCAGAAATGAGTTTGCTGCATGTTTCAAAAATATTACAAATGTCATTAGTTCTGGGTCATATGACAACAGACAATTGTGCTGGTTTCCTCTTGCTTTGTCAAACTGAAGCAAATCAGTTTCCTCCCTTGTACTTGACATCATCTTGGAATTTGAGACTTCATGACATGTCGACATTCAGGAAATCTTAAAATAAGCATGTTTTTTTCCATTTTTTAACTTAACCTTTACTGTTAACTTCTGAAGGAAATCCAAGAAAATTAAGTAACTGTCATTGTCATCCTGTAAGGAGGATACAGTGAAAATAAACAAATATAAACAAAAAGTATAAAAAAAAAAACATATCAGTTCAGCAACATTTCTACAATCTCACTGCCTACTGCTACTTGTTGGTTGCTGCTTATCAATTCATTCCACTACAATGTCCCATTCTCACCAGTGTGGGGAAGCAATAAAAAAGGCCAATAGGATGTTAGGGTATATCTTCAGGTGTGTGGAGTTTAAGTCAAGGGAGGTGATGCTAAGATTATATGCATGGTCCATGATTGATTCTGGTTTCTTGGTTTTGGTGCACAGTTGCATACCTGCTGTACATCTGCATCATTGAATTAACAATGGCGTGGCTTAGCTAATGAGAAAGTTCTGCTGCACAGCTGGAATGGAAAACTGTGCTATTTATTGTTTTAAGAACATAAGAACATAAGAAATATATAAACGAGAGGAGGCCATTCGGCCCATCAAGCTCGCTTGGGGAGAACTTGACTAATAGCTCAGAGTTGTTAAAATCTT
>JAODKF010000103.1:17891276-17961379 GCA_026779585.1 Mormyrus proboscirostris
CCCCCCCCCCCCCCCCCCCCCCCCCCCCCCCCCCCCCCCCCCCCCCCCCCCCCCCCCCCCCCCCCCCCCCCGGCACTCGCAGAGCCACCACTCCACCCTAAATACATAAGTATTGGCATGAATAACCATGCGAGGAACAGCAGCTGACTAGCACACACGTTTTAATGAGGCAAACAACAATGAAGGAAATATAATACCATTTATTCACATCTCATTCAAATTAGACAAGTAATAATACAACTGCCACTACCACTCTTCGTTTTGAAATGCTTCTGTCATGCACATTACGACATACGTGACAAATTGTGCTGTGGGTACCAAGTGTGTCGATTGCACAATGGATGAATGAGTAACACGGAGTCAAAGTGCGGGAAAACACAGAATGGCTTTGCTGCATGCATGCCATTCATTCACACGACAACACACACAGGTTCACACAGACACACACACAGGTTTGTAAATATACATACTCTCCATTCATTTCTATGGGGAAAACTCTAATCCCAACACGATGACCTTAACCCCTACCCAGCCCAGACCTTAATCATAAGAAACCAAAGAAAATACAAGACTTCTGGCATTTTTAGTTTTTTGATTGCATTCACAGATTTTTGTGGGGACCTGAAAAATGGTCCCCACAACATCAAAAAATATTTAGTCCCCACAAGGTAACATCAACCTAATCACACAGACATACACACACCACTATTTACAACTATTAACATTTACCACAACACATGACATTAATGTACCGCACAAATATGACAACATACTCGCTAACTTTACATAGCTATTTACATTTGCCATCGGTCCAGCATGCCATCGCGCTGCCTGATAGGTGTCCCCCAGCGCCATCAGTGGGACATTCTGGGTAACATATCTTTTAGCTGGGTGCTTCCCCAGAGTTAATCACTCTATACAGAATCAATGGAGGTTGGAATTAGGGGTAAAGTAGGGCATTCCTGGGAAATTTTCCACACAACACATACAGTATTGCCTGAATCATTTTTGCTCCTCTGTATTTTCATCATGCATTAAGATGCAGACACATGTATTTTCTGGCTAGACTGAGAAGACTTACACCAAGCCACCGTGAAAACAATTCTTCTGTGGCATTCATCTGAGTTGGCAGAGTGGGTCTTCCATTTCCTAAAATTACATTCTCTTTTAGCTTGTAACAACGCTTTCTGTCACTTCTTGATGATATTACCGACTTCCAACTGTAAGACATCTTCTGAGCACAGCAGGGTAGCATCTATGGTGTGCCAGAGGCTCCATGGCAACACCAAACTGAGAGGTGCTACTTTAGAAGAAGGTAAAAGGCTAAAAGGAGGCCTGGAAAATGCTGACTGACATTCTCAGACTCCGAAAAACAAAACGGGATTACTTTCATGAGAACCCTCAGAAATTCAGCATTACCTTCTACACAAAATAAAATACAGCCCATCAAATAAGCTGCCTGTCATCTTATACTGCTAACAAGGAATATCAATATCTGCTTTTTATTGATGTTTGTTTTGTTCATTATATATGTAAGAAAATAACAATAAAACATGCTTCATAGCAATTTGTGCATGCGTCCAAGCTGAATTTTGGACCTTATGCCATTCCCTTAAATATTAAAATCACTGTATCAGGTGGTATGTGGTCCCTCTTGGTATATGATACCTACTGGAAAAACTGCCGCAGTGAAAACACATATAAATTTCTACACATATAAATAAACTAAATTTTATTCGTGCAGCGCTATAAATTCACCTCCTTTTTGCTAACTACTTCAAACCAGACTTATAAATATAAACTAACATCTATCTTTTAAATGTGTTGCTGCACCTGTAATGGGTTGGCACCCCATACTGGGATGTTCCCTGCCTTGTGCCTATAGCCTTCAGGATAATCTCCGGACCCCCCCGCAACCCTGAATAGGACAAGCAGTCTCGGAAAATAGATGGATGGATGGATGGATGTATCGCTTCTAAGGATCCTATATGCTTGAAAAAGAAACTTAATATGCATAAATAATTCTAAATGTAAAATTGTGGATGTACAAGGGCACCGAATGAAAATCATCTAAATATCCACTAGATAAAACTACAAATGTTTTCTACACATTTGTTAGTTTCTTGCATGTTGCAATTAAGAACAATTACATTAACCAAAAGGAAACTTTCCCAATGACGAGTTCTTAAAGTTACAATACAAATATGATTCACGTCAACTTGCAACCATTACATTGTGTAAGGGGCAAGAAATTGAAAGATTAAAGGATCAAAATAAAAACAGAATCTTAAAAAAAAAAAATGTGGCCATGGTGAAGTGAAGCCAGCTGTGAACATTCCTGGTGAGGTTTATGCAATGGAGACGGCTATTTATTTCCTGTAGTGTTGTGCAACTATTTCCATCTTAGTCTCTGGATATTTTCTCCAATGTTTTCTTCGACTGTATAACTGAACCACGTAGCAGCATGTGGATTTTCCAAAAAATGTTGAACAGCTGACAGGAATACTCAATTTATGTTGCTCTTTTTTTCTAGTTCCAAAAGAATAATAATAATAATAATAATAATAATAATAATAATAATATAAAGACAATACTGAATAGTTTAGATATTGTTGACCAAATAGTTCATGAAGAAAAGCAGAAGGAGCTCGCTATCATTGGACTTGAGTGAAGTATTGAATGCAGAAATCCATCATAGGTAAACAGTGAAAGATGTAACCAAGTTTTGATCACATAAATCCAGAACCTTGTAATATAGTCATGCACATATGTTTAGTTACACACTTGTGTGTTTTGTGTAACTAAATGAAAAATTACAAAAGCACAAACGATGAATCATGTTAAGTTTAAGCCAATTAGCACTGTATTAGCTATAAAAGATTTATGACAAAACGCAAAATGAGACAACTAGTGTTCCGATGAGTGGACACTTCAACTGCAGATGCATTGGCTGGAGAAACTATATTTTTTAAAAAAATGTGCCACAGGGAACAGTCGCAGATTCATGACAGAATATGTCAAACGTAAAAAAAAAAATGGAAGAATAGAACAGAACATTGGTTTCGATTTGAGGATCACCGAGGGGGTAGTTAGACACTCACCAGAATACAACCTCAAAAACTGAACTGAATCAGAAGCAAAGTGGCCAAGGCCAAACAACAGACACGTCACCTGTGGCCTGTACTACGAAGCGGGTTTACTGGCTTATCGGGCTGACTTGTTGGATTTAAGGTATCACGGTTTAAATGCACTTCATATTTGTTCACTTACATTTTGCCCAGACTACCTTAAATCTGACAAGTTACCTCGATAAGCCAGTAACCCCACTTTGTAGTACAGGCCACAGGTAAAATTGAGACCCCAGGGTAGAAGGAAAAGAGTAATATGCTCGGATGAGTCATCTTTCAACTTTTTTTTCCTGCTTCTAAATAGGTTAATGTTTGTAGAAAGCCAGAGGGCACAGAGAGGCATCTAATGGTGGGCAGCCATTGATTCTGATGGCTGCCCAACATATAATGGCCACGGAATACAAAGCCAATTTACAGGACTATGCGCACCCTGCCTTTCCCTGATAATGTTCCCATATTCCATAAAGTCGGTTTATAAATATCCGTGCTTTTACTGGCCACCCTTATAACCAGATCCAAATATCTTTGAAATATCTTTTATGGGAAGTTCTAAAGTGCATAGTGAGACGTTAATCTTCACCTGCTTCATCAGGTCCCGGGAGTTCTGGCCTAAGAATGGCCTAATATTTCATTCCGTACCTGATGAAGTGTGGCCCTACTCCTTATTAGGTCCTAGATATTAGTACCGTACATTTTTAGGTGATTCTGTTATATTGTCCATATTGCTTTAAAAACAAATAAAAATAAACTAAGATGTAGAGAATACACTGGTTTGTCATACAATCCTATTTCTCCTCACAACAAACATTTATATACCACCCACGCTGGAGCCTCCATAGACGGATCTATTTCTCTTTTAAAGTACAAAGGAGTCCGCAAAGAAAGTGCCCACACTGCAAAATACACATTCTCATTTTCACGTTTCACTTCTGCAGCTACCCTAGTACTGTCACAAGCAAACAAATGCCTTATTTATATTTATACAACTTAACAATAAGCAATAAGTATGAACAAACTATTGGATAATAATTTTTTTCTTATGCCCCTCAAAATTATATAGAAAATGTGTGTATTAAAGGATGCAATGCTCGTTAAATATGCCTTTTATTGTGTAGTGCAGTAAATGCTAGTTTCAGGGCACAGTGTACAATTGAGCTCTGTAATTGTGATCACCTGACTGATCACTAGTGGTTATGGAAGATGGATGAAGAAGGACATGCTATTGCGAGATCAGAAAGGACACCAGAATGCAGCTGCTTCAGTAACGTTAAAATGCTGTTAGCAGTGTAATGTCAAATCCCTCCAAACAAAATCTCCGCATTACGATGATTCACACACTCATTATGTTACATTAAAGGCAGCTCCCTCATTTCGTAAGTCTGTCTTTAAGTCGAAAACATAGGTTAAGTAAGAACAGATACATACGGCTGTTAGTGACAGTTAGACAAATAATTACTATATATTTTTTTACCTTTCTATGCATTTAAAACACTTAAGAAACACATCAAATACACTAAAACATCTTTACCATATAATAATAAGAGCAATAATAAAGTGACTATATATGGTACTATACGGTACCTCAGTACTTCAGCTGTAGTTAATCTGACTCACCAGGACTTTGCAACATTGCCTCCTGGTGACAGGAACTTCTACATGGGATCAAGGAGCTCCTCAAAGAGTGACCTTTGGTCTAATGTGCTCTGGGACCAAGCACATTGATGTGTTCAAACATGGTGTTTGTTATGCATGATGTCTAGTATGAACAGAAGTCCAGTGAGAGTTCTACTGCTGGGTTTACATCTAGAAGGCCATTTTCCCTAAGCACACTCTTCTCATTTTTAAATCGCAATTTAAAACCTATTTTTATAGATTGGCTTATAGTGCTCATCGTTGATAATCTTATTTTATTATTTTAATCCTTGGTTGTATTGTACTGTAACTATTTATGGGGTTGTTTTATTTGTGTTTTAGTTGTGCTAATTTTGTACAGCACTTTGGAAAACTTCAGTTGTCTAAATGTGCTTTAGAAATAAAATTTACATTCCATTCCATTCCCTACAGTATGTGTCCATCGAAGTGACCCAGCAGAACCGCAGGTTCAGTAGAACACCTCGCGGCTGAGGACTCCTGAAGGCTGTTTGCTGCAAGTAACGCTCATAGTTTCAAGTCTTTCAAGCTTGTAATTGTCCATCAAGAAAACCTCCAACTGTGAATGTCCCCATATTCTCTCACCATAGGGAAACTCCACACTCACAAGCACAACAGCCACTTTAGAGGCATCAATCAACCTAACTGCAAGTTTCTGTGGAAACAATCTGAATTTCCTGAAGGAAACCAAACACACAAGGGAAAAAGCATAAACATGCATTTCAACCCTCCAGCCCTAAATATTCAAGGCACGGTGCCACACATTCAAAGTGGGTGTCAATTATAAGCTTGTCATAAATACATTTAAACACATTTCTATTTTATAATGTCCCAACTCTACAGCATTCATTATAAACTGATCTTCAGCCAGGTGTCCAGAAAAATCCAAATGGAGGTTGTTTAATAAAAAGCTTTTAATACCTGTTTGAAACCACAATGGTATGAAAACTACAGACAAGAATGTGGAAGTGTGCTGTGGAAATGTTATCTCACTGAACCACGGATACCACGCAACCACACATTCCAGACATTACTGAGGCTACACTGCATTTTTATTACTGGAAACAAATAAATTAGCTTGCCTTCATTGATCCAGAATTTCATTATATCAAGCATGTGTGCCTATTCAGTAGGTACACACTGTAGAACACTAGAATTTTTTAAAATGTATTTTACGTTAAAAAAACAATTAAAATGCAATAATTAAGAAGTGATTTAAAGAGAATGGAAAATGGCAATTTAATGAGATTAAGTTGCTGTTAGCTTCATTGTATGGAATAAGGAGAATTTTAGTAAAGTAGAGGGGTCTCATTAAAATTACTGAGATTCATCAATCCCACCCCTAAAATCAATAACACAGGCACAGACTGCCCTGCTGAAAAAATCAGCTTGACCAAACTGATGGCCAGTTTAAGATAGTTGACTAGCTTAACATATGTTTCTGAATGACGGTTTGATGGTTTAGCAGGTCATACCAGATTATGGTAGCCATTCTAATTAGTTTAGCTGGTCATACCAGCATATCTGGCTTGATAGGCTGAACACACCAGCCTAACTGGTTACTCACCCAGATAAACGATCAATGGACTGTGTTTTAACGCTTTAGACATTGAATTTAAACTCAATTCTCCATCTAGATGAAACATGTCTTGTTTTTTATAAGGAATGACAAGCATACATGATGAATAATAGTCTCATTACATTAAAGAATGAATATAGTATTTTATTTATAAACGCATGCCTGCTCACCCACAAACATACTCCTGTGTCTGTTTGATATCCCAACTTGAAGCTTTGTTTGTTAATCACATCTACAACACGTGAAATAGTTCCTTCCGTTTTCGTATTACTTGATTGATGAACAAAAGGCTTTAGTTAATGGTTTACTTTATCATCTAGCTAGCTAGAAGTTTTACATTTCATGAAAATGCTACTTGATTTATGCATGCATAAAACATCACCCTTTGACAACATGAAAGAAACTTTATGCTAGTTCTGCATGAGACTGAATTGCTAACAGCGCAGAGGGTTTGCAGCGTCCGTGCATAATGTACGTGATTCTGTCTGTTATCTGTCTGCAATTGTAAAAGCACTTTCACTTTCACTTTCAATTACTTGCATGTTATATTATAATTACAAATAATTTACGTTTACTGACGTGTGGGATTTTTTATAGTTCATAGATATGCATCATATTTTGTATCGTGCAGAGGCAGAGCTCAATAATCAGATGCACTCAACGTTTGTAGACTTATTATGTGTAAATACGTGGAGCAAAATTTGTTAGTCGAATCCACAGCTGTTGCCTCCTTAATTACCTCTGCTCAAATACATCTCTGTAAAGTCTCTAGAGCAGATTACCTTAGATGTTGCTAGCGATTCATTTGTCCTCTGTAATTCCATATTGCGTACACACAGCTCATTTCTCCTGAAATGCATTTCTTAATACTATTTGTTAGCTTAATCTTTGGGCTTATCTTGCATGATGAGCTGCAGAGTCTTTCATGCCAGCATGCCCAATCCGTGAGGAGAATGTGCTAGACGTGTGCTTCCCATTTGTAATTCTTTGCATACTGTAATTTACTACACCAAGCCCTGGAATTATCTCGCTGGAATGTTTTTCATGGATTTCTGTGATGATAGTGAGATGATTCAAACTGCTAATGCAGATTGGCAAAATCCCATTTACGACTTGACATAACAGGATATTTACACTTAAACAAAAAACATGAATTACCACTGTAATCTTGATTACATGTTCATTAAGTTAATTAGAAATGGAAACTTTCTAAATTCAGGTTTAGTTTACAAAACAAATCAAACATACATTTCATGGCAACTGGTATGATTGGTATAATACCATATACCACAAAATTCTATCAAGTTTTAATTTCTTAAGTCTGACTTATAATCGATCAGATTAATGCTGTATGGGGAGCTGCATAGTTCCGCTACGCCTCTGTGCCAGTGAGTGGAAGTTGGCTGGTTCAAATGTCATGATCAGCAGAGTAGCTGCATTGCCACTGGGTCCTTGAGTTCGGCTCTTAACCTAAAAATTAGTATGCATGTTTCAAGAAGAAGAAGTTGGCATAAGCGAAAACTATAGAATTCCTTCATACTGTACCTGTACTCGTAATTGCATGAATGACATACAGTTTCATTTCAACATCTTTTAGGTTTTTGTGTCAAATGTTCTTTATGTGCTATACATTTTGAACCATTTCTTCTTTTGTGGAATAATAACTCAACAACCAAATAGAAGAAATAAACATTTCAAAAATGCTTCACTAACCTCCTCAAAGCACCAGCTTCTTCCTTCCATCCCCATGTCACCTTCATCTGCTCTCTACCCCAGTTCATATACAGTTTGAATGTACAGGGGTTGGACAATGAAACACCTGGTTGTAGACCAGCATAGATTATTACTATAGTGTACAGCCTTTAGCAGCTAAGGCAGCATTAACTTATCTTGGGAATGACAGACACAAGTACTTCACAGTGGATTTTTTGGCCATTCTACTTCTAGAAGAGTAGCCAGGGCTTGTTTTCCCGAAATCTTCTTAACAGTACGTCGTTCTTCAGTTCTACCTTGAGTTGTCTCTTAAAGCGCCACCGTGTTTCCTGAAACATTCTTAGTTAAGTAAATATTCCATAAAATATTCTTTTGTAAGATTGGTTTGAGCCTCTCCTAGCTGTTTCTTATTGGCATGGCCCAATGGTGACACACACACACACACACACACACACACACACACACACACATACACACACTTTTTTTTTCCAATGCCGACACTCTTCTTCGATTCTTGTCTCATATCTTCACAGATCATACTGCAGACACATTCCATTAAAATCACTGATCTTAACGGAGCACATTAAAGCAGTGCACAAAACATTTGTCATTTTTTTTTTTGATAAAACATCAATAATTCACCAATGGATTCTCTTTGACTTCATATAGAAGTCTGCCCAATAACCCACCCATAGACACTCATAGTGAAAAGAGAAACATCAGAAAAATGCATTTGCAAACAGAAATTAACCCTGTCAGCACTAGGGCCATTATTAATGATTCCTACATCCCAGTCCACAACCCTCAGTGATATGCTGATAGAGAATTCTCTACCCTCCTCCATTCTTAATGTCCTATTCCCAGGAGCACTTGGCTTAGGTTCAAGAATTCAGCAATAGTCCATTGGCAAAGTATTGAGACAGCAGGCTTTTAAGAACCTATTTTCTTCACCAAAGGGCATGCCCACGTCGTAATTCAGTCAGAGTACAATAGCTACTTGTATCCATTTTCCCTATTGACCCACTATTTCTCGCTTCATGCCTACACATTTTTTTTTGTTTATGAAATATTTATGTACACTTCTATAAAATGTATGTATACATTTATTGTAAAAATATTCATAACAAAACAAATATGATTTTTCAGCACACAGCTTTTGGTGTATTTATTTATTCAAACTTGATCAAGAATAAAGAAACCAAACAGAAAACCCTGAGAATGGTTCCTCTGTAAAAACACTTTTTCTGTTAAGTGCCACTGTGGGATTTTTGCATAATCAGATGTTGATACTAACAATAAGCATTTCTTATAAAAATGAGCATAAATTACTTAGGGTAAAATGCATAACTGACATGCCAGCAGTAGACTATTCTAGAAGCGTTCCATAGGTGGCCCTAGTCTTGTCCAATGCAGTGCACAGTGTCTTGGAAGTTTATATTGTAAACAGCATTTGCTGAGCCTTCAGGAGCTTCCACACTGAGCTGGCCACAAGGGGCTGCTACATCGTTGTGAAGAATAAAAGGTACAGGAGTTTCAGGCACAGCCAAAAGTTGCGGCCGACAGATGATGTCCCCAGATATATAATATGTCAGGAACTTTACATGTTGGGTTTTTGTGCATTTATATTTCAGATAGCATCATAAAACAGATCTGGGAGATGTGAGGTGTGATAGTGTAGCTGCCAGCACCTGTATCTGCAAATGAGTCTGTTTCTCTTAGCGTTACCAGGAAGTTGAGGGACTCAGTTGCCTGCAGAGCAACGGCGATTGAGAGGAACTTAGCCCAGCAGTGACACATGCCCGCGTGCGGTTGGTAACTATGGCAATCAAAAAACTAAACAAACAAAACCCTGCCAACTTTCTGCAAGCTTTCTGTAAAATATCCTGGAAATAAGAACTGGGCATAACAAACATTGTCAGAGACCCTCACTCAAAAGGTTTTATTGTTTTGGACACATTAAAGTAAACACATCATCACATCATCGTGGTCATTATCTTATGGTGTCATTTAGGGAAATGATGTCCATGTGTCTATGGAGGATGGTCAGTACATTTAAGGATAAAATGGTTATTTCGTTATGATAAAGATAAAATAAAAGGATCAGACAGGCATCCTTTCCAGGGTATCCCCTCCCTCATGCCCTGTGCTGTGCTGGTGAGATAAGCGCCAGACACACAGTCACCCTAAATTTAATCTGGAGAACATACTGAATGTTTCAGAAAGGATCACAGTACAGACACATAAAATGCAAAATGAAGCCTAACATATAGATAGCAAAAACCAAAGGGAAATACTATGGATATCAGTGACAAGAAGTCCATGTGAAATGGATCTGGCCGCTCAGGTGAACAATTTAAACTAACGCCATTGTCTGTAATCTATTAAAGGGGAAACGGAAACTGGCTTTGCAGTGCAGCTGCGAGGGTCATGTTTGTCTTCAAAAAGGCCTTCATGACCACATCAGTGCTGCTAGACACACACCTCTTCCACCAAGTATCATGAAAAACCCAGAATGACGTTCATTCTGCTCATTGACCTTCCATTAAAGCTTATAATAGTTTAAATTATACATTTATTTTAAGATGTTTCCAGGATATGAAAACATTTACCTAAATTAAAAGGCACAGAAAATCAGAGGGAAAAAATAGCAAAGCTTTTTGGTAGTGTGTTGGTGGTACGTTAATATTTACTGTATATTTAAATATGTTCAGTTTTAGAAGTATCCCCAGACGTCACTGGATATTTTAATTTATGAAATGTTATTTGTGACAATACATCCATCTTACAGGCATGTATCCTGGTCAGGGTCATTGAGGGGACCAGGAGAATATCTCAGGCAAGACAAGCCTGCGAAGGCCGGGGTACAGCCTGTATGGGATACCTGTCCATCACAGGGCACTCACACAAGCATAACCACACACCCAAGCTAGAGACACTGTTTAGCCAGAATATCAAATGGAAATCCACATGACACAGAGAGAACATGCTACCACCATTCACACAGCATGGAGGTGAGATTCAAACGGCCAACCCTTGGGGTGTGAAGCAACAGTGCGACCCACTGAGCCAGCAGGAAGGCTAAAAATACCCTTCACAAGCTATATTTAATATCATGGTGCAGTATGTATTTCTCAGTTTATTTTCTTAGCAACTAGCTAAGAAAATAGAATTTGCTTAACTTCATGCACACCGAAACTTCTGAAGTCACCAGTTTTATTTAGCTGAATTACATTTTTTATTGTTCTTAAACTATTTATGTGAATGTTCCAATAAAAAATAACCCGGTCAAACAAATACTATCATCGTGCAACTTATTAATCAATATTGTATTTGTTAAATCAGAATGATACATACTGTAAGGCTATCTTTATAGAAGCTGCTTTGAGGAACAAGTTTGCACATTTAAAACCCATAAAGCTGATTTGCTGCAGAACCTTTGAGAGATGTACCTAAATTAAATTATTTATATAAATTATTACAGTACCATACACAAATTTCTGTTTACATGTAAAAAATATATAAACATATTTAAAATGTCAGTGTAATTACAAATGATTTTTAATATGATAAATTAAACACCATAATTGCATAACAATTAATATAGCTAGAGGAGAGAGGTAAGGAGTGTGACGTCACATGACAAACCACCTCAGGAATGTGAACCTGAGTGCAGCCATGAGGCAGGTGATACCTCAGCACCACACTAGTCCAAATGGACCAGTGGAAGTTCTTTTCCAGGGGCTGGAGCACCAATCCTACCACCAACCCCCAAGTTTTTCCCCTATAAGTTGGAGGACCTGTAGGGCTGGATGCAGATTAACACTGTACCCAGGACAAAGCAGTTGCAGGTTAAGGGTCTTGCTCAAGGGCCCAATGGAGTACAATTACTCTGGGCATTCATGAGATTTGAACCAGCGCCCTTCCAGTTGCTGGTGTAGATCCCTAGCCTTACAGCCACCACTCCACCTTACATCACAACCAAACTATCATGAATAATATTACCTATGTAAGTTTCATTAAATTAGTTGCCAATTGCATTTCCTTCAAAATCTACATGGCACATCAATCTGTCAAGATGTGTTTTTCATTGTTCAGCCATTCCAGCATCTGCTAAACCATCTGCTTAAAAGGCTAAATGTCCTCATGTCCTGTTCACATGCCATATCATTCAGCATCAACTTCCAAAGCTAACTAAGCATCATGCTCTACAATGCAATTTCTAGGCATTTGCTCTGTAACCGTACTTGCAAGTATAAAGGAAGAACTCAAGAACTGTAGTAGGTACAATCGAAGGCTTTTGGGGAAAAACAAATAACCAACAAACACATCACACTCTTATTTATCCCCTCTGATGTATTTGTGCTGATGGATATCAGCCCTCAGTCTCTTCTCTATTGCACGGATGAACGAGAGAACTTATGGAGAAGTCAGAGAGCTAGGGATTCGGGGGGGAAAAAAACGAACAGAAAGCTAATTGTCTTCTGGTGGCTTCTGCAGGCAATCTCTGAACAAGTAGAGATAGTGGTGCTGGTTCTCAGATCAGTTCAGGCCCGCTGGTACCAGGCAGACCCCTCTGCACTTCACTACTCACTGGAGACAATAATTCATTGGAGGAGGCCTCGCATGACACCAGGCACACACGTCCTTAAAATATACAGCCCATTGCAAAAGATTAATGCCTGCTTATAGAACAGCAGAAATCATTGTGTTTATTCAGAATTCCATTTCAACATTTAATCAGAAGTTTCTGTTAAATCATATATCATATATGATCATCCACCTGCCCGATATATCGATTACAATTAAATGACCGGCAATGACTTTAAGTTCTGAGTTGAATGAAAAGTGAAAGAACAGTAAAGCAAATACAAGAGAAGCAAATATTTCATCTGGCAAGAGGTAGCACTTTCCAACAATAAAGATTGTAGACTTTAACAATGGGCTCACAGTGATAATTTGGGATTTAAAAAAAATGCATCCTCCATCCAAGAGGGGAAAATTGCATACAGTGGAACCTCAGGTACATACAGAAGTTCAGTCACAATAAGGAGACCAAAGCCATATCCTCAGTGCATATGGATGATTTTATGTTCTGAAGAATGAAAGGTATACAATGTATGGGATTAAAAGAAAGAACAGTACTTTTATTTTATCTTATTGACAGCTGCACTATCACTGGTATGCCTGGATAAATGATATGATTGATATTACACACATTGTACATAAGGTGATATATGTACTGGTGGAGGTTCTGAGAGTTAGGATAGAATGCAAATAATAATTACCTGGTTGAAAACACATGGCTTGCTGTTCGGGTCAGTATAATTCCAGATAACAAGTCAGTCCCATTATTACAAAATGAAGAATACTGGTACTTTTTTAAATACATACTGTGCTTACCATTGCTAGCAGTGTTGACATAATATCTGCGTCCCTGGGGAGACAAGTAGCACTTCCAGCCTTGGGGGAGGGGGCTGTCTCCTGGCAAGGGGCTTATTGACGTCGACTTCTGTCACAAGAAAAACCACAGAGCTATCAGAGACCCCGGTAACCACAGGAAGCATGTTCTCAAAGATCAAAATATCTTACATTTTAAAAAATTGCCTGATAGATTGAAGGTGGAAATTATTTGACTGAATAATTATTGTGTTCATCAATCGTCATTAACTTATTTTTTTCAATAAAACCTTTTTTTTTGTCAGACTGATTGCCTCAAAGTAGATAGATAGATAGATAGATAGATAGATAGATAGAAAAACAGCCTTCTCTAAATTCCTCACATTGATTTCATCATTCTGTAAGATGCAGCAATGTATTGCAATCTGAGTATTAGGCAGCATTAAGTGTTGAAACAGCACAAATAAACTTGATTATTCACCACTATATTCTGTTGTGATTGATGCAACAGCGTAAATCAATCAGGATACATCACAATAAAATGAAAATGCAGCATGGTTTACGGCATTAAATTATATTCATGTCTCTTTTGAAAAGTATAATTCCATTTCATTTTCAAGCCTTCGCAGATGTTTATCACAACCTATTCAGAGAGCTGATGAGAAAAAGAATTTAATCTGGGCAATATACAAAGTGAGGCAATCACAATGATTCAAAAATGAAAATCAAGTTATGTTCTCTGATGCATAATTTACTGGTGGCCATCTGCTGTTTCAGCATTCACAATCGTCTGTTGACATGTTTCTCATCCCTAAATGAAGTAACATTGCAAGCTTTAACTATGAAACATAATAACATAACAGCAAAAATAAAGAGACGACAGGGGAAGTAAAACAGGTAGGAAAGGTTTTATATAGAAAGAGCCAACAGCCACCCTCTTGGGGGTCTCATACACCACAGAGAATGGTGAGATGAATGACAAAATGACATTTCTATGGCCAAAAGCATGTTAATGAGAGAAGGCAGAGGAGAATTTTCATACTTGTTCAAGCTAGCATGAAGGCCATACGTGCAACCACAACAGGATAGTTTCCCGGAACACACAACATGTCAAGCCTTGAAGTCAAGCCTTGAAGTGATTCTGGAAGTAAAAGCGGTTCCCACCCCCCTCGCTAGGTCTATCTAATGAAGAGTCCGCTGAGTGCACACAGAAGTGCTTCGTGGGATAAGCAGACTCCAGGCCAGGGGTGGACAGACAACAAAAACCAGCCTGGGAATTTGACTCTGATGGGGGGGTGCTGCTTTTTATAATTTGCCTCTGAGAAGGGGCGACTCCCCCATGGCAGATTTTGCCAGTTGTTCACCAGTGAAGCAAACCATAAACCATTTATCATTTCCTGCAATTGACAGGAAAGATGGAAACATGCTGAGATCAACCGACGGGTCGTATACAGGCTATATGATGCTGGGGTTTGAGAAGCCAGACCAGCTGGCTGGGAGAATATATGAACTTCCCGATGGCCAGTGAATACCTGCCCCAGACTCATCGAATCTGGAGCAGATATGCAGTATGGAAAATGGATGGATGAATAGCAAACCGGAATCAGGACTGGCTGATGAAATCCTATTGCTTTTCTATTCTGAGCTAACCACTGTGGGAAGCACATTTTTTTTCTTGTTTCCCACCCCCCCTTGGCTTGACCTGTGCAACTTGTGCATATTGTTCCTAGAAGGGATTTGTGACGACAGGCCAAATGTGTGACCTGAGGTCCAGCTGCATCACCCCTCAAACATTACAGTCTGCTGAGGCAGCATTATAGTTAATATTTTAATGTTCAGCTAGAAGCATAATTATCCAAAGCATACAGTCCTGGGCAGCTTTCCCTGCTGTAATTGTGCTTGCAATTTCATCACATAAGCACACTGAGCTAAAGTTGGCCTTCGCTTTGTACTATGATAATAATAGGACAAAAATTGGGAGTAGGCCTGTGCAATGCACGAGGCAGTGGTACCGATTCATTAAGTCTGCAGGATTTAATAATTGTGCTGAGCGTACCGGCACAGAGCAGTGCATGTGGGCAGTGGTGCTTGAAGTGGTTCCCCATTGGTTCGGAAAAAGCACTTTGCGTGTCTCGAAAAGTGCTATATAAATGTAATGTCCACTCATTAATTAATCCATTCAGTTCCTTTGCAACTGTCTGGTCTATGTTGACCAAATTATGCACAGGCCCACCCCTGAGGAGAGCCACAAGCCAAATAAGAAAAGGGTGAAATGTTTTAAAATATGCACATGGGATGGGAATGCAAATACATACACAATAGCAATTAAGAGCCACAAATTGAAATATGTTATTGGACTGTACAAAGAAATCCACACGGTGGGGGAGAACATGATAAATCCAGCCAGGTTGTGATGGTGAGATTCAAATCACCAACCGTGGGGTTGTGAGGAGTAAAGAATCAGCATTATGAGTTAGAAGAGGCTTGAATGACGAAAAGACCTTATGGATCACAGTCCAATCAATTCATCTTAAAGAAAGCTAACCCTCTTTTGTCTTCCATGGCATTTCATTTGAGAACACTGAGTTTTAATTAACAATTCATTTCATAGATCATCTTATTACATGCAGGGCTGAGTACGTGTGGCACAGACAGTGAGGGTAGATTTGTGATTGAGATGCCATGCAAGTGAAAAGTGCTTTTCTGCGCGGCTAAGTAGGAATTACGAATTACTGCCGCTTTTTTACTGAACAGAGCTGGTATTTGTTCCATATGGGACATTTATGGAGTAGACTGTTTATACCGTCTTCCTAACATAAAACGAGACATCCACATTCAAAGATAATGAAAACATTGCAGGTTCAAAGGTTCAGCATGTCATATACTGTTTATCCAACAGCACGGGCGTAGCCGCCATGAAAGCTGAGGGGGACGCGTCCCCCTGACATTTCATAAGTGTTCATTTGAATAATTTAACATAAAACATTAGTGCTGTTTCTATTGCTTCGTGAAAGAATTTATTCCAAAACCTGTTAAGAATACACCAGAATGCAGGAAACGGCATCTAATTCATTAAAAAAACTCTGGGGGAGAGTTCCCAGACCCCCTGCCGATGTGCCCCCCCCGCCCCCCCACATTCAAAATGCTTCTGACGCCCCTGCCCAGCAGGACGCCTTCAAGATGAAGCATATTTTGCAGCATTAAAAAAGAATTTCCCCAAAAAAGATATTTCCCCACGGGGATCAATAAAGTTGTGATTATTATTATTAATATTATTATTATGATTTATTATATATAGTTAGCCATACATACATTTGTATACACAGACACACACACACACTTAATCTTAATCAAGTACAAGGAAATAATAATTTCTGTTTTGCTCATATCTGTGTAGAACAAAATGTAAGTACATATGTTATGGTTGGCATAAAAGATTTAAGCACAACTTTGAATGGACAGGAAAATGTTTCAATTGTAAATCATACCCTTAGTCATGAAGTCTTAGGCCCAGAAGACAGGGCTGATGATTGTAATTAAACTGTGATTATGTATTTACTGTTATAACGGCAATGTAGTATGCCGCATTAACTTCCACATAGTTAATAAAGTTTCTCCTATTCATGTTGTTCCCTAAAGTGTTAAAGATCCCAGATCAGTTTCACAGGTTAAAAGCTATCACCATGAATGTCATAACTAATAATACTTTACTATTGTGGTAAAACACAATATAGCATTCGTGTAAGACTGTCTTTCTTCCTGGAAAATTAGGAATACTCACAATTTCCTCTGAAAAAAAAAGGAAAAAAATATTCAAACCCCCATTTTGTGAAAGGGACATTTACATTTATATTGCCCCGGTATGAGTGACTATCGAACCCCATTTCTTTTTCAGACCTCCTCTTTGTTAATTCACGGCACTATAAATTTCTGTGAGAGCAACAACTGATTCAGCTTTTTATTTGATGATTTGCTGATGAGTCCAGCAGGGTGCTTGTCCCACAATTTCACATCAAAACAAATCAAATCAAAACAAATCAAAAAATTTTATTTGTCCCTGAGGGGCAATTTGATTCAGGGACAGGATATTGAAATAATATTGATTTTGCAAACTGCTGTGCATACATTCTATATCCACTTCACTTGGTGTATGTCTTATCTTCTTTTTCATGAGTACTTGTTAATTATTTAGTAAGTGATTTAAAATATATTGCAAACTTTTAAAAGGAACATGCATATTTCAATAATTTCCAAATAAAGCATAACAAACATTTACGTTATTGCACTTTAAACATTTATATAGTGAACAGGAACTTGACTGGTAAGAACGAACTGGAATATACATGTAAGCCATCTTGAACACTTCTGAAGTTTTAAAGTGGCCATATAATTCAACAATAAAATGCAATTATTCTCAAGCTCTGAAAATCAGCCTGTTCAAGATATCTATTATGAAGCCTTGTCATTTAACACATTTAACACTCTGTTTGCTTAGCATAGAAAACAACAAACTCTGGGAGAACCCATAGACAGAAAAGAATATAAATATAAAAACAGAAGTATTCCGTCCAAATCCCATTAATAAATTTTGTTAGGAACCACAAATATTGTGAAAAAGTGACAGCACACAACAGAGCCACATAATGGAGCTGACTTTTGGGGTCATTTGATACTCGCTGAAAAAGGCTAAATCATTTCAAAGACGTATTATGAAATTATGTAAGGTGGGTGTGGCACGGTTTTAGTGCTTGAGAGCACTATTGTCTGCTGGGAACACAGTTTAACTTTGTTAGCAATGTTTCTTCTATTTCTCAGTGTCATTGACGTAATTATTTGGACAGTATGCTCCATTTCTGGCAGGTGTAGATCAATCACAAATTATAATATTTATGTTATTTCAAACTGCAGAACTATCACTAATGAGGACAGGAACTGATCAACCATGATCTCAGATCTGTATTTAAATCCGATCTGTTGAGAGGAAACATAAAACTGGAAATACATTTAGCAGAGGTGAATTTATCATTCTCTAAAAGGCTTGTGCAACATTAAGTAAAATCATTAAACTTGAATGAAACACAAAGGCAAAACATCAGTTCAAACCAGTGCGAGCTAATAAAGTATGTTAAACATTTTTTTCAGATACATACAGCCCTATTGTGTTTCATTGTTGAACTCTGCCGATAAAGACATGACTGCTCATTATCTTTTTTAAGCACCTTAACAATGGAGACATCAAGCAAAATGAGTGTCAGGGCTGCTGCCCCCGAAGCAGCTGGCTAGCAGACAGGATGTCAATAAAATAGGTTGTTTCAGACTCTTGCAGAACACGGTAGTGAGAGCAACTGAGGCTGTCAACAAATGGAGAACTGCAAGCCTGTAATGTCAATGACCAATGTATTCTTACTTGATTATGCAAAAGGGTACTTGTTTATCTTCAATTTGGATAAACCAAATAAACAGGGGAAAGAAAACCACCTACTGTATACTCCGCAAATGAATGTCAGAGACCACATTGTGCTAATTTTCACTTTTCATAATTTAAATTTTGAAGTACGCTAGAATAGATTTGTATGTTTCACACATCTCTATTCGCTCTGTCTATAACTATGTCTGAAACCCTCCATTAGAGCTTTAAATCCCAATGGGCCCAATGTGCCAAACGTTCCACCTATGTGCTGCACAGTGTGCTCTGATTGGTGAGCTTACCCTACACGTTCCACCTCTGTGTGCTCTGGTGAGCTTACCCTACACGTTCCACCTCTGTGTGCTCTGGTGAGCTTACCCTACACGTTCCACCTCTGTGCTGCAGTCTGTAGACAGATCCTACGAGGTACAAGGATTGTGTTATGAGGTGACCTCACTATGCTATGGTAGTAAGGTTTGTATAGTAAGGCTGGGATGCCACTGAGGTGTTTCAGAATTCATAATAGTGAAGAGTGGTTTCTGTGGTGAGGGTAACTCTCTTTGGTGTGAACTTTGGGCCTAGAGACTTTGCAGACTATTTACATGCACAGAAAGCTAAATAACACAACAAAGGAAAAACTGGAAACACATAATCGGGCCCCTTTAAAGTAACTAAGAGTGGGGAATAGAATGTGGATGATCGCAATGACATTCTGCTTTTGGGTTGTACTGTATACTGTAGCAAATCTGGGGTTACGATGAAAAAAGGCCTTTGCTCATCACTGACCCAATGAAGTGCTGCTCCAGATCTACTCTGCAGAAACCCCAGCGGCATGTTTGCCTTCTGAGCATCAAGGACAACTGCTGTCAGCTTTAATGCCATTCTCTAGTAAAAAGCATTGAAGTGTGCAGAGATATCGCTATTGAAATACGCAAGCATGACTATGGACACTATTATTATAATACAGAAAAATACGATTAGAGTGTAATAAAAATGTGTAACTGATGCATCGACGCCCATAAGCCATAACATGCATGGTGAAATCACCCGCCTGGTGCAGGTCCCCTTTGTGCCACCGAAACAGGTCTGACGGTGTCCTGTGGTGTCTGGCGCCAAGCAGCAGGTCCTTTAAAGTCGCATGGTGGGGCCTCCTTGGACTGGACTTGTTTGTGAATCAGATTGAGATCTGGGGAATTTGGAGGGCAAGTTAACACCTTGACCTCTTTTCCAAGTTCCTCAAACTATTCTTGAACAATTATTATCCTGTGGCAGGGTGTTACTGAAAGAGGCCGCTGCCACGGAGGGATGTGTTTCGTCTGCATCAATTTATTTAAATACTGTTTATCTGTTGTTTTGTTGCATGGATCTTTGTAATTAGAAACTGGCCCAAGGTATGACCATTAATGTTGTTAAACTGTTACTTTAAGTTTATTTTGCAATATCAGCAATGTTCTCTCACCTTAGCAATGTGCTTTATATGTAAAAATATGACGGAAATATGACTGAAGCAATGAAAATTGAAACAAAATAGTTGCCATAACAAAAATGTATTTATACAACAGCATTTGAAATTTGTCTGTGTCTGAAATCTGATGTTGCTTTATTACTTCCACACAGACATTTTGATGTATTCCTGTATTAATGTGTCTGTACAGTAGGAGCTCTGGTCCAAGTGAAGCTATAACAAAACGACGGAAATGGACCCAATTTTTATTACTTTGATTGCCTTGCAGTATCTATGATCCAGTGGTATAGGTCATTTAAGTTTGCAGACCATGGAGTTTGAAGTCTTTTTGAAATACAAAATTTGACTCGTTATCTAAGAAGAAGGTCATCAAACTACATCATGACACTAAGGTATCAGTGTGAGAAATATACTGTGGACCTCTGAATCAATCATTATAGGTAGAATTCTACAGAAGAGTGTCAGGTGGGAAAATTAGTATCAAGTAGGACAAGAACATACTAAATACAAAGTAAAATAATTCAAATTATATTTTACACAGTCAGATTTGTGGAATAACTTTAGTAATTAGGTCAATGTACAAATCTTCATTTGCCTATAGCAATGGTACAATGTAATGAGCTGATTGAAGGGTGTTTCCATTTATATTTGTTCATAACATGTTTAATAACTGTACATTTCAAAAGTGAAGATCTGAGTTCCATGGAATATGTCTCACCATGATTCAAACAGCATTAATACTTCTTCATTGATACCTCCCTCTGTAAGAAGCATAAAGTGCACGGCACTGCTGACTAATGGATTTGAGCGTGTCCAAATACATTTTGCTATTTTGACGATGTGCGCACATGGCGTGAAAATGGGGAATGAGCTAATACAAAACTAACAAAGTGACTTTGCGTCCTGTGCAAAATAGGGCCAAATGTGATAAATGGGAAAAGCAGGCAAAAAAGAGAAAACGAAAAATAACTACCATGGAAACAACATGGTACAATTCTGTGTAAGCGTTAGTAAACACAGCTAAAGTCAGTAAGTCACAGCTAAATTTAAACCTTTGAAACCAACAGTAAAAAAAACTTGTGCTAGCTACACAGAAATAGCATGATTTAAGGTTACCACTTTTCACCTAAAGCACAAAGACAAAGGTACAACTTCTCCTTCAGTGTCTACAAATAACTTTAAACAAAGACCCCTAATATGATTTCCAATATTTTCCTTGGATACTTTGTGTAGCTGATTCTAATGAACTTATTTTAGCTGATTATTTTATTACAGTTCCCTCCACTGTTGTGGTGTCAGTAAACCGAGCAGATGTGGACACAATTGACAATGTTGGACATCATAATCAAGCACCACAAGGCATTTCCGTAAATGTTAATATTACAGATGCCTGCAGTTTATTCCTTTGTCCAAACAGTTCCCAATCCTAAGCATGTTTGGCACCTTAGTGTTATACTGGATAATGTAAGAGCAACATTGACTTTTCAAAACTAGGAAATTCAGAACCATTTCACAGAAGTTACAGGATTTTCCCCCCTAACTGTGACTCACTGAACCCTAAGCCTCGAGCCACGTCTCACTTCAAACTTCAAACTTGAAATCAGTTCAAACGCGGCCCAGGGAGATGTGGAATTGGCCTGTCCTCCCATGACCCTTCAGTCACATATCTGGAATTATGAAAAGGCACCCAGGGACATGCTGTACTAAACAAGTGATTAATGAAGATATTCTCGTGGCATCACTCTAAGGTTAATGCAGTGAATGGAGCAGTTTAGGTATTTGTCTCTGTGAGTCTATGAATTATATTAGTAAGACACACACCAGATTGAGTTGTGACATTTGACTTATTTATCAGACACCCCGGGAGTAACAGTACAGCAATTATTTTTATTTACTGCCTTCCAAAAGTTTATGGATGGAAGGTACAAAAAAATCCACCACAGAATAACAGGGATATTTTTGTTAGAAATGAGGTATTAAGTAGCTGTGAGTGAAGGGGATCCATCTGTGAAAATGTAAAAAGATGGGCATTGACTTTTCAGCCTGTTGCCTTTTTGGTGGGAGTCGACAATGGCTGAGCGAAGGGGCCATGAGGCATCTGTGTTTGCTTTAGCGATCATGCTGTCAGCAGGTTCCCTGCAGAGGTGTAACAGAGGAAGTATCTGTTTCCTATTATTCTCAAATTCATTTCGTTACCTTAATCCCATCCAGAACATTATTTTCTTTTTGTTATGCAGCCATTATGAATGTTTATATTACATTTTATATATAACCATCAAGAAGGTTTTTGACACTTGTTTTTTTTTTCTTAGCAAACTGGATTTTTATATACCTGTAATGCATATCTGAAAGGGGAATTGTTCATTTTACTACTTTTAAAATTGTATTGCATTTGTTTCTGTCTCAGAGATACTCAAAGATATTTTAATTCTAATTCTGAAAGTGGAATTGTTCGTTTTAGTATTTTAAAAATGTTCTTGCATTTGTTTCTGTCTCAAAGATACTTCCTTGTTTGTGTTGCATTATGCCAAAACCAGAGGTGCCAACTACTGATTTTACATGCACACTGAGAATCTGTGGTTTCTATTGAAATAAACTCTGTTTCTGTTCAGAAAGGAACAAGTATACATTCAATTCTCGTTGTAAATGAAAGTGTTAAATCAGCTCCATGCCCATGTCTGCTGAGATTTGCAAAAGGGAAATTCCTGCAACTGTTCAGTCCTATTAGCATTTGCTATATAAGCTAGTGGACTATTGGGGAAGTTCAAACAAAGCTTTACTCATAACGCTGGTTGGTACCATGAGTTTTAAACATAGTTGACAACCCACAACCAGCTGTAAAAGTGGCCAAACCAATAGTATTCTATTCTGTGTTCCCAAGTATAGAGGTGTCAAATGTGGATTCCAAATCATCCATCCATCCATCCATCCATCCATCCATCCATCCTCTTCTCATATATACAAGCTCCTCACCCTATCTCTAAGGCTGAGCCCAGATACTCTGCAAAGGAAACTAATTTCAGCTGCTAGAGTATTCGCAATCTCATTATTTTGGTCACTACTCCAAGCTCATGACCATAGGTGAAAGTAGGAACATAGATCAACTGGTAAATCGACAACTTCACCTTTACCTCAAAAGAATGGGATGACATCCACCTAACTGCTGACACAGCACTGATCTGACTGTCAGTCTCCCGTTCCATTCCTCCCTTACTCATGAACAAGCCACTGAGATACTTAAACTCCTCCACTAAAGGCAGTAACTCATCCCCAATCTGTATGGGGCAAACCACCTTTTTTCGGGTGAGAACCATGACCTCAGACTTGGAGGTGCTGGTCCTCATCCTGGCCACTTCACACTAGGGCTGAACGATTTATCGATTTCAAATCGAAATCGCGATTTGAAAGAACGCGATTAGCAAACCGCAAAGGCTGCGATTTAGGACATACATTATTCAGCACGTCGGACCCAGGGTTTAAAACTGTTGTAAGAATAGTTTTCCAAACTCATACCGTGTTCCCTATGTGACAGTCGTTCTCACCAATCACAAGCGCCGTGCTCCTTATGTGACAGTCATGCTCACCAATCCGAAGTGGCCCGAGGCGACGGAGTACACGCCCACAAACAGCAAACACGTGAAACCCGAAGAAAACGTTGCATTTGCGGTGCGGAAAAAATATTGATTCCGCTACTGAGCTATAAGTGAATTGCCTTCCTATTTCATAGTCCGAGATTGTTTCAGAAAGGTCCTATCATCAATAGAACCGGCGAGCTTCTTTTAAACACCAAATGCAATATGCTTCTGAATATCATGCCTTTGGTTTTTGTTAATAGGCAATGGCATTAGTATACCTCTAACCCATCAAAACAACAATGATCGAGATAGTCAGTAATTCTCACAGCAGCGAAGTTGGTGACCTCCAAAAAAGCCGTAAAACCCACAATACAGTCGTGTTTATGTCTAATGTTTTTGCGCTTATTACATTTAAGTGTTTCCAAAGATTAATTCCACAACAGTAATAAAATAAAAGTCTTGCTTAAACATAAATACTAAAAGAATAGATCGCTTTAATAGCTATTACAGTTGGGTATGGGCACGCGGTCTTATTTAGAAAACATACAAAAATAGACGCATAACAAAGCAAAGGAATGATAATTAAGCTGCTTCAGTCAAAAACTGCATTTACTTCATTTACTCATTTAAAATAAAATTCAAGGTGGGCAACTTTAGTCAGCTGCATGGAGTGAGATTTTCTGTTCTCTGTTCTGCACACACATTTACATGCATGTAAGTTTTCTTACCTTGTAAATAGTCTGTAGAGTTTGCAAACTACCGTAACATTTTTGATGCAGATAAATTTAAGTTCAGAATGGAATATAGATTTGCCGTAAGATTTCTTGCGTGAGAGTCTGAAAGTTTGCAACCATGAACACTTTTTGTTTCACCTGATCGAATTGATTTGTATAGAAAACAACGCAGTTGTTGAAAAGCGGAAACTTCGACCAACATGAAATCACCAATAAACGACATATTTATTCAACATTTTATGAAATGCATACTATGTTTTAAAATTTCCAGCTTTACGGTTTCAGGACAGAACAGCTATTCTGTTACGAACATTACGTTTTTTGAGTGTTATTAGTGTTAATAACAGCAAATAACAACACAATAGCGCAAACAAAAGGGCTGCATACACCGAAGTAGATCTTGCTTGTTCATTGGCGTGGGAAACGGCGGTTCTAGTGTTATTAGGGTAATAAGCGTTACCTGCAAGATCGATTTTTCTTTTTTGCTGCAATTGTTTTCATTATTACTTTAACTTGACACATCACATCTTTAAATTCTCATCCTTGCATTAGAATATAGACCAGTTAATACTGATCGTATCTCATGCTGCGTCATATGTTTTAAAATTACTACACACCGAATATTGAACTGAAGCTTGACATAAAAAAAACTAAATCGCAAATCAAATCGTAATCTCAATTTCTGTCAGAAAAATCGCGATTCGATATTTTCCCCAAATCGTGCAGCCCTACTTCACACTCAGCTGCAAACAACCTGACATAACTAACACAAACACATCATCTGCAAAACCAATGATGCAATCCTGAAGTCACTGATCTGGACCTTCACCACCTATAAATTCTGCTCATAAACGTTATTACCAGTTACAAAGGGTACCCACAAAGGTTACAAAGGGTACCCACAAAGGTTACAAAGGGTACCTACAAGGGTTACAAAGGGTACCCACAAAGGTTACAAAGGGTACCCACAAGGGTTACAAAGGTTACCTACAAGGACCGAGTGTCATTTAATGCCAGAAATGTGAACCGGTTATACCTAACGGTCCATAACAATGGTCCAATAACCCTGCAGCTCATACTCTCGAAGCACCCCCCCCTCCCACAGGACCCCCCAAGGGATAAGAGTCATAGCCTTTTCGAAATGTACAAAACACATGTTGTTGGGCAAACTCCCATGAACCAACCAGTATCCTTGTCAGGATGAAGAGCTGGTCCAGTGCTCCATGACCTGGATGGATTCCGCATTGTTCCTCCTGGATCTGAGGTTCAACCCGCAGACAGACCTTCCTCTCTAGTTTTTTGGCATAGGCCTTCCCAGGGAGGCTGAGGACTGTGGTCCCCATGAATTTGTAATGCATCCTCCAGTCCAGTTTCTTAAAGATCGGGACCACCACCCCAGCCTGCCGATCCTAAGGCACCGCATATGCTCGACCTCCATATCACTCAAGACAGCCTAAGCCCAAAACATCAAGAGCTTTCAGTAACTCAGGGTGAATGGAGCCTCACCACCACAGAGTTTTTGACTATTTCAGTGACCTTAGCCCTAGTGACAGGTAAGTTCTCCTCTGAGTATTCCTACCCTCTTTCCTCAAAAGAAGGTGTGTTATGGGATTCAGGTGGTCCTCTAAGTACCCCTTTCATCGCCTGACTATATCCCCATTTGAGGTCAATAGCGCTGCATCTCTGCTGTAACCAGTAAAAGTCTTTTGTCCCCCTTTTGAGTGCCCTCATGGTTTGCCAGAATCTTTGTGAGGCTGACCGAAAGTCACTTTCCATGGCCTCACCAAACTCTGCCCACATCAAAATATTTGCTTCCGTACCTGCCAAAGCCACATTCTGCTTGGCTTGCCATTACCTGCCAGCTGCTTCAGGCACCAACAACCTTATGATCACAGCTCTGCACAGTCATCTCAGCGATGAAGGTTCGGAAGATCGTCCATTCAGGCTCAATGTCTCCAGCCTACTTTGAGATGCAAGAGAACTTCTGCCTGAGTTGCAAGATGAAGATCTACTGGATTGGGTCTCTCAGCAGATCCTCCCAGCACACCCTCGCTCAGCGTTTGTGTCTATTAGGTCTAACCACTATCTGACCCAACTCACCACCAGGTGGTGATCAGTTCATAGTTCAGCTCCTCTCTTAACTTGAGTGTCCAAGACATGTGGCCATACAGCTGATACAATTACAATTACAAATCAGATAATGTCACTGTAGCCTAGGGTTATGTTTAACCATGGTGTTCATTATTAACAAACTGTGGTTGGTACAGAAGCCAATAATGGAGCACTACCAGGGTTCCAGGTTTCACTCTCATTACTCTCGTGAATGTTAAAGTCTCCCAGTAGAACAATGGAGTCCCCCGAGGCAGGGCCTTCCAGCCCCCCCTCCAAGGTCTCCAAGAAGGCTCCCCCTCCAAGGTCTCCAAGAAGGCCAGATACTCTGATGCTTGGTGCTTAATCACAGACAACAGTCAGAACCGGTCCCTTGACTCGCTTGTTCATCGGGGTGAACTGCAGTGTACTGGCACTTTACTGGGGAATATGAGTTGGCCCACACCTGCCCAGCGCCTCTCACCAAGGGTAACTCCAGAGTGGAATACAGTCCAGCCCCTCTCCAGAAGAGCCCACACTGTGCACCAAAGTGAATCTGGCTATATCTAGGCAGTGTCTTCCTACCATCAGCACCAGCTTGGGCTGCTTTTCCACCAGACAGGTTAAACTCAATGCTCCTTAAGCCAGATTTGGTAGCCAATGATCAGTCTGCTGAGGCCCCTACCGTTCAACTGCCACCCGATCTACAATACACCCAAAGCTCCTCCTGTCCCCCTCCCCACCCCTGTAGAAGGTGGGCCCACTAGAGGAAACATGGATTCTTTTATTGATTTGGTAAAAGCACTCCTAATCCAAAAAGCCACTTCAGCTACTGTATTTTACTTTTGAAGTTTGGCAATAAGCATATCTTACAGTAAACAGAACCTACGAACCAAAATATATATATATATATAAAAAAAACAACAGGATAAAAGATGTTTCTGTTGCATTTAAGACGTTTCATGTCCAGTGAAATGATTTGTATTATTCTAAGGACAATATTCATTGGATATTGGCAGTAGCAGTTGACTCTTCGTCTGAACTAAATTGGTAGAAGAAAGAGAATACAGTATTCATTTCAGGGGGAAAACAAGTGCACAGTATGACGTAATCTGTTTCAATCACCACGGGCCAGTGGTCATGTTTTAGTCATTTTTAAAGTGGAGAACAATGCCTTATTTCATGTAAAATCGATATATCTATATATGGTTACAGACGGCCTGGTTACAGACCCAGCATGGTCTTAAAGCATACAGTAGTACTACAAGTGAAAGTAACATCGACCTAAATGAATCATATTGAGAAATACAATGATGTGATGATTTTATGGTTAGAATTGACTAAAAAGTTATATTTTCATCCACGTAGCATTCATTCACGCAGAATATGACATTCCTCTATAAATGCTGAATTCTACATACATATGAATAATGCTAAAAAGCATTTCAGAACACCAAAAAAGTGCACTTTAATCTGTGTATTTTCATCGGTTATGAAATTATGTTGTTTCTTATGCAATAATACATCTAACACGTTGCATTTTTAATTATTTTTGATAATAAGTTGCAAGCTTTCCTGAACTCCTTTACTGTTGTGACACTCCTGTTTTACATATACTTCATCAAATAAAATTACAAAATTTTAAACGGGTAAAGTCATTCAGATGACCAAATTTTTTTTTAAAGTATACACATATATATATATATATATATATAACAGGACAGCTAAAATTGGAGCTTCCTTTTGCCTGTTTATTAACATGTCATTATTACACTACTTCTCATTCTGGTAGAAGAGCCACTGGATGTGTCAAGATTGCCGGTGTCACAAGAGACTTTTTTGTTGTTTTTTTGCATATTTGAATCTACACCTTCATTATGTCATTCTACTACCATGATTCAGTGTCTCAAGTTGTCCCAATCATTCAGGCTATCTCAATGCGAGCTAATAAAAGAGCAAGCGTTTCTGGTTCGCTTTGCAGTGACGATAGAAAAGAGCATCCACCCATTTGATTAATGATGAGTTACTTACCATAGCGTCACACTACGCTGATCCAAGCTGATGGTATGGCAGCCAGCCGCTTTCACAGGAGAGTGGTAATAGTATGATGAGAACTACCGAGGCGCTGCAATTACTGAGAGAGAGACGATACTTCCCAGAGTGAGAGCAAGGCAGGGAGCAGGAAATATTTGTCACATATATGGGATCTAATTGCTACCCAAAAGGAATGAAAACCCAAGGTCAAAGCTAAGGCCATGAAAAGAATGGGAGTATTGATCTCCCAACCCAAGCCAGATTGTTTCCTTCTTTTTTTCTCAAAAAAAAAAAAAAATCTCAGAAAAACAGCCTGATGGCATTCTCTATTTATTTGAAAGTTTTAAAAATGCCTGTTTTTGTTTCTGCAGATGCTGGGATCTGAAGCCACATTCCCAGATGTAAAAAAGCATGTCGGATTAAAAAGCGCACAATGGCAGACACTGAAAGCCTGCAAGAAGACACTCAGAAGCAACAAGGCCTGTTTTGTGTGGCCACCAGCCCCAGCACTTCGTGTTAATTTCATTGACTATATCTGCCTTCCTTCCACTGTAAGTGTCATTAGCTGCTTTCACAATTCAGCCAGGATAGATCAAATGGTCGTCTGAGGCTGTGGGTCGCATTCTTTGAATCTGTGTGACATTAAAATGCAAACTGTCAGTTTCCAAGTTACAGAAAGACTGACACACTTATAAAAATCTTACAGACAATGACTGTGGTTAATCAGTTAAACTTCTGCCCCTTTCTGGGAAATTTCCACCTGCATTGAGAACCACGGATGACATCATCCCAATGATGGACCAAAAGTAGAAAGGTTGGTGAGATGTACTTCAATTAAAAAAGATTTTTTTTTTAATTCGTTTAGTCTTATTAAAATTGTGTTTTTGGTTCACATACAGACACCAGCCAATGTACAGTATGCACACAAACCCAGCAATACAGCTAATTAATACTGTTTACCTGGAAGTGTAATGCGCAGCTGAACTGTGCATGTTGTACAGGAAGTTTATTCCTGGCTGTTTATCCCACTCATCCAAATAACAGAACTACTTACCCACAAGGGGAAAAAATGTCGATTTTATGACTAATTGCTTTCCTGGTTTGATGATTCCATATCAATCCACAAAATCCCAAGACCCATCTAGTTAATTTATGCCTTTTCCCTGTGACTTTGAAAATATTTTCACTGAATTTTAATTGTTTTGATCCTCTAAAGGAGGGTTGCAACAGTATTGTGCAATCTCCTCCCGCCGCCATCTTGGTGCATTGTCAGTCATGGGGGTGCAGTACACCAAGTATGTGAAGGCAAACAAGTCAAGTAAGGCTTAATTCTCAGACCAGTCATATTTAGTACACTGCTTACGGTGACACTAAATAATGCTATATAAAAGCAAAATAAAAATGAAATAAAAGCAAATGATGAAAAGAGAAGGCGGATATTGTTCAATGTGACCTGTTGTCAGTTGTTAATTATCTGTTTTTTTCTAATGTTAGAGGGTAAAATGAAATGAAAGAATAAATGAAATGAAAGAAGACTAAATGTCTGCAGGTATTCTTTATTTATTTATTTATTTATTTATGGCCGGGTACAAGAACTGCAGAGCGAAATGTGTGGCGAAATACTTCGATGTATTGAGCGGTAAGTACAAGAATAAATTTCGTGCTTCTTATTATAGGTTGTCTTAGTGCAGTATCTTTATAAATGGCTACTCCAGACAAAAACAAATTGTTTATATAGCCAGTTAACTTTAAAAGTTTCTACAAAATATATCGTCAGGAAACCCGACTGCTGGCCATGTATAAATGTCAACGGTCTAGTGGTCCTTTGGGAAGTTAGATGGATCCCTGTTGAGTCCAATTGCTTTTAATTTAAGCAAATAACTGTTTCCAACTAAAATCAGCTGTTGCAGCATGTTTTGTCACTCAGTCCATCTGAGAACGTATGTTTTGGTGGAAAGGCCTGCCCAAGCCAGTTGATTGACAGATGACCCTTTGAGCAAAAGCAATAAAACATTTTCTTGTTCTTTTATTTTAATTTATTTAACTTATCTTACCCAACATTTATTTCCTTATTCTTGTACAGATTTATTCTTTTTTATGACACTCCTCTGACTCCATAGTGCTGTGCCTGTTGTCATTGTTGTGAAAACAAATCTGGTTTGATCTCACATTAATGAATGTCTCATAAACGTGAATTGAGTAGAATCAAAACTGAATCCAGTCAGGCACTTGTGAATCGAAATCTAATCAAATTGTGAGGTCAGGGCTATTTCCCAACACTAAACAATATGTCCCTTAAAGAAAAAAGATCATGTTTTGGCACATATTTTTAAGGTAAAGTCCTTCTGAAACATGACATGCAAGTTTTAGACTTGCACAAACAGACAGGTTTCTTTTGTTTTTAAGGAATGAATTCACATACATTCACACACATTCACATACATTCACACATATTCACACACATTCACATACATTCACACACATTCACATACATTCACATACATTCACACACATTCACATACATTCACACATATTCACACACATTCACATACATTCACATACATTCACACACATTCACATACATTCACATACATTCACACACATTCACATACATTCACACACATTCACACACATTCACATACATTCACACTTATTCACATACATTCACATACATTCACACACATTCACATACATTCACACACATCCACATACATTCACACACATTCTCACACACTCTCACTAGGCACCACTTCACTCAAACTATATGGCTATAGGTGGACGCTCAAAGAGTTGGATTTGAATAATCATTTCAAAGGAAGCTCTTATGTCAAATATACTTAAGTACTTTAGTATATACATGTAGATGTAAATGCCTTCATTTTCATGCACCAGATGATAACACAATTAGAATGCAACAATAAAATGAGTGAGCTTTAAATGGCTGCTATTTGTCCAGCTGGCAAACCTCTCCATCTACTTTCCCACTCTGTTATTTACCATTAAAAAGTGAAAAGACGAGTTTAACCTTCTTGTTGCCTCAATCTACTGCAGCATCGTTTAATCTCACTCTCATAAATGTATGGAATGTGTATCCCTTTGTACCTGTGTTTGTGGTTGGTGAACCGGGAGCTGCACGCTATTTGTACCTGTGTTTGTGGTTGGTGAACCGGGAGCTGCACGCTATTGTGTATTAAGGGGAAAAATACCAAAAAGCACAAAGAAAGTTTTTAGCTTTTACAAAACCACTATTCTAATAAAAGAAGGAAATCTGACTTTTTTCTCAGTTGCTCTTAGCTGGAAAGGTGAAAAACATTTAAGAAAATTAAATGAGATGCTCAGTATAGATTATGTAAATACACATAAGCAACAAATACACATTAGAATTATTGTGCTCCAAACTTCGGTTCGCTGCCGTAGCACATAAATGAAGCTCAGTTCTGCTCACAGAAGTCACCTAAGCACATAAGGACGCTGAGATTCAGCCACTTTCCATTACCCTGGTAGAACAGGACACACCCTTGCTGGGACGCGCTGCTATCCCACGTTTCCGGAACTGGGCCACACCAGCACTGTGCTCTTTCCACACTTCATGCTTACATATCTGCCAGTGTCCAAACCTCTGGTACTGTGCCTCCATGAAGAAGTGCAATCAAGGTGGGGTTTTGTTTAAATAGTCAAAAGCCAGTACACTTTATACATAGAAAGTTTATACTGACAAAGGCAGTCAAACCAAACATTCTGCAGATATTAAGATACAGTATTTGCTAGTGATGCTTGAAAAGTATGAGGGTATTTTACAAAACAGCAGTGTACATGGACTTTTATTCTTGAGTTCTGGGCTGAAAAATCGGTGAGCTGATGTATTTGACTCCAGACAGTTGGTTAACCGCTATAAACACCATGTTTGTCTCATCCCAGCATTACAAAGCAATCAACCTTAGCAGTGACAGCACAGATAGCTGGCTAACTAATTAGAAATTAGTGGGTATTTAACAGCTATATTAAGGATATTGAAGCCACCCACATGTACAGGATCCACATTTTGCAAGAAAAATACAAGAATTTCAATTAGTACAGCTTTCCTAAAAGATCATCTTAAGAATATAATACGTTTTGTAATGCACTTCAGTAAACAAATTCATGGTTGTTTTCTGTTGTACTAGACAGCAATAAAAGAAATATGTCGCGATGGCATAAATGTTTTTATACTGTGTCTGTTTGTTGTTGTAAGTGAAACAGATACATCGGACCAACTCTGCATATTGCCTACGTCAACAAGGAGGTCTGTATTATTTGTGAAGATGGGAGGGATCCTAGTTAAGCCCACCCCACGTACCAGTAGAAAGCCATCTATTGTGTCATTCTCCCCAAATGCTGCATCACACAGCTGAGAAGCATTCTTGGCATCGAAAACAATGTCAATGACTGCAAGAAAAAAAACAGCAAGCATTCCCATTATCTTCATTCAAAATGACCAAATGACTTACAACCTTCTTACTGCTGATTACAAACTAAAAATAATGACTATGATTAATGTTTGGATGAGTGTAAAAGCTGTTAATATTCCAGGCTAGATTAGCTCAAGAATGGTAGAACTGCATCCCAACCATAGGCTTCAGGGTCACCACAAGCAGTCATGGAAGACAGATAATAAATGATGGGATGGATGGATGGATGGATCACTAGCTAAATCACTAATGGGCATGACCTCAAGACCTTGAGTCTGTGAAGGACTTCTGTGTTTACATCACCTATCTTCTAACTCATTGACTATAAATCAATATGTTTGACAAATAAAATACCTAATTAACATTACTTTAAGAGATCAATCTCGGGGAAGCAAATGGGTAAGTTTTCCCAGGCCTGGGGTGGGGGGTTGCATGTGTTGGGGTGCCAGGAATTATGCACAGCAGGCTTGCTTAGAATCCACTAAACAATTTTGTTTTCCATTGTTTTTTGCATACAGGCCACCATCAGGTAATCAATAAAAAGGTTTATACACACATCCCGTTTATAAAGATATAATTTACGCATATTACATTTTTAGCATTTATGTAACGTTTCTCCTCACCAACACCCCACAGCATCAAAGCTGAACATACTGCTGATATCTCCATCATACACGCCTTAATGCAGATTCCATAAAGGAACTTCTAAAACACTAAAAATGACATCTACACATTTCTGTGGACTATTCCTTCCACGGTAATGAAATATGTCGTCCACCAACATAAATTGCTAGTTACCCCAAACAAGGTCAATGGCAATAGTACACAGTTAAAAAAATAAATAAATGAAAAATAAACTAATGTTTCCTAGCTGTATTACAGATGCAAGGAATGATTTGCGTTGCTCAATTTTTTTTTACTTGGTCATCTTCAACAGGACCTAAAGTCATGGGTGTAAATTACGGGGGGGTGTAGCCCCCCAGTAGATCAAAACCAGCTAGTACAACACCCCAATAATCATATTTCCCCTGTAATGGGTGGAGACCTCAACCCCCCCAATGTTCCAGCCAAAGTTATACCCTTGGGTATAGTGAACAAGTGCAAAAAAAGTGTGATGCGTGTAATAACAAGTGTATGTGTAATAACAAGTTCTTATTTCACGTTTCTTTCCTTTCTAATTATTTCTAATTGCACAACAGATAAGAAATACACAATACAGAAAGCCATTGAAATGCAATAAAAACTCGTTCTCTTGTGGCAGATAAATTCAATGTTTCTTAAAGCCTATTTAATTTTGACTGTGTTTCACTGTTTTAAACTTATGACAAATTGGAAGGCAACACAACCTTTAGTCATACAATCATTACTGCAGCCATTTTGTAAATTATAACATTACAAGACATTTTTCTGAACCAGCTTTCATTTGTCTGACAGTAATGGATATCAGCTGCTTCTCACATGAAATTCTGGTATGATCCAGGGCAGGAACAGAAATAACTGTAAATACAAAACACCATATTTTCTTCCTAATGTTTAAGGTCAACATACACAGAGCTCCTATTATATACTCAGAGGCTAAAAACACTTGAAACATATGTATGGTTACAAAAACAGTCCAATATTTCACATCGTCTGTACAAAACTCAAAAACAGTAAAAATAATAAGTACGTTCTGATTTTAAATCACACTAAATTCCTGTCAAACTGCTCCCCTCTTTATTATATCACATGCACGCTATATGTTCACTCAGCACCAAAATCAAACACCATGTTTTTCAGCAAATGTTTATCATCTCAACCAAATGGAAAATATGAATTCTGCAATTTTATATCAATTGTACTGCTGTCTTGTACAGATCAATACCATGTTACCTTAGGTAGAAAGGCATTCAGATAATTTGTGGTTGCATGTTGATTTAAGTATTAGATATCTGATACATAATGCATTTTTTAATTATTTTGTTGTCCTTGTTTTTTTATTAATTGCAAACTACGTTTACCACTTTGATTACCAGCATAATACTGCGATACATGTGTGCACTAATATATGTGCACACATGTATCGCAAAAGTTTACCATATTATTAATCCACCGAATTATTTTATATAACTGCGTATTCAGTAGAGGGTTGCAGTAAGCCTGGTGCCTAACCAAGGAAAGACATGGTACAAGACAAAGTTCATCTTGAACAGGATGTCAGTGCAGTACGGGGCATATAATCATACACACAAACTCTGAGGGAAATTAGAGACATAAATTCACCTAAACCACATTATATTTATTTACCAGGCAATCTGTCCAAAGTAAAGTACAAGGAAGGACATGTTGGGTTTATAAAGCTGGGTCAGCGAGCATCCCTGGACAGCTAGGGTTAAGAGCTTTGCTCAAGGCCCTAATTGTGGTATAATTAATATTCCGGCCAAAAGGCCAGATCCCATGACCTCCCGGAGACAAGCACAATTCCCTATAACTTACTGAGTTACACACAAAAGATGATTTTGATCAATGAAACCAAAGCAGGACACCAACACCCAATGGAAATCCATGGAAACGTACAGTTTAGAGAACATTAAAGTTTGAAAAGCAGGTGCAGAAAATGTAACTCTCGGCCCCACAAGTCGAAGGTTTCCGAGAAACCACAACTCACCAAAGAGATCAGGAGACCACAAATTCATTAAAAACCCGTAGGCTACGTTTTTTCTTTTGAAATCTGATAATAATAACGACTGGTATACGTTGACTACAATATATGCAGGCAGGACATGAAAATATATCACGTTACATGTCTGAACATACATTTATTTTTATGTTTCACTAGTTATTTTTACATCTTTTTCTTCGGAGACCCCTTTTAGCGGCATTTCTGGCATACTACGACAATATATGAACTTAATAAAATTTGATAACAGAGTACTGGAAGCAGACAGGCGTAAATTTCTTTGAGCAACAAGTGGTCAAACTTGTGTTATATAGTAATATTAAAGAAAAACATGGGAGAACGTTGTACTCAGAACTGAACATTTGTTACACAGGTGTGTTAGCAGCGAAAGAATGAGCAGGAGAAAATGTGTCACTATTTCCTGTCGGTACGTTCGGGAAATGTAATCGCCCAGCATTCCTTTCCCAAGTGAAGCAATGCAGCCTGTATTGCATACGTAAAAGTCCGTTTTTGCGGAATTAACGCCATTTATTCATTTCGACAGACAATAAACAGTGGGGAATATTGCGACAGTTTCCTTACATCTTTCCGATTCATTTTGACGGCACATGAGTCACAGTTAGGCTATTGTAAAATATATTTTTCAAGCAATTATAGATTTCAGTGACAACTAATTATCTTCTCCGTGTAACTGTATTTTACAGTGTTACATCTTAAATTTTAAATATTGCAGCATTGTACTATTTAGAGGCTTACCTCTAAAACCTGGACGTAACTTGCAGGAAACCATCCGGTAACTCCATCTTTCTCACCTTCCCACCAACCTCCAGACAGTGCTTGCGTTATTTTAATAATTTCCCCGACTTCAAACCTCAGTCCTTGCTGGTGTTGCTCTCCACTGAAGGCATATAAACTTTTGCAGTACGATCCAGACATTTCAAGATGGGACACATTCATATGCTGAAACGTTACTTCTCTTCTCTCCGTGAAACACTTCAAAGTTTTTTCCCCTTGCGTCTGAATACAATCTGGCTATGCGTAAAATCAGACATCAATCTATAAACTGGCAGAGATTTTTCCAGTTCCCAGACACCGAGCAGCGCGCTGCCAGCCACGGCGAAGTCCTCCCTCCACCGCGACTGTTCTTCACACCCGTCTGCTTCGCTGCTCAGCTGCGCGTGGAAAGGAAGCGCTGCCTAGTAACGTGAAAATAGCTTTTTCTCTACATCTAGCGGTCGTAAGCCGCATCGACACGAATAAAAAAAACGCAATTTCTTAACACTAAACACAGTTATTTTCAATACAAAGACATTTCCAGTCAATACCTGAACTTATAAACAGTAAACTATAAACTAGTGTACAGTAATGTTGTATGTTATGCTGGGGGGTGAAATACTGTTAGGGCTACATTTTGACTTGCATGTAGACTTCTTTATTTTTGCAGTTCTAAATGTTATTTCTTTTCAGGTCGTAGACCTGTAATCTGTGTTTGAAAATGACCTGGCGCCAGTTACCTTTACTGCTATCTTAAATATGCTATTAATTTTGGCATTGAGCCATAGGACTGGGACAGATGTATTGGAATGGGGAAGTATTGTGCACATCATGTGCACTGAACACTAATCCATTGTCACTTTAGACCTACTACGTTAGGTTTCTGAAGACTACTGTGGATCACAGGGAATGCATGTCTTCCTCATTGAAAGATATTTAAAGAACAGAAATTAAATTTATCATTTATTTTTAATAAGTACTCCTTGTTTATATTGACAGCATCCTCCTCCAAAGAGTAAACCACATAGCTTAAACTGAATATAAGTATATATACACCACACTTAAGAATTTCAGCTAGGCTAAGCAAGAAAACAGCTGAAATACATGATTTAAGCGATTTTGAATATGGTGGGATTGTTGGTGCCAGATGTTGTGGTTGCAGAATCTTCGAGACCCACATTCCTGGGATGTTTACACAATACAGTATCTAAAGTTCAGACAGAATGGCATGATGGTATGAACAAAAAACATCCAGTCAATGGATTTCTGTGGCCGAAAACACAGATTTAAAATAAGAGGTCAGAGCTGAATGCCTAGACCAAACTAACGGGAATCCCACAAGTGCAGAAATAACAGTTTGGTACAGTAGTGGTGGGTACCAAAAGTCTGAATGCACAGTTTGTATTTGCTTGCAGCAGATTAGCAGCTAGTGGGGCCTACTGGGGGCATACCTAGAAATTCTGGACCCTCGTGCTAAGGCTGCTGATAGAATTTGCCTGGTAGGTTTCATATAGCAGAAGATATGCTCTAAGCATATAAATTATAATTTTCCATAGTCTGGGGTGGGGTGCAAGGTTGTGGAATGGGGACTTGGTGGGGTGGCATGGTAATGCTGTGGTTAGCACTCTTACCTCTAGGACCTGGGTTCACGTCTGTTCCAGGTGAACAGAGCTTGTATGTTCTCCCAGAGTTGTTACAGGGTTTCCTCTAGGTACTAAAGTTTCTCTGTCCCTGTTGTCTATATTTGATAATTGGAGTTACCATATTGTGTGTGTGTACGGGAGCCCTTCAACAGGCCGGTGCCCCATCCTGGATTGTTCCCTGCTTTGCACCCATGGCCTCTGGGATAGGCTATGGACCCCCAAGACCCTGAATAGGACAAACAGTTTCAGAAAATGGATGGACAGATATTCAGGGGCCCCTATAAAGAGTATCCATGCCCATTCAACCCCATAGCTTTAGCTCAGTTTGCATAATGATTTTGATTATTTATATGACCAAAGACAAAATGTAACATAAATATTAAACAAACTTTTCCAAACAATTTCAATAATGATACAATCTGTAAATGTCTTTTTAGATGCTACGGTGCTTTTAATCTGGCTATGCACAGAGTTCAGGGCATTTGTATGCAGTCTTTGAAGCCGAGCTCATATTTCCTCTTCGGCACACATCCGGGAGTCTTGGGGTGCATGATTTTTGCACAGTGCTCCTGCTCTACTGTTTGTTTCATTGCTGTTGGTTGGCTCACTTCCAGAAGCTGTTCCTCCTGCTATGACCCTCAGGGTGGCATCATTTTAGAAACATTGATTTGTCCAACAAATTAATGGCATATCTGATTCGACCTGGTAGCTGGGCACATATCATTTATGTTTTTTTTGGACTCCTTTGTACATATATATAACATTTTATACATATTAGTATCTTTTTTGTCTTCGGCGGATTGTAATTGATACAATAAGATAATTGGATCACCTCCTTAACATATTGGCAAACTGGAAAATGCATACAAGGCTCACACAAGGCTATGGTATTCTTCAGGCCAGTTGACCTACAAAACATGTGTTCACACATTGTTCTGGTCTACCCATACAATCTTTAACTAAAAAAATTCATTCTATTAAATAAAAACCTAATAAAAAAACCAGCATAGCTGGTGAATGCTGCTCTTGGTATATTATAATAATGGTATGTTAAAATAATACATCATTATTTATCCCTGTGGAGGAGTTGTCTTCACACCTCCCTCAACTAGCTCTTTGTAGAGCAAGCTGTCCGCGAAGGGCTGCCACCTGCTGGGGCGCCCAGGGAGCTGGGGGTTACGGGCCTTGCTCAAGGAGCCACAAACTTGTCGCGGCTGGGTTTGAACCGGCAACATTGTGATTACAGGCACAGCCCACTGAGCCACGCACTGCCCCAAAACTTTAGTATATGCTCAATAGTATCTATGAATTCATAATAAATATGTAGCCCTACACAGGGATTGACATAACTGGCATGGAAGTACATATTTGTAGCAATAAAAGGGTAAAAATGTATGGTAATTTCTTGTCTTAACAGCATAAATGTGAAGTAATTTTATACTATGGAGCATTCAGTTTTTCCTTCAGTGCATCTTGTCTGTTCCGAGGAGCCATTCGGTATTCCAGTGTTATATTAGCCTTATTGTCAGCTTAAGAGGTTCTGATTATTCTTCTCTGGCATCTTTAATTTAGCACGTTTTCAATCACACAAGTGCCATTAGACCATTGCTCGTCATTCTCTGTACCAGAACCAGTCTTCGAGGAACCCCAGATGGTCCACATTTTTGCTCCCTCCCGACTGCCAGTGAATTGGGAGAGAGCAAAAACATGGAACGTCTGGGGGACCCAGAGGACTGCTTTAACAAACACTCCATCTGACATGTGACATTGTGCTTGGTGACGTGAAGCTTGCTGCTCTGCCACAGTAGCCCATTCCGTGAAACTGCCTGGCATACAGTTACGTGTTGGATTAATGCCAGACGATGTTTAGAACAGTAGTTAATGACTCAACAGAAGATTCGTGACATTCCCGCACTAATGGCCTCAGCACACGGCGATCCTGCTCCGATTCTAGACATGGTCTGCCACTTTGTAGCTGAGTTTACATTGTTCCTGTTCCTGTTGACTGTGGAATATATAGCAGTTGAAGAAATTTCACAAACAGACTTATTGCAAAGGTGTCATCCTATGACAGTACAGCGCTTGAATTCACTGAGCTCTTCAGAATTACCAATTCTTTCTCAAATGTTTGTAAACCTGACTGAATGACTAGGCGCTTGATTTTATACACTTGTGGCAATTGGCCTGAATGAAACTCCTCAATTCAATCATTTTAAGGTGTGTCCCAATATAAAGGCCTGTCCCATATAGTGTATACATCACAGGCCTCCTCATCCAGGGTGTACCCCAGCCTTATGCCCAATCCTACTGGGGATATGTTCCAGGCCCCTCTGCATCCTTGACCAGGATAAGCGACTATAAGTTGGATAGATGAATGGATCAATGGTAAAATCACAATCAACAGGTCCAAAGGTTGAAAGTAAATGTGATATTGTATTAACATAAAAACAGATCACTTTAGGTATAATATTTTTAAATTGAGCAAAACAAACGCAGGTTTAAGGTACAAATTCTGAATTCATTTACTTATTGATAATAATGTATTTTCTAACAACAGCAATGCATGTGGTTAACCCAAATCTGTTATTTTACCATATATATGCATATAGTAAAGTGCTGGCTTGATGGTTAGGGAAGCACACTTGTAATCAAAAAATTGCAGGTTCAAGTCACCACTGAGGTACCCTGAGCAAGGTACCGTCCCCAAGCACTGCTCCCCGGGTGCTGAATTAGCTGCCCCCTGCTATGTCACGAAAGTCACATATGGGTTAAATGCAGAGGACACATTTTGTTGTTGCGCACTATATGCTGTGCTGTGGTGTGTTGACAATGATCACTAAATTCTTTGTTGCGATGGCAGCCCCCTTTGTATCACAAGCTGCAGCGAGTTTGCAAGACAGTCCAGGTTAGCGACTCCCAGATCATCCATTGCTGTGCTGTGTTGACAATGACCACTGATCACCTAATTCTAAATACATATACTGGTGCCCAGGCCTGGACTGGCAGTATTCCAGTGGGCTGACAAAATTTAATGGTGAATGGAAATATTTATGTTTGGTGAGCCTGTCAGGACATGCGTTTAGGTACTTGTGAAAGTGTTTTCTTCACTAAGAAACTAAAAGGGGGTTTAAGGAGTTAATGGTAAATAGGGGAAAACGCATGCATGGATTTGCTGCCATCTAGGGATATAAAGATATAAATGCACAATTTCAGCAGAAAAATTACCTTGTTCCCTTAGCAGCTGCTCCATCGGAAAGATTAAATAAATGATATAACCAGTTATAGACATAATTTTGTCTGTTGTGCAAAACGACAAGATGATGAGAATCCAATATATTTGTCACCAAATAATGGAAAGCTTATAGCCATATCAGTATTTAAAATTAAATTAGGCTGTGACAATACGGATTTTAAAGGGTGTGTATGTATTTAGGACGAAGAAGTCTGTCTATAATTTTGCTGAGCAATGTGACCTGGTGTCTACGGGTTCATTAGGATTCATTATTCTCACTTTCAGTATAGGTTGCTTATTTGTTTTCAGTACTAAGCAGGTAGAAACTGTATTTTTAAAACACCATTATACTGTACAAGTAATCATGCAGGCTAATACGGAACGGCAAGTTATATTTCCATTATCTGAAAATTTACTTCTCAAACATATTTTGGACTCGTACACTTTAAACGGTTTGATGCGATTTAATGATCTCGAGCTACCATTCTTTCAATATACACCTCTGAAAGCCATTAAGAGTAGGCTATACCGATCGGATACATGCTGTCTTTTATTTATTTATACATGAGCTCTAAGTCATATTTACCGGGGATTTCCAAGATTTCTTCTACCAGGTATATCTAGGTTAATATAAAACAGACATGCGCAACAATGCATAATTGATATCATAACATCATTATTTCAAAATTAGACTGCCACATAGCAACCGTTGCGTGGTAACTGCGGAACTGTCGTCACTAAGGAACTGTATCTATCAATATCTACGGCAACGGAAGTTGTTTTTTTGTCATGTCTTTAATGGTGCGTTCATAATGGAGCTTCTTATATTACGAAACATATGAACATGAGTCGTATGAAATAGACTTAAATATATGTTAATATGATTTAAACGTAATTAATTATAACAAAACTGAAGCACACAGCCTAAGATATTTAACGACATGTTTACCTAATAAGGACATGCATCAACTTTTTTTTCTTTTCGTTATCCCGAGATCACGACATATTTTTCTCCTGATTTCGACATAACCAAAGTCCTAACCAGACTCCCCCCCCCCCATGCCCACTAACAATCCCTCACTTTTACATATTTATTAAGTTCCCATCTACCTGATTGACTGCAATTTTGCACAGAACCTTCTAAACACTGTAATCACTGATGCACTTTACGTCACTGAGTCATTGTTCAACTGTCTTCAACTGTTCAATTATCTTCTATGGTTTTTATGCAGTAACCATAGTTTTGGTACTTTTTGGTACTACCCAGAATGCTACTATGGTTTGGAAAGACCATGGTAAAACAAAGGCCATGGTTTATGACCAAGATCATACTAGGATTTAACTGTAGCGAAACCATGATAAAACCATAGTCATGGTTTCCATAGTTACCCAAAAAACCATGAAAAACGGCAAACCATTGTAAACCATGGTTAATTAATCATAGTAAAACCATGGTTATTTTTTGTAAGGGTTATTTCCCAGATTGCTTTACGTACGAATTTTGATCAATTTTTGAATTGTTTAATGAAATGTTAATTTGTTTTCCCCCAGTCAATCGAAACCTAATTTAATTGGGTCTTATATCATTTATAGGGATTATTTGTTCCCATGGTTGTATTGTTAAACCATAATTTCTGTATTTCTAATTACCATCCGAGTATTGAGTGTGCAAAGTAATTAATTAGCTACTGAGGTTAGAATACTCATCCTATCTAGGTTTGTGTATGTTGAGCAGGTTATAGGAATGGTTTACTTTTAATTAATTTGTACAGAATAGAACAGTGCAAAAACGCCGTTTCAGACAAGTCTTTGTCTATGTTCGCAATGTTAATATAAGTATATGTAATCTGTGTTTATGCGTACTCTAGCTTTTTGATTAATGTTTCTAACTGAATCTAAGCAAAACCTTGGTATTACAGCTACTATATGTATCTCACTATACTTATGCCTAAATCACACTAACTGTTACCCTGTTTCACTAATACGATTGTATTTCAAATAATAATAATCGCCAAACTACTCGCTGAAACCAAGCTTCGGTTTTTAACCGACGGTATTTTAATAGTTTTTTTTCTCTTGCCGTGAACAATGACACGGCGGTCACGTGAGTCATGTTTTAAAACATTTCGTAACCTGCGTATTGAGCCCTGAAGTTTCAGACGTCTTTGGAATGGATCGATCCTGGGTGCCGATACTGCCATGTCTAGAAAAGCCTGCTATGAACCAGTAAGTGAATAATCACATGCGAAAACGTTCCACCTGACACCGACTTTTATTTTGAAAAGCGCTTTTACAGCGGAACCTTAAGTTGGTAACAGCGCCCATCACTAAGGCTGCCAGATATTACTCTTAGACTGACGACACTGACTCAGCATGAGTTACATGAAACGCCTTTCATTTTAACGCTTTAAAATGTATTGGTTTTATATTAAATTGCGAGCATAGAAAAACTATGGAATACATGTTTTCTACGGCATTACTAAATCAACGTACGTTGCAATAATTAAAATAATAAAGACTTAAAATCCAGAACAACAAGTGGTAACCCTATTTCTATTACGAATCAGTAATGACGTTCTCTGCGCAGACGTGGTTACTCTTACCTAATACTCTAGTCTGTACTTGAAATACTGAATTTTCATGTTCAAATTGAAATGTCCCTTTCGTAATAAATGTGTTTCCGAAAGAAGAGTTGTGGGGTAAGTGATGGGAATATAATAAAAATTCTATTGAGCATGGTGGTTTCTATTTCAACAGGTCAAGCGGTCGGCTATAGCTATAGCCATGTCAGCAGTGCGGAAACAAGATATTTAATTTAGGATGAGAGAGAAAGGTTAAACATAATAACAATTAATAATAACTAAGTAATCAGTAATTTAAAAAAAATGCAGCCACTGTATAGCTTTCACATAATTTCACTACAGTTAATGGATAACCACGTATGAATTGAACACTTCCTTCCAAAAAGCTAATCGGCGAGCGCTGTTCGATTGCTTCGGCCTTGTCTAATTCCGATTCTTCCGGGTTACCGTTTGGGTGGTCAGAACGCGAGATTTTCTCCTGTAATATTCAAAAAGAAGCCGCGCACTGAATTCCGCCCTGCTGGTATTAAATTACAGCTGCTGTTTTGATGAACTCGAAAATAGGCTTCAGTTCGACGTTACAGCGTGCTAACAATTCAGTGTCTTGTATGTATAAACGAAAGCATCCATCTTCCACCCGTTTATCCTAGGCAGGGCATCTTTTTGGCTTACAGGAGGAGCTCAACATTCAAGATTAAAACCTCCAGTACGGCTGCTACCCACTGAACCATTAAAACGAATGTTTAACACATATACTGTCGACTACCACCCCAATCATGCAGCAGTGTTTAAACTTGTGAATGTTAAAAATGAGGAGCTAAATATCCACATGCTTATTTCATTGGAATGGAGAGTAAATTTAATCTCTTTAAACTACATGGTAAAAGGCAGCAAGCTTGCATAATAGCACATTTTTAGCGTTTTTTTTGTCCAATTACAGAATGAAATTTTGTACAGTCTTTGTTAGTGAAAATAAAATGCCAACCACATTGTCACTGAAATTGTCGATGTATATTCACCTAGGTAATTATTTGACTGGTTAATGTTTGCAACTGTTTTGTTTTAGGTGGTGGACAAAGAACGAAGGGTTGACTTCTAGATTGATCTCAAGAGCATCAAAAATGGATGAAAGCACACAGCCCCTCTTTACATTTGGTGTAATAGCTGATATCCAGTATGCTGACATTGACGATGGTTACAACTTTGCACATACAAGAAAACGATATTACAGGAATAGTCTTCAATTGCTGCGTAGCGCAAACGAAAAGTGGAAAATGGAGACTGTACAACCAAGCTTTATTCTTCAACTTGGGGACATCATTGATGGTTTCAACAAAAAATATGAAGCATCACAGAAGGCCCTTGACACAGTTTTAACAGAGTTTGCCAAAACTGGCATCAATGTGCACCATGTGTGGGGGAACCACGAGTTTTATAATTTTAGTAGACAAGATCTTATTACATCACTTAACAGTCAAAATACAGTTTGTTCGATGAGAGGGGATGAGATCAAACAGGAGCATCCAGACAATGAGCAGAGTTATGCCTACCATTTCAGTCCAGCTCCAAACTTCCGGTTTGTGGTGCTTGATGCCTATGATGTCAGCCTTATTGGACGCCAAGAAAACAGTGAGCAGTACAACCAGGCACTTCAAATTTTGCAGGAGCATAATCACAATGATGATTTAAATTGCCCCCCAGGTAATTATTGTTCTGTATCATGATTATTTTTCCATCTGCAAAGGTAATGTGTGAAGTAGTAATATTTCAAAACCATTTCAAGCATACTGGTAAATCACATTAATGATGCTCTTTTTCAAGCGAATGGTCTGAATTTAAACTGCATGGCATATTGGAATTATAATTCAGTGTTATATTTATTATTAGTTTTAATTCATATACATATGTATTGGCTTTTATGCCAACAAGTGTGTGTGTGTGTGTGTGTGTATTACTAGTATAGTGACAGCAAAGAGATCTACTTTTGTAGCACATTTTGAACTGGGAAGATTTGTGAAGTTCAATGGAGGATTCAGCCAAGACCAGCTGGAATGGTTGGATAGGTTACTTACTCTGTCAGATCAGAAACTAGAGAAAGTCATCATTGTGAGTAAGTAACAATACTTTAATGTATTTCTTAGAATGTGTAAAACTAATTGAGTAATGCGATCCTTCATTAAATATATTGCTGTGTACCATATTATCCATTTCAGTAAGTGCTTTTTTATCTTTGCCAGGTCACATTCCAATACATCCCAGTTCTACAGACTGTGTATGTCTTGCCTGGAACTATAATGACGTTCTCTCTATTTTACACTCGCATAAGAGTGTGGTGTGTGTCATGGCTGGACATGATCATGATGGTGGCTATCACAAAGATGCCTATGGTATCCACCACCTCACTTTCGAAGGGGTCATTGAAACTCAACCAAATTATGATGCTTTTGGCACAGTGTATGTATATGAGGACAGGATGAATCTTAAGGGGAATGGTAGGGTTCCACACAGAAGTCTTCGCTATGAGTGAGAAACAATGGACATTGGTAAACCTTACAGCAATTTTAATGCTAGACATTTATTATTTACCAAATCAAAATGGAGTTTTGGCCGTGGAAAGTTTGAATGAAATATTTGAAATCAACCTGCGTTAATTTTACATTGATGGAAATGCACTATTCTGCTTGGCAAATGTTCCTTATGGACTTGTAATAAGTCAAATTTGTCCATGCCAAGATGTTTTTGATTCAACTTGCCAGAAATTATGTATCATTAATTAATATAGCATATAGATCAGGGTGGGCAATTTGTCCCTTTGTGAATAAGATCACCCTGCCCTGGTAACTGCTTGGATAGGTAATGACATCTTGAAAAGAGGGTATGTAAGTCGAGTTACAGCTGTTTGACCTGCCCTCTCACATATATATGCAAAAACCTTTTTTTTCTTTTTCTTGCAGTCTCTTGTCTGTACAACCAATCAGTATAAATATATAGTTCTATCTTGTTGGATAACGTGCAATATATTTGGGACATTTGTATTTAACAAATGGCTGCTTTTATTTGTAAAGTACAATTGTTTTTTTGACTTGAAACATTATGCTTCTCTGCACATTAGTGATTGTTGAACCTTGACTATTGTTGTTTACTTTGACAATGGGAAATTATTAATAAAAAATATTTAAGATATTGGACATCAAGTAGTTCTTTATTCATGTTACAATATTTTACAAGGCATAATGTGTACTTTTCCTTCAGTATGGATCGAGCCAGACCAATTATGAGTTAATCAGTAATAAATAATATATAATGAAACTGTGCAATTTGTGTACTGATTCATTTGTAATCAGTGAAGTATGTCAAGTTAAAGAACACTATCGATACAGGAATTATTTGAAAATTTAAATTAAGTACTACCATGCCAGGAAATTAAAGCAAATGGACAGCATTTCCCCCCTTTCATGGGAATGAGGAGCCTTGTATTGTAGAATAAATCAAAATAAGCTTATGGTGTTCACATAATCAATCAGAACTGCCGTCTTTTTATTCTTCAATCTTTGCATATTTACCTGAAAGTTTTCATTTTAAGTTTAACAAACTTCAAATGGCTTAAAATATTCTTTAAATGCCATGCAATTTTATTATAATTGCAATATCATGCATTTAATTACCATGTCCTATCCAAGTAAATAAAACCCCATAAATTAGCTGCCTAATAACTTTTCTCCTCAAACCTAGACAGAACTATGATAAGCACAGAGCATATACCGCAGATAGTGTTATCCCCGTCACGCAATGCTCAGCGCAGTCTGCCCCCGCTGTGGAGCGCAGTTGCTATATTGAGTCTAGTAGCTAGGTGTCCTGCCCGGAGAAGCTGAAGTTTAAACTCCCTGCATTGCAGCCTTGAGCTGCTGGAATCAATCACGCAACAATGGCGACTCCCAGCCCCAGCAGCAACTCAACAACCTCCTCTAGCAACAGCAGCAATAATGCAGGATCTACATCAACATCATACCACCACCAGTCCCCGTCTCAGCACATAACGACAGTCAGCAGCATGCAGGGTAAGACGTTAAACATTCAAAAGCCCCCTAACTGCTCCTTTTCAAGTGATTTTTGCCAGAATTATTGGGGAAAATGATTGGCGAAGATGTATTTTCACCCTGCCACTGCTGCACTCCAGCAATGCAGTGTGTATTTCCTCATCATCGTTTTGTATAGGCCTGTGTACGATGCTTATATACCTTGTTTTATTTTTGACAAATCCGTTTTACTTACGAAATGTTTAGCTCAATGTATAAGGGCAAGTGACATCTGAAATTAAACGTTAATTAACTGAAAATGCGTAGTTAACTAGCTATATTTATTTGCAGTTTTCCCACTTAGCGAGTATGCTAGCTAGCTCTGCTATATATTAGCAATTTTCTGCACATAGGCCTGATGCTACAGTGCAGTATGAAGTACGTCTACAACTTATATTTTTGCTGTTTTTTGTTTAAATCAACAGTGGCCGTATAATGTTCAAATATGCCGTGTTAAGAGAAATGACCGAAACCCGCAGGTATCTTGATTGGTGGCAATTATTGACACTAAACAAAATGTTAGCAAGTCAACAAGCTAACCAGCTAAGTGTGCTCCTATTTATGTTATACTTTATTTATTTGCATTAACGAATTAAATCATTTGGACATACGTTTCTATTGGCATTTTCAAGCAAAATAAAAAGTTTTTTGCATTGATTGTATTGTCTTCTTGTGATATTAGTAACCTAGTTAGGATATGTAAGTACAGTAAAAAATATCGATAGCCAGTTGGCTCGTGTGTTCACTGAAACTGCATTTGGCCTTTTGCGAACTCTAGACTGCACACAAAAGCTAACTATTTCTGTACATGATAAAATATCGTTGCAAGTCGAGTGTATCTGTGTATTTGGTAAAATATTTGGTTACACAAAGTGGTGGTTTGTGTCCTAGAACGACGTCATGAAAATGTCGAGATTTGTCACGGTGCAGGTTATTTTTCTGCAGACAATCCATTAAATGTTTAATTTAAACCTTTCAGAGACCAACACGTGCTGGAGATGTCAGAATGAAACAGGTACTCTTACACATTTTTTATAGGAATGCAAAGTGTGAAAAAAGTTTTGTTTGTTTCCATAATAATTCACAAACCGACATGCAAGCAATGGTGTTACGTATCCTTAGACCATATATAAATATTTAATATAACATTTTAAAGACAAATTTTAATATCCACATTCTTATTAAAATATCTATTTTTTTTCCAATTGCAATGATTCTGTATTATTATTATTATTATTATTATTATTATTATTGAAAAAATGTTAACATTTATATTGTCTGGAATAGCAGTAGTATTATTTCTGTACTTAGAATATGAAGTTCATGAGGAACTTGGATATTTTATGGTAATATAATCAGTTCATGGAATGTAATCAAGTAGTTAGCAGAAGTATCACTATAAGTTTCAGTATAAATTTAACTTTTTTCCCCACCAGTTCTTACAGACGCTAGTGATCTGAATATTTAGTTAATAACAGACAGATGGTCTGCACATAAGTTAAGTTGTATAGGGTCTACAAATTGAATTTTTTAGTGGTAGTTTTGTTACTGACTTTGGATTGTAGGTGATTGCTTGCATTTTTATTTAATGTAGATGCCAAGGCAGTGATTGAATGATGTTTTTAAAACTTGTACTGTATATTTCAAAAGTTTCTTATTTTAAACTGCATCGGTCATAACAACAATGAAAATTCATTATGATTTTCAATCTCTGACTTGTGTATTTGTATATATGTATGTATGTTTATATTTCATAATGTAGAGTTATAAAATGACAGTTTAGATAGCAAAACAGAGTGGTTTCATTCATACATGTTGTTGACCTATATTAAATGTATTTCTTTGAAATGATGAGGTTTTCTATGTGCATATAGTTTAACTACGGACGCTGGAGACATTTAGCTATGATAGGTTTACTGTCCTATTTGTGAGTTTGGTTGGTACCAGTTAAGTATGATTTGTTTTCAAAGCAAAATATTGTGCTCCACTTTGGATGTCAGTCTTTAATATTAGCGTTTTCTTAGTGCTATTACTTAAATTACTCCAGTTTATTTAAATTGGTAACAGCTGGACACCAAGAGTTTTGTGGAATTTTAATCATTGTTGTGAATGAAGTAATCAAGACCGGTGGTTGTTATGCTACCCGTGATTTCCTGAGGTCATACGTGAAAATATTTGTTGTGTGCATTGGAAAAATACAAAAAAAAGGAATCGAAAATTTGAATTTCTTAAGTTTTAGAAATATTTTTTCTTAATAGTTTTCACGATGTTTAAGACAGTTTACTTATTCTCAATTATGACACATTTGGGGCATGTTAACATCACCTGCGCTATACTCTACTGTATGCGGTAGTTCTTGAGTCTGAGAAGAATTATTCTTTGGTCACCTGCAGTAGCTCATACAATAGCTCATCACCTGCAATGATGATACAAAAATCACAAGAAGTGTTAGTAAGTGTCGGAAAACCACGAAACACGGTATAATCCCAATTACTTAAGTTTGGGATTTACTTACATTAGAACAGAGGAAGACCAAAGCTTACTGCACTTATCCCTAGTAATGCCAAGTATGTTCACTCCTATCACTGAAATGGTAAGTGCTGTTATTTTTTTCGTGTTTTCTTGTGCGTGCGTGCGTGTGTGTGTGTGTGTGTGTGTGTGTGTGTGTGTGTGTGTGTGTGTGTGTGTGTGTGTGCACACACACGTGCATTCAGGATACTGTGATTTTTTTATTTTTTTATTCCCCACCCATGTGGTACTTAACTACTTTGCTTTAATCTGAAGTGGTACAGTATGTAATACAGAAAGTCTGAGAACCACTGATCACTAAAGGTTTATTTAGGGATTGAAACTTAAAAAAAATCACTGTATTTCCTTGAATAAAAACCGAGATTCAATTAAAAGCTGGGTCTCAGTGGCTGGGGGCGTGGTCAAAATGAACAAATAAAGGCGGGGTCCTGATTTCAGGCTTGGGGGAAAAACAAGGGTGGATAAAGTCCTGGGGGCTCATTTGTAAAGGCTTTGTACAAACAGAATAGATGAGAAACATTCATACATACATTTATACAAACGGAATTTAAGTTATACAAACAGATTTAAAACAGAACAACAGAAGCAAAACATACCTTGAGAGGGATTTTCAAATGGTACAGAGCAGTTGTATGAACATTTTGAAGGAAAGCCAAAAAAAAGCAACATCCCAAGTTCTGAAAGAATTCTGTATCTAAGTTCCATTTGGCCAGTTTTAACACCTGGTGAAATGCACATTAAAATAAATGCAGAACAAATCTTATATCTGATTGACAACTATGATTTAGCATTTGGTTTGTTGTTTAAAATGAATTACTATATATATATACCAATATATTTCATAGAATTTCAGTTAGAGGTTGCGTACTGCAAAGCAAGGTAAGCTGTGATGTTTATATTTAAGAAACATCTTTGTTTTTCAGTTTTTGCTTGCATGCTAAATATTATAGTTATTAGATATTTGATTCTACTGTAAAGAAGGAAGGTCTATTAATGTTAATTTTTGAAGTAAATCATGAAATAATTTTTTTTTTGTTGTGACACCTGTGTGTATACAGAGAACTCCTGTACTGTACATGACCGGTCATACTACTCACAAGCTAAATTCACCATATGTATGATTTACATCGCATTGATGAAAATTTAACTTTTACTGTAAGAATAAGGTTTTAGAAATCAATTACAAGTACTGTTAGCCAGTTCTTGTGATTTTGATTGGCTTGTGAATACTGTAATCTACTGTTATATAGTTTGTTTTAAGGGAATATTTCCAGTATCAACCAATATATACAGTGGTTTTACTAGTTCTACAATTATGTGCCTCAAAACATTTTTCTCATGGATGAAACTGGATATTAGGGAAAGTTACCTTATCCAATGGTGTGAGGCTACGGAAACCTGGACATGAACAACCCGAATCAGGTTTTTCTCATACCCTGAGTGAACTGATTCTGAATTTGCACATTGCTTAGTGGAATGTTGAAAGGTAAATAAGCATTTACCGTTAATTGTTAGTAGATTGCTTAACTACGCTTCCCATACACCCTAGGTGTATGTCAAGGAGTTGTTTTCTCGTTCCTCTAGTGCTGAACTTTCTAGTTTATGCATTTTTTTTTCCTTTTTCCCGTATTTTTAACTGGTCATGGCTTCTTTTGTTATTTTTTTGTGGGGTGTCTTTGTTAATGAGTCTCCTTTATGAGTGCATGTTCATCATTAAGACAAATTATTATTTTTGCAGTAATTGGCATTTTTGATTAACTGTGGAAAAGCCCTATTACTTACTAGGTGTATAGCTTTCTTAAATATTCTTAAAACTGTAGCTGTAGAGTAATTTTACTTAGGTTAGTGGAACTAAATTGGAGTGTTCTATGATCCAGTCATAAGTTTTCAAAGCCCTCATTTTAAGTTATTTTGACTAACCATTAATGTTTAACAACCTAGTAAGTGAAGTTGGTGTAGTAGCTATAGGTCATAATCATGCATGTGTTAAATAGGCATTTTGTTTATCGTTCTTTATCTGCTTTAGTTTTTGTGATGTGATCTTGATTTTATAGTAGGTGAGGTTTGAATGGATATAAAAATGCCAACAAAATGTTTTTGGGTGAGCCAATAAAGTAATTTTTTTATAACAGTAAATCATTGAGCACGTGTAGTAAGAGAAATAATGCATAGTTTTGAACCACAATGGACCTGATGCAGTTTTTTTTCTTTTTTTTTATCTTCCACTATCAAGCCGGAGCATAAGGAAGCAATCTATACTATATGGATGTATTTGTTTTTCTATTACAAGTCGGATCTCAGATGAGGATATTTTCGGTAAAGTGGTGACATGCAGTATTTGCTGTTTTTCAATAATATATATAATGTAAAATGTGTCCACCTTCCAGCATAAGGTTTGGGGAGCCCTGGAGCATATAGCATACAAGACAGGAGTACAGCCTGGGCAGGACACTAGTCCATCACATACTCATGCATACTCATACATTCACTCCCTATGGGTGATTTAGATGCGCCACTTCACCAGACTGCATTTTTGTGGATTATGGAAAGCTGCAGAACATGCAAAGAACATACAAACTCCACACACAAGCAGTGGGGGGGGGGATTTTAACCCCCAACCCTGGGGGGGTGAGGTAACAGTTCTATTCGCCAGGCTCCGCTGAAATTATAATAGGTTAATTTTAAAAATCTATATATAATCTATGAAATTTCATATTTGAGTATGCATTCTATGTGCATAAATAAAATGCAAGTTTCTGAAATTTATTTATTGACTATAGTTGCCTGGCTTTCAGGCTACAGGTGTTCCATCCTGGTTATAAGTTATTAGTCTTGATGGTCTTTTGTTCGCAGTAGTGTAAAATCTTTGTGCGTAGTGGTGGGGGGAAAAGATCATTTAAATGCAATCCTTTCTTCGTTTGTCTCCGTAAGGGTGACTGGATTAATTTATTTTTATACATAATTTCAGATTTCGTATCAGTGACATCAGACCCCCCTTTTGAACTTCTTTGTTCTGTCTCTGTTTGAGTAGATCTCTGTAGATTTTTTCCTACAGATGTGTGGTTTAGGCGGGTCTGTATCCCTTTTGTTTACGTGTGTGATGGACTGGCATCTTGTTTATTGTGTCATCTGCCTTGCGTGTCCTGTGACTCCTTGGTTAGACTCCAGGCCCTGCATTGATCAACCAGTTTAACGACGGTGACATACCTTACACTTTAACAAATTAAAGCAACTTTTGGTATCTGCAGTCATATTTTTAATATTTAGCCAAATTGAAGATTTATAGTAAAATAAATGAGATATATTATTAACAATATGTAAATTGTTCATCTTCACAATCGAGTCATCCAACTGGTGTAGCTTTATGAACTGGAGCGTTGTCACTCTGAGGAATTTACTTAGAGTATCAATCCTTCTTACGATGTAACCCCTTCCATTGGGGTGTGTAGTTCTTCGATATCTAGTCATGTGTGCTTACCTCCGTGCGTAGAGGATACAATAATTAGGAATGGACCGATCCACATTTTTCAGTTCCGATCTGATTCCAATACACAACTGCCGATACAGAATCCGATACAAGAGCTCTTTTTACTTTGTTGTACTTTATATATTATTTTTTTAAGCTAGTAAGTACAGATGGGAAAAATGTATGACAACAAATATTTAATTAGGCTACTACAAACATACATAACATACTGTTCCACCTTGTTTGTGTTGTTTGTCTTGTTTTAAGCGTTTTTGAGGCATTTGCCGTTCAGTATGATGCTTAAAATTTAACACAATTTTTATCCCATTGGCGTCAGCTCAGTTATACTTATTATTATACAGTTACGGTTAGGGAAGTGCTCTTGTAATTGAACGATTGCAGATTCAAATCCCCCACCAGCATGTCACCACTGAGTCACCCTGAGCAAGGTACCATCCTCAAGCACTGCTCCCCCGGCGCTGAATTAGCTGCCCCCTGCTATGTCACAAAAGTCACATATGGGTTAAATGCAGAGGACACATTTCGTTGTTGCCCACTATGTGCTGTGCTGTGGTGTGTTGACAATGATCACTAAATTCTAAATTCTTTCTTGCGATGGCAGCCCCCCTTGTATCACAAGCTGTAGCTAGTTCGCAAGACAGTCCAGGTTAGCGACTCCCAGATCATCCATTGCTTTTTTTGTCTTGCACAGTTGCGTGCGCTTTAAGTGGGATTGAACATTAAACGCTATTCCCACCTCTCAAAACTTTTTTTTTTTTAACAAAGATTGCAAATCACTGTGCTACTAGTTTGTTAAAAACGTAAAATACTCCCAGATCGTCATGTCTTATCTTACACTCCTCGTACTGCGAAGGGTATGCGAATGATGTCACTGCACTCACATCCACGGAGTAGCAAAAAAGGGGCAGCGTTAGCATTCGATTTGAATGCTGAAAAAAAAAAACACATGTAAAATGGGAAAGAGCTGCCGTGCGATTGATCGTACAAATAGATTTAACACGAAATAGGAGCAATCTTTTTAGAGATTGCCAAAAACTAAATATGTAAGTATAGGACGTGGATCGGTCACGCATGGCCGATACCCGATCCGTCAAATAGGTCTGCATTGGCCGATCTCTAACGATAATGGACTTGCCAGACTCATCAGAAGGTTCTTCCAACTGCTTGTTTTTTCTTTCTGGACTGCAAATGGGTATTGGTGCATAATTTAAGGGGTTTGCACTAAGTAATCAATGACACCTGCTAGATAGTTCTGATAATTCTCATGCTTGTGTTCCATTTATTGACAGTGTTAATAATTTAATTGCGTTCATTTGCCACATACGAGACAGTGGAGAATTCAGCTTATTTTCTGTGCCCTGGAACTTAAGGTTGTTACCCAAATTTTAAAGACAATTTTTACCGGAATGCTTTTGTAGACCACCAAACATGGCACATCTCCTCTTCCCATCTTTATATTAGATTTGATGTTGCCAGTGTTGTGAAATAGAAGTTGTGTCTAGTTAAAAAATATTAAAATAATAACTTCTAAATTGTTGTCAAAATCTAGCTCTTATTGAGCTAGTACAAAAAAATCTTCAATATACAGTATGGTGAAACTACTAGCCTATACTGCAGGAGGCAAGAACAGTGAACAGTATGGTAGCAATTTTATACATTTTTCCTGCATTTATTGAGGCCAATAAACATTTTTCAGCAACACAGTTGCTTTGTTTTTGCTTCGTAATAGATTCTGGGTGTATTGTTCCTGTAGGTATTTAACGTGGATTTGTTTGAGATCTTTTTAACCTTATTTCCACATTAGAGAAAAATCAAGCATATGTCGAAAACAAAACCATGTTAAAAATGTTTTCTCTCTACCTCAGGCTTTCAGATAAACCTCTCTGGAGTACCCCAAAGTAAGCCAAGTATTTTTTGCTAACGTACCATGCCTTTTGTGTTTCGGTTTAACAGTCTGGTATGGGGAGTCTGTCCACTTTTGTTCTTCACTAATACAAAATGTGGTGGGTGAGCTTCCATTTACACTTTGGTATGAATCACATGTTCGTGGCCGATTTAAATCACATTGTTGACAGGTAAATGTTCACTGTTGTGCCACTTCAAAATGTAGGTTTTTCAGTGTATGTTCACTCAAGTACTTTCATATTTTACATACAAAATATTGTAATGGAAGCTCTACCAGGATTTTTGCTTCAGTACTACTAACAGATAAGGCTGTTCACATTTTATTTTATTTTATTATTTTAAGCATAGTATCTCTCGTTGGGCATGAGCTGCACTTTGAGAACATTATGCTCGTTGTTGACTTTGTATGGCGTCACATGCAAAAAGTCTCATTTGTCATTTCCTTCAGTTTCACGTATTTGTTGACAGTGGCAATGATGGCGAAACATTTTTGCGAAATCCTCCTCATCATGAATACTTGCTTGTAAACATGGGATAAAATTCTAATGATTTCAGTACTGAAAACAGGGGTGGACAAACCATGAGATACAGAGGCAGTCCTCTAATAGCCCAGACATATAAGAATTCATATACACACCCATTCTGTGATGTACTTTTATTTATTCATTTATATATTTTTCACAGTTCTTGTAAATATACAGCATGTTATGGTTTTTAAAGGATGAAGTTAACACGTGATGTCATATTTTTTCTTTGTTTCATACTGAGGTATGATAGGTAGCTACTGCTATATTCTTCATTGTAAGAACTACCTTCGTATACAGAATTACCTTTAGCCCTGGTTTGGCCTTTTAATCCTCAGTCTAAACCTGAGACCTGCCTCAATGCTGTTACATTCGCATTTCTATCTGCAAATACATTTTCATGCAAAATTTTGTTGTAGAAATAGAAATGCACATTTATTGTTGAAACATTTATGGTTGAAATGAGCATTTTTGAAACATTCCTGAATTTTCTATTTCTGTTTGTGTATTAGAGTATAGTGTGAGTTGGTGTAGTATATGGTTTTTAAAAGCTAGTGTTAGTTCCACCCAGGCTTTGTATTTAATTATTTTGATTGTCACTTATTTGCTATCTTTCAAATCAATTTTTACTTTGCATTTTTGCGAATGCACCTTCAGTGCAAGTGAATTAGGGATACTTATTAAAAAAAACTATATATGATTTACTTTATATCCCCCAAATATTCCCATTATATTACAGCTATTAAATTTGATGCAGATTATGCTACAGTATGACCGAATGTGTAATACTGCTCCGATGAATATGACGAAATCTTAGAATAAGTAGAAATTAGGAGAATTTTTCCCAGTATGAGTTTTTCTCCTGACAGTCTTCTTTTGGTTGTCAAAGGCGCGCTGTCTGTGTATCTTTTCCAGGTAAACGTAAAGCACTCAAGCTAAATTTTGCTAACCCACCTATTAAACCGACAACCAGAATCCACACAACTGGGCCTCCTTTTCAGAACCCACACATGTGAGTAGAACCCTGACTCTAGAGACCCTCTGCATTTTGTAACTTTCTACTATCCAGGAAATTTACATGAAAAGTCTCTCTCTTGTCAGATGGGAAGATTATTAAAGCCATACATTTCATTTCAGACACAACAGTAGGAGCAATAGGAGCAAGCCACTCAGAACTTCTGTTACCTCATCACTGTAAATAAGTCTTTCCAGTGCTAACTTGTCTACTTTAGCGATTTAAAGTAGAAAATGTTTGGAAACATTTGTTGTGTTTAAAATCTGATGATTTTTTGGGTGTATTTTAATTAAAAAACCTATTTTGGAATTGATTGATATTTGCTTATTAAAAAGATACAAAATTTTTTAGAAGCATCACATACTATAAGTGGAGTTTATATTCTCCTTCATCACTATATTGATTTGATGGTTTTATTTCTGTTATCATTCCTGTCCTCAGAGAGAGGCTGCGAACACACAGTATCGAGTCATCAGGAAAGCTTAAGATATCCCCGGAACAGCATTGTGACTTTACTGCTGAGGACCTGAAAGACCTTGGTGAAATTGGGAGAGGTGCCTATGGGTCTGTCAACAAGATGGTGCACAAGCCAAGTGGCCAAATCATGGCAGTCAAGGTGATGCATACCTTCTGTCTTGTAATGAGCGGTAGCCAAGACAATAAAATATGACTATTGGGGCCTAGTGGATTTATATATTGTTGCATAAAACTGCACAAAAATTGCACAAAACTAGTGCGCAAGTAAGCATTCATCTTTAAAAGCGAAATGTGCCATAATCAATTGTTGTAACAGGGCAGATTTATACTTATTTCATATGCATTTACTCTGATATGAACATTATTGTGCTTTTGAACCTTTATATGCTAATTTGGAATTTGCGGTTAAAATGCACAATAATTTCTTTCTCCCAACCTGAAGGAATTCAGAGTGATAGTTGACTAGTTCACTCCCTTGGTACGTCCATGAAAGAAATCAGAGTGATCGAAAATCCCCCTACACAGCTTTAATACACACATTCATATATAGTCAACAGTGGTGCACTGATCCATTTCACGAGTGATCTGAACTCAACAATTTAGTAAACCAGACCGTAACTTGAACTTCTAATATTAATAAAGGCCAAATGATGCCTGTCCCTCTCTTTAACACCCTGACATTTTAACTGACTCACCTACCAGTGACCCAAATATTATTTCAAACATTTTTTGTTTGAAAGAAGCACAGCAATAACATATTAAAAATGACCTAAATCAAAATTCATGCCTTAGTATCGATATTGAAACAAAAATGTTGGTATTGTGACAATACTAGTGCACCGACAGAGCTACCCACCACCCCACTGTTCCACACAGGCTCGCACCATGTGTAATGCAATTGTCACAATGCAAGGACTGTGATAGTCACCTAGGTACAATCCATCAATCAAGTTGCAGCAAAACATGTGACAAATCCTTTTAAACATTATCTAGAGTATGTTTAAAAAAAAAAAAGTCTAAAGTTTACCGCCACTGCTTTTGCATGAGCTCTATTTGTTCTCCGAGATGATCATGATAATTCCTGTCCTTGCTGTTGGGCTCACTCATAGACCATGTGTGAGAAATTAACCAAAAATGAAGGAAGGGGAGAAATGTGAACAAGAGCTGGTCACGAAAAGACCTTCGTCTTGCGCTATAGAGACAATAGAGACGATACTGAGCATAAGCAAGTGATTCACTGCTTTGTGTCTGTTGGTACAACTCACAGCAACACCATTAACATAGTTGACAGACTCCTGGTATTTAATAAGTTCTATGTAGCTTTATAGTTAATTTTCAACTCCTAAATATTACAAAAACTTCAAATATCTCACTGTGAATTTTTTCAAATCTCGTTCAGCCCTACTAAAAAAATTATTAAAAAAATAATTTATATGGTGTTTATGTCTCATATTATGCAAGATGATGCGGCTAAGCAATGGGGCAACCTTTGGTTTAGCTGCGATTACTTTGACAGATTGGAATCATGAAGTATGTTGCTTAATTTAATTTTTAAGTTCTTAAATGTGATGACAAAGACAGGTTAGGCTATTCCAAGAAGCTAAATGGCACATACCTATTGCTAAACCTTGCATTATAGAGTCCATCATACAGTCATGTGAAAAAATTAGGACACCACCTTAAATATTTAGTTCTTTATTAAGAAATTGCAACATATCAGTATAAAATCTTCTTTCAAATTCGCGGACAACTTGCGCTACAAAAAGAGCAAGTTGAGGGAGGCGTAAAAATAATTTCCCCACGGGGATCAATAAAGTTCCATTATTATTAAATTATATCTGTAGATGACAGTGATGAAATTGCATCATCTATGCAAAAACAAGAAACAAATTCACTTATTTATGAAAAGAACTTAACTACTATCCTAATTTCCACTGAGGAAAATATTAGGACACCCTCACATTCATAACAATTTAAAATTCCTAGAATTAGATTCAGGTGCAACATATCAGGGGAAAATGATCAGAACATCATTACAGAGCTTTTTGGTGGAGTCTGTCTTATTTACACCACAGACATTTTGTTTGCTCTGCTCTTGATTGTTGAAATGAGTGGCATCACCATGGTGAGATCCAAAGAGCTTGCTGAGGCCTTCAGAACGAAGACTGTAGATGCATGAGTCTGAGAAGAATATAAAAATATCTTGACTGTCTGGAAAATAATTTACAAGTGGAGAACATTTAAAACAACTGCCAGCATGGTCAGGATAGGCTGTCCAAGCAAGTTCAGGCAAAGAACTGACCGGAAGATGCTGAAAGAAGCCTCCAAAAATCCTAAAATGTCACCACGGGTCATACAGGAAGCTCTTGCCACAGTTAATGTCAAGGTACATGCATCTACCATCAGAAAGAGACGCACAAGTGTGATTTACATGGGAGCTGTGCAAGGAGGAAACCCTTGCTGTCAAAACAACATCTGGGCAACACTGAAGTTTGCCAGAGACCCACCTTGACAAAGAGTGGGACTTTTGGAACAATGTGCTTTTGGACAGATGAATCTGAAATTGAATTATTTGGGCACAGTAACAGAGGACATGTTTGGCGTAAAGCAAAGATAGCTTTTGTGCCAAAGAACCTCATACCAGCTATGAAGCTTGGGGTGGAAATGTCATGGTTTGGCGCTGCTTTGCTGCAGCAGAACATGGCCAGCTCACCATCACAGAATCCACCATGAATTCTTCATCATATAAGAGGCTGCTTGTGCCAAGGAATGGCTTGCAAGACATGGAGAGTTCTGGAATGGTCAAGTCAAAACCCGGATCTGAATCCTATTGGGGTGATTTGAAGCAGAAGTGCATGCAAACCCTTGAAACATCAGACAGCTTAAGGAATTCTGCATTGGAGAGTGGGGAAGCCTTTCTGCCAGTCAATGTCAGAGATTGATAGATGGTTATAGGAAACATCTCACTGAGGTTATTTCAGCCAATGGGGGAAATACTAGCTATTAGGGCACAGGGTGTACTAACATCTTCCTTGGTAGGAATTGGCATCTTAACTTATTTAACAAACGAAATTAACTAATATGTTTCTAGTTTTTGCATAGCTGATGCAATTACATCAGCTTAATCTACAGATATTATTTGAAAGAATATTCAATACTGATATTTTAATATTTCTTAATAAAGAACTAAATATTTAATGGGGTGTCCTAATTTTTTTCACATGACTGTACCTGATAATCTTTGGTATTTGCGCTGCAGTCGTGCTGTGGTGATATTTTTCTGCTTTGCAATATTAGCATTCGAATGCATTTTCATTCTGTTTGAGTGTGGTGTGTTTACCCACAAATGATGCCATCACTCTTCATTTAGATCCTCATCCGCTGTGCACCATATCATGAAATTGACAGCATTGGTGGGTGTTTAACTACAGTTGTCAGCATTGAATTACAATTGTGCTTTTTTTCTTTAAATCGCAGAGAATTCGGTCAACTGTTGATGAAAAGGAACAAAAGCAGCTTCTAATGGACTTGGATGTAGTGATGAGAAGTAGTGACTGTCCCTTTATTGTTCAGTTTTATGGGGCTCTTTTCAGAGAGGTATCATTCATCGTTTGATAACTTAAACGTTGTGGTTTAGACTCAACAGAATATTATCAGAAGAGCAATTCCTTTTTAATGGAATTAAACATTTTTCCATTAGTGTTTTATGCTATTATTATTATCTTTTACCAAAAGTTTTTCATTTTAAAGAAATCAATTAATAATTCCTTTATTTGCCATATATGGTGACAATACAAGGAATAAAATGTACCTTAATATATATTGCTTTTGAACCTGTGACAAAAAATGACAAATACTTTTATTTTTCAGGGTGACTGTTGGATATGTATGGAACTCATGTCTACCTCATTTGACAAATTCTACAAATATGTGTATTCTTCATTAGACGATGTAATTCCTGAGGAAATATTAGGCAAAATAACATTAGCTGTAAGTTCATTATACTACCTAAAAATGAAATTCTGACAAGATGTATTTTGAGCTACATGAAAATAGATGGCCATAATATGTTTACTTACGATCCTTTTCTGACTTTAATTCTAGACTGTGAAAGCACTTAACCACTTAAAAGAAAACTTGAAAATAATTCACAGGGGTAAGTTCAGGAAAAAAATGAGTGAACAATAACGTTTTAGTAGGATAATGTTTACTTTTTGTACCCTACCAGATATTCTTGTAATACTAGCTATTCCCACATTAGCAACACTGCAAATAAATTATGCACGGGCCCCGTTTTCAAATGCTATCATGTTGTTTTTTTTCCCCTACCACTTTCAGACATAAAGCCTTCCAACATCCTTCTAGACAGGAATGGCAACATCAAACTCTGTGATTTTGGGATCAGTGGACAGCTTGTTGACTCCATCGCGAAAACCAGAGATGCAGGATGCAGACCTTACATGGCGGTACGTCAGCTTTGTATGTCAGTGAAGGGAGGTTAAAATGTACTTTGTGTTCTTTCTTGGCACCATTATGGATCCTGTGCATTGAATTGCTTGTGTACTGCAGCATCTAATCTTATCTCTGCATGTGTATTAACTTTGGTGTTTTTCTTGTCTTTGCGTTTTAAAATCAATTTTCTCAGCAATACAAAAATGCTAATGGAGCCGTACATGGCTAATTCAGTCTGTTGTTCATGGTGGTGCACTATGCCCATCAGATCATTTCTAGTTGTAATACTGTTGAAGGTTTTCAGTCGGTAAGGAATCTTGTTTCAAGTGTTTTCTTGGTAGGAACATAGCCTCTCCCATATTTTTAAAGAATGTTAGTATTGAGTAATGGTTTCTGAGAATCTTCTGCTCTCGTGCATGAGTCATCTATTTTTTGTTTTGTTCTTCAGTATTGATCATAAGGGTTGATGGACAACTATACTATGTCAGAGACACAAAATCAGATATATGGTCACAGGAAAGCCTCAGATTTTAATTGGAGTCTTTAATGAGATTTTTCATTCTAACTTATTTATGGTCATCATGGCTTTTTATGGTCATCATCAAAGGCAAAGTAAATATTTAAATTATTGTCAGCCTTTTTGGTCTTTTTATACGATGTTAATAAATAATGAAAATATGTTTCTATCCAAGCAGATAAATATACAAATAAAGAGATTCTTTATTATGATTTTAAGGCAATGATTTAATATGTGCTGTCTTTCCTCTTTATTTTATAGCCGGAAAGAATAGACCCTAGTGCTTCCAGGCAGGGGTACGATGTTCGTTCAGATGTTTGGAGTTTGGGGATCACACTGGTAGGTCAAAGTTTATATTCATACAAGTTATAGTGATGTTGGCCATATGTGACTGGTTCATGTCCGATACCTATTTATTTAGTTTTCGGCAGATTGTGAAAAGAGTTCCTATTTCTTGTTAAATTGATTTATACAATCAATAGCACAACAACTCATGTTTCAGATATTTTTTGCGCCATTCAAGCCGAATGCTAACGCTGCCACTCAATCTATTTGCCACTCAGTGGATGTGAGCGCAATGAGTTCCACCTGCTGTGACATCATGCGCATACCCTTTGTAGTAGGAGGAGTGTAAGAACATCAGAAAGGAGGGTGACGACAAATGTGACTTGTGTGCTTGCAATCTGAAAGTATTCCATACTTGAAACTAATACTACAGCAACTTGCAATCTTTGTAACAACTTTTTGCAACTTTGTAACAACAGTTTTGAGAAGTGGAAGCAGCATTTAGTGGAAAATTCCACTAAACAAAGTGCACGCAATTGTGCAAGACAAGGCTAGTGATATGAAAAAAGCAATGGATGATTTGGGAGTCAGCTAACTTGGGTTGCTTTGCGCAATCGCTACAGTTTGTGATACACTTCATTGCGATAGCAGCCCCTGGTGTAATTGACACTGTTGGCAGTAGGAGAAAAATTGTGGGGCATTTTAAGCATTCGCCACTTGTGTATCCACACTTGGAAGAAATTCAAATTGAACTGCAAATGCCTCAAAAATGCTTAAAACAAGATGTACAAACGAGGTCGACAATACATTATGTATGTTACTAGTAGTCTAATTAAAGCTTTTTTGGCATACATTTTTTAATTTGTATTTATTTGTATTGTGTTTTAAAAAATACTAATAATATATAAAGTAAAAATATTTATTATATTATTAGTATATTATATTTAGTATATTACATATACATTTGTTATATTAAAAAGAGCTCTTGTATCAGAATCTGTATCTGTATTGGATCCAAACTGAAAAAATGTGAATTGGCCCATCTAATTCATTTATCTTTGCATTAATAGCTTATATAAGATTCTTTCTTTGCGAGGTCTCTAGGTTCAGTTTTTGATAAAGTAGGCGAATAATCAGAACTGTTGAAAATACGGTTGATTTGAATATTCTTTGGTTGTAAAAATTTTCTGTCCCCGTTTTTCAAAATAATCCTACTGTTGTTTTTCTTTGGCACAGTATGAACTGGCCACTGGTCGATTCCCTTACCCCAAGTGGAATAGTGTTTTTGATCAGCTGACCCAAGTTGTAAAGGGAGATCCTCCACAGCTGAGCAACTCTGAGGAAAGGCAGTTTTCCCCCAAGTTCATCAACTTTGTCAATCTGTGGTGAGTATAACAATAAAATGTATATATAAAACTAACATTTAGTTTCCTTGCAATATTGGAATGTTATTTCCATAAACCATATTGACGTTTTTTTAGTGGAACGGAAATTACATCATTTAATCTCCTCTCAATATCTCAGTATTTTAGTCAGAAGAAATCTGCATGCAAGATCCATGTGAAAGGACTGATAATTACATTTCTTCTTTTTAGCCTTACAAAAGACGAATCAAAAAGGCCAAAGTACAGAGAGCTTCTCGTAAGTAACTAATTGTCGGCAGAGTGTAAAATATACTTTTTGTGTCCTTGCAGTGTGTGTGTACTGCAGTTTGTATTCATCGGTACATTTCTGTGGTTTGCAGAAGCATCCGTTCATCTTGATGTATGAGGAGCGGACTGTGGATGTTGCCAGTTACGTGTGTAGAATCCTTGATCAGATGCCTGCCTCTCCCACCTCTCCCATGTATGTGGACTGATCGCTAAGGTGCAGGCGTGGGCTTTAGATATAAACAGATATAGGTGTAATGATTTGTGTTAATCACACACTAAAGTGTTGAAAAGAGATGGGGGATCCCAATCCCAGAATGCCTTGTGCAATAATGTTATTTCAACCATTCTGTACTATATCAACATTTCCAGACAGATGCTTGGACTCAAACATGCTAGTTGTCTACATGTGCAAAGTTGGGGCTTACTGCAGTCATCATGGTTAGAGTGTGTGCATTCAGGTAGAACCTGATTTTGAAATTGAATTTTAAAAAGAAAAAGGAAATGTGAAACCACCATTTCTCCCTATCATCTTACATTAGGTAATGTCATCACACCCACCACCCAATGGATCTGCAGATCTTAGAAAGAGTAATCAAAGAAAGATGTAATTGAAAAAGCTTCAGAAATGTTGATGGAATGGGACTATCATCTCTTTTATTTAGATATTTTTTAAGGGAAAATAAATGTAAAAATATAAATTTTAAAGTGAAATATATATGTTAACAAATACAAAATTTACCCAAAAAAGGTCGGAAATGAGATTTAGGAAGAATGCAACATACATGTAGAAAAGTACAACGTGTTTGCTCTTTTGTGCTTTCGTATTAGCAGTATAGCAGTACGGAAACACAAACCTGCACACATGTAGGCTCACAGGCAAAGGAAAGGACAACTCTACACTTCTGTAAATACGTTTGTATGCAAAAATGTTGTCCTATTAAAATATGACCTGTATATTGTGGCTTTATTTTCTTTATATGCAAAACATCTTTTGTGTAATTGATTTTTAAAGCATCCAAATCCTTTTTAGCTGCTCAGTTTACATGGGCTGTTCAGACATTAGGACGTGACAGCAGACTGTCTGTACCTTTTGTTTTTGAAGTTGCCCCTTATATGTTTAAGCGATCTTTAATTGTAGATCCAGGTTGATTCCTTTTTTCTTGGTCGCATCTTCTACAATGCACTTAGCATGTTTTTCGAGTAACCCACTTGTAGTATCACCCTAGACAAAATTAATTTGTTCTTGTGAAACGTTGTCAACATTGTTTCCATGTATCCTACAGCACTTCAATGTTATATCTGAAAGGGAAATGTCAACCATTTATCTAAGTATAATCATATATAGAAAGAAGAGAGATTGCACTCAGAGAAACCATGAAATCATTTGGTGCCATGCATTAAAATAGTTTTTCCTGGCAAAGAACTAATTTCAAAGTTTCAAACTACTGTTTACTGCTGAACCCAAGTTAAGATACATTTTACCCGTTTTATTTTACATATTTTAAAATGGTGACCTGCACAGTATTCTTTAATCATGTTTTTAAAGTTGTCAGACTTTACATCCAGAAGTGATGGACAAGAATGCTGTAAAATTAAAATTTCTGTGACTTGGCTGTTAAAATAGTCATGCTAGAACTACCCCCTATCTAATACAAAGTTTACTTTGCAGTCATGGAATTCAAACACAAGTGGAAATTGTCTTATGGTATACAGACTTTCTTATGGAGTAAAACTAGTGTAGACATGTCAGTTTATTAGAATGTTAATATTTGATTATAAAATATTAAGGGTGATGAGTATTACAGTGTATCTTTTAAGAATATAAAGTATGTATGATGTTCACACAACTGTGAAAATATTATAACTGTATGTTGTGAACTTGTTCTTTTTTCCTGTACAATAGAAAATGTATTAAAAAAAATGACATGCAGGGATGTTGCCTTATGTCTGTGAACGGGAGCTCGGGTGATGTGACACCTGCTTTTAGAAAGCTCCCGGCTTCCTGCCTATTTTATCCTATTTACTTCACATATTTAAGAAATTATCAATGGAATATTAAGTGTTCATGTAGTAATGATATGATCTAGTATCTGCCTGCAGGTCAGTTGTAATAAAATTAGGACGTGACTATGACCTTGTCATCTTGTTTTGTAAGGTCTGAAAATGTTTTATTTTATTTTTTTAATTATTGAACAGTATCTTTTACATGTTCAGTATATGCATAAAATATAATATAATTCATGAAATAATTATATTTTTTAAATGTAATCATCTGAGTAATTGGTCAACTCTGACCAGTCTCTTGACCTGAGTATGGGGAATGCAAAAAATTTTACTGGTAGACTGATTTAGGACTAATAAGTAAATACTTATTTATTACAATAAAAGGCAAACACGTGCAATGGCACACATGAGAAGCATCTGAACATCAGAGAGGTGAATCTGAATGTATTTGAAATGCTACAAAACAACTTGGATTACCAGTCAATATTGCACATGACACTGAAAGAAATAGCTGCACAGTGACACCATGTGGTTGTGTCTCAACACTGCATTTCCTGACATTCAGTACTTTGATTAATTGAATCATTTTAAACTGCATAATGTAACCTTAGACTCCCCCTTGTGCCCTTTATCCAGGTATTGGTAGAACCGTGTATGATACAGCAGCATTTACTCTTAACTGTGTAAAAGACATAGATGGCAGTTCACTACTGATCCCTTGTACAAATGATATAAAACACTAAATTGAATGGAAGCAGGATATATAGAGTAAAAGTCTTGAAATGTATACACCCCTGACTATATCTCTTAGTCTGGGAATAAACATGCTTTTTAAATTTAGGTTTTATAATTTGCTTGAAATTATCATTCATTTTTTCTTACCGGGGCTGCAACACCTGCAAATGAGATTGGGAAATTCTGAAATGTAAGCAGATGTGGTTCTCATAATTATTGTAAGAAAAATGTAGTATATCTGAATGGGATAATGCTGAGAAGACACAATGGAAGTCTTTGAATACAAATAATGTACAGTTGAAAATACCATAGTGTTCTCATTTTTGCAGAATGTGTTTTTATACTACTGAATTACAGATTGAGTATAAGATTAAATTCCTTGCAAATGCTAGTCACCCAGTTAAAGACCATCTGTAGTGTTAAGAATTAAAAACAACATAACTTTGACCAGAGATTTTCAGCAGTGTTCGGACTGAGGGTAAATGGATTGAGCAAAACATAGCCAATTTGCAGTGCTTATAAGAAGTATTCCGCTTTTTATCAACCTGAAATTTTCAAGAATTTATATAGTGGTCTAACACAGCTGGGCATTAGGACGACACAAATAATGTAAAAACCTGAAAAATTCTTCATTAAAATAATCCGTTGCAGCAAACTGCCTTTGGAAGTCACCCAATGCTCTGTTGAGTATATCCATTTTTATAAAAGAGGTTCACATTATTTCAGACTAAATGCTCTTGTCTTTGGAATGTCTCTAAGCACCGATGGCAAAGACACCATGAAGATCAAAAACCTTTCAAGCATATAACTCTGGGCAAAAGTTGCAAAGAGATATGATCCAGGGGAGGGGTATAAGAAAAGATTTCAAAGGCAGTGAATATCCTTTTGGAATACAGTCAAGAGAGTCATTAAGAGGTTCAGAGTATACTGCCCCACCCTGACTCTGCTTAGAGCAGGCTTTTGGCTCAAACTGAGCAGCTGCATTAAAAAAAGAAAAAGGATTCACTCAAGAAAGAGTCAAGAGCATAGTAATACATCTAGCATAGAGAAAGCCGGCCACTGGAAAAGTTACCTTTGTATTAATAATAATACTAATGATATATTATAACCCAGCTGGTAAGATGGTGAAGCAAAACTAGCAGCTTGGATTGAAAACTGGTTAACAGACAGGAAGCAGCTCATAGTTATTAGAGGCACAATGTCACAGTAGGCCTGTGTTCGCAGTAGGCCTGTGTTCGCAGTAGGCCTGTGTTCATAGTGGGGTAACGCATGGTTCAGTTTGAGGACCACTGTTATTCCTAATTTACATTAACAATATTGACACCAATATATACAGTAGTTAAACTTGCAGATGAAACAAGGGTAGGTATTGTAGCAGATACTGAACTAGCGACACAGAAGGAGAAAGACCTTGGTATGTATGTTGATGCTTCCACGTCCCACTCTCACCAGCGTGGGATAGTAATTAAAAAGGCCAATAGGATGTTTGGTTACATCTCTAGATGTGTGGAGTTTAAGTCATGGGAGGTGATGCTAAGGTTATATAATTCCTTGGCAAGACTGCACCTAGAATATTTTGTGCAGGTTGTTGTGTCACCATACCTTAAAAAGGACTTTGCTGCCTTAGAAATGGTTTAGTGTAGGGCTACAAGAGTGATTCCAGGTCTTAGAGGAATGTCTTATGAGGAGAGGTTAGCTGAGCTGAATCTGTTCTAAAGGGAGACATGATCCAGGTATATAAGATTCTAATAGGTCTGGATGCTGTTCAACCAAATACTGTAGTTACTTCAATATTAGTTCAAATACAAGAAATAATATAAGAACCATAGGTGGAAATTAGCGGGAGAACATTTTAAACTGGATTAAACAAAGCACTTCTTCACACAGCGTGTAGTTAGAGTATGGAATAGTCTTCCTGTAGTGCAAGCTAAAACCTTGGGTTCTTTTACACCAGATTTTAAGAACTCTGAGGTATTAGCTGAGTTCTCCCCAAATGAGCTTGATGGGCTGAATGGCCTCCCCTCATTTGTAAATTTATGTTCTTGTGTAAAAACATGTAATAAATATATCAATATTTTGAAGCCCTGGTAAAAATCTTATTCTGCTTTGATGGAAAATGTGGGGGAAAAAAAACTTTGGTCTTGTACAATAAAGGCAGGCAGTTTGGCAGCGTCATGTCTCTAAGCTTATTATTCTCAGCCATGGAACACTGCGAGGCTCATTCTCCAAACAGCATGTCAGCCATGGAACACGCCTAGTTACTGCGAGGCTCATTCTCCAAACAGCATGTCAGCCATGGAACACGCCTAGTTACTGCGAGGCTCATTCTCCAAACAG
>JAODKF010000103.1:17965155-18005298 GCA_026779585.1 Mormyrus proboscirostris
TAACCTAATGTAACCTAAGTTTGTGTTGGTGACCTTGCAATTTCTTTTTATGACATTACTTCTGAAATGGCTTGAAAATAAGTGTCCATACAGCTTCTGGTATTGTGCGCATCATGTCCAGAAAGAACCTACTTCATTATATACAGCATTAAAAATTAAGGCGAGCTTCATAAATTTTAGGCTACCGCTTGGTGTGAGGCTACCTTAAATCTAAGGTTCTTTCCTGTTCACCATTGCTCTAAGTGAAGGTCCATGGTTGAATTCAAGTGGATGTCTGTGACGTCGAGAAATTCTGCGTTGAAAATATTGGGAGCAGCTTGGGGGATGGTGCTGAAGCCAGTCGCCGAGCTTGGCGGGGTGAGATCTAGCCACTCCATGGTTTCCCACGGGGACTCTGTGAAGGGCATGCTAAGGCCCTGGGCCTCAGCTGCAGGTGAGATCCTGGCGTCCATCGGGGACAGTGGCATCTCCATCATGTCCCGGTTACCGAGCATCTTCTCCTGATGGGTACCTGTGAAGCTCTCTCCTCCATCCTCCAGATGCCCTTCTCCTGTGCTCATCTTAAGAAGTGCTGCCTCACTCGCTCTTCCCATGGGACCGTTCAACAAAGCCTCCAGGTGACTGTCCCCATTGCCGGCAGCGTGTTCAAAAGGGATCTGGCCAGGGGGCAGGTGTTCATAGTGCCTGGGGAATTTTGGGATGGAAATGCCGGAGCCCCCTGAAACTGTAATGTGAGGCACAACTTTTGTTACACAGGGCCTCTCTTCTTTGGCGTTAGCTGGCATTTCTTGGAAGAAAATGGGGGAGGGTGTCACACCACAAACTTTGATTTAATATCCACGATGGTGAAAAATCTAAGCTGATTAAAAATATCATATTATAGGCCATAGGATACAAATGTTGTAAAAAGATGGACCGCCTCATTTTATGTAATTACAGACCTACTGTGGGATTTTTCTTTATACGGTTGTGGTAACATCCTAATATGTTGTGTGTGCAACATTTGGAATTCATTTTGCTCAGAAGCATTTCACACTTCAGTTCTGTATCTCAGAAGAAATGATGCTCACCTCCACTTTCAATAAGAACATCAAGAAGTTCGTCCATTTGCTGGCTTCTGGTCAGCTGCTGAAATTGTAATAACCTATCAGCAAAATTTCTCCATTGGCACCAACCACTATATAAACATATATGAATACATACGTACATATGAATTAATATATTTATAAATATATACACAATTACATATACAACTTACAATACTACGGATAATAGATTAAACTGTTTTTACATCTCCCAGTTAAAATGCACACAAGAATCTTACAAACTTCATTATTGTCGCTATTTTACATGTGGCTGCTGTTATTTTTAAATTAGCCAGTTTAAGAGTTTAGTCTCTGTTCAATACTGACCAACAAGATATTTATTTTATTTTAAATTTAGAAAAGTTTATTTCTAAATTTAAAGAAAATGTAACCAAAATTACACCTTGTCACAAAGTAAAGTAGAAGGTAATATATGTTCTTAATTGAATAGTCATGTTCTTTCAGTCACAGTCTTTGGCATAATCGGGGCTCTTATTTAAGACATACACAGAAGCTCTGCTGAGTGGACAGTGTACATGGATGAGGGGGAAGCAGCATGATGAAGTGCAGGTCGAACAGGCAGCAATGCTTAAGGCAAAAAGAGGTAAAGGTTCCATTTTTGCTTGTCTGTTTTTTTATATAAATATTTTATGAATAGCCAGATTACCAGGTAGCCACTGGATATAGCCGAAGAAAAAATAATGTCGTTCTAGTTTTTCTTGAATTTAGTTTACCTGCTTTACTGCATCTTCATAGCAGGGGGGCTGTTTAATCTCTGATGCAGCAGAATCTGAGCTGCAGAAGGCAGCAGAGGAGATGGGACACTTTTGACCCACGTGCCTGGGGTGTAATATTGCCATCTACATGAAAAGATAAGTTAAATTTGTCGTTAATATGGGACCAAAACGGAATTTATTCTATAAATGATCTGATCAAGCTTCTTCTGCTCATGTTTCTTATCACAGCCATAACAGTTTCGCTTTGAGAGGTTGACAGAGGCTGTTCCAGAAGTTTTCCGAGGCGTTCAACCTATCTGCCTTCAGGGGTTCCCTGATACAGGAAACAGCCGCATGACAAAATAGCGAGGACATGAGCGGTGGACGGCGCATTAGTGTGGATCTGGATTTATTTTTTTTTTAGGTGTGGGGCTACAGAGGTGAAGTAGTTTCAAGAGCAACAGAGGTCAGCTTTATTTTTAACTTTGTGCCCTGTAACAGGCAGGCTGAGAGAAGTGGTGAACAACTCAGAGAGAAGCGGAAAACAGTTAAGTGACACGGTGCCAGTTTCTTAGCCTTGTCTCACCATATTCTCCAGCATAAATAAATATGAGAAGTCATAGTATTAAATTAATGCCCTTGTTTAATTCTTCCAATGGCTGTTACCCATACCTTGTGTTGTATACCCTTCGGCTTGTGTTGATCCCTGTTAAAACCGCTGTTGGCCGAGTTAGGAAACGCTGGAGGGACGCTCCTCTGGTCTGGGCCAAAGGAGCAGCTCACAGTCGGGCCAGAATTCTTCTGGGGGATCTAAAACAAGATGTGCGATCGATACTTAGGTTTTGCTTTTAAATATTAAACCTCCCAACGTAGATGTCAGTTTGAATGAAGATCTCAATGTGGGTGTCAAATGTAGTTTGAATGAAGAAAAGAAAGTTAACAGCAAATCATTCACTGGATAAATGAAAGCAGAAACAGTCATAACATCACTCACTATTACACTGGGATCAGACAAATTCATGTACGTATTATTGGCTTTATACTGAAATGCTGAGTCATGTCTTATATATAAGTTCTGGTTGCTTCCTTAATTTGTGAAGAATATGGATCTTTTTCTTTTGTATTCCGTTTTGCTTTGCCATACCTGAATGGTTCGAGGCCTGTTACTGCTCTGCTGTGGAGAATGACTTTGACCATCTCCTGCCCCTCTGGTAGAGGACACAGACAGCAAGTAGGGGCTGTTTGGGGAAGAGGACAGGCTGTTGTGCTGAGGACTGCTGGCTGTTTTTGCTATGGGGGAGTGCTGAGGCGAGCACTGGGGGCTCAGGAAAGCAGACAGGCCTGCAGGACTCCCTGCCGCCGAGGCGTCCAAACAACGAGGGCCACCCATGTTTGCGAGGACCGTTGAAGCACAGGGAGTCAGGCTCTCCATGCAGCTCCTTGGAGGGCCTTTGAGTTGCTTTGAGGACAGTGGGCAACTGGAGGCCACGTGTTCCTGTTTGATTGAAACGCCGAAGATGGTCTGCTGCTGCGGGGGCAGAGGGTGAAGGTGGGCCTGCTGCTGTGGGGGTAGAGGGTGAAGGTGGGCCTGCTGCTGAGGCAGTGCCTGTTGGCAGTGGCTGCGCTTCCGCTTATGCAGCTGCATCTTCAGTTCCTCCACTTGCCGCTGTTCCTGGTGCAGCTTCCAGGTCAGCTCCTCGATCACCTTCTGCTTCTCCACCAGCATTTTGTCCTTCTCCGCGTCAAGACCCTCGGGCTCTGGCTGCAGGCGGCTGCCGTTCAGAGTCGCTGCCAAGCCCTCGTCAGCCCTGGGGGAGGCGTGTAAACTGAACTGCGGTGAGGACATGGTGACATCGCTGAAGCTATCTGGAAGCGATCCGCTAACGGAGAGGTCGGAGGAGGCTGGCGAGATGGGTGGGGTTGTGCTGTTGCTGCACAGCTGATAGAAACCCCCATTGGAAAGGGCACCAGAAGAGCTTGGCGAATGGTAAGACGACAGTGAGCCAGTGGGTGTTACTGGAAAGGTGACGGTGGTGATGTCACTGGAGTTGGATGGGGAGCTGGAACTGGGGTCCTTAAAGGGCCTTAGCCTTTCTATTAGAGCTGTTTTTGTGCCAGACACAGGGAGGCCACGTATCCTCAGCTGCTGCCTCAGCTCAGACACCTGTCAAAGACAGCACAGAGCAGGACTCAGTAATTGTAAATGTGTTTTCACATTGCCACTTATATATTTCATTAGCCACATATATATTGTACCAGTTTTCCAGTTGTACCACCTCTTACAGGTTTGACATATTGACGCACTGAAAAATTTCATCATGAAAGAAACATTTAATGACACAACTTCCAACTTTTTATGGGCCTTTCAACCTCTATTGTGAAGCAGGCAGCAGTTTGTAGCAATAGAGACTGATTATCTTTGTATCTCCTGTATGGATACATTCAAATAAATTAATTGCACTGGCACCTAAGGTGGATATAAGGAGTACCAGGCCAGTCAAGAATGACACAAGAACCGATGTTCAAACTCCAGGTATTAGTGGATACTGCATACTTTTAGGTCATCCAGGTTTGAGGGTAAAGGTCCAGGTTTTATTGCAGAAACATTTGTCTGTGCAGAATACGTGGTTTTCACAGGGGAAGCAGAAGTACTCGTCACGGTGCTTGTAGAAACGTTTGGATTTCTTGGAAGCTGTTCATTAGATTGTCTGGAACAAAAACAAAAAACAAATACCCATAATGCTTTACAGAAAGGACAGAACGTACAAGTTTCCTGCTTATCATTAACAGTGGAGTCTGAGGCCTGTCAGCCCCTTTTGACGTTTTCTGATATGCCATAACTTTGCGCTACTATTTAATAGAAATATTGTTGTTGTTTAGTATTGCCATTTATTTTTATACAGTATTAGTGGAAACATATTTTTCCTTCCAGTTACGATACAACAATATATCACACTTAGTATATAGCATCATACTTTATAATAATCATAATAATAATAATGGTGTTTATATTTAATTTTACCAGTCAAAAGAGATGAAAGAGGTTCAGATTTGTTTCAGACAGAGCCAAGGACTCGAAAGGAAATGGTTCCAAGAACTAAAATGTTAGCATATTGACTAATGTTAAAAATTAAAGTTGCTATAAACTAAAACATTGTCCTTGGGCATACAATTCAATCAAAAGGCCTTTTATCCTATTTAGAAAAGAATGAATTAATACAATGAGTTTATTACCAGAGTTGTGCCTCATTAATCGTATTACAACAATAATTTTTGTTCCAGTAAACAGTAAACCTAATAGATGCCAAACAACAACTATTTACTTGATAAACAAATTATTTCAGGATTTTGGAAGGAATGTTTATGTTTATGTGAAGACTAACCGGTGTGTTACTTTTTTGGTTTATTACCTCAAGAACATAAGATAAATAATGTCAGTGTTTTTTGATGAAAAGTCATATGTAGTCTGTCTGCTATTCACTTGGAGGTTTACTTAAAAAACCTAGTTTGACTTAGTTGTGTTATTTTTATTGATCAACATTACACTGTGCCGGTTCTGTGGATTTAGGACATGTCATACAGTGTTTCAGTGTGACCTTTATGGTCAGTTATAAAGTGCTCTGCTTTGCATGTGGTCGCTCTGAATTGTTGATGCTCTTCTCTGTGACTCACTTGAGCGATGAGTGGAGAGGCTGAAAGCTGAAGTTCTGCTGACGCTGCTGGGAGTGCTGCTGGTGCTTCTGCTGGCTGAGGATCTGCAACTGCAGGAAGAGCTGCTGCTGCTGCAGCAGGCGGGCATAGGCCGAGTCCATTGGGGGAGGGGATTTCTCCGCTTTCTGGTCTGGCGGAATGTACTGGTGGTACTTCAGCTTCTTCACCTTGGGTTTGGTGTCTTTTGGCTTTTTGTGGCGGTTTTTGTCAGATGTTTTCGACTGAAACCACAAAAAATATCATTTGTTATTTTTATTTGTTTATATTGCCTCGAAATGATTTATCAATTAGAGTAATTTTCTCCAGCACAGTACTAATATCACTCACCTTGACAATGGCTGGAACAGCTATTGGTTGGGTGAGCTGAGTATTATTCATCATAGACAGATTTTCCTCTTGGCTTACATGACTATTAGGGGAACCATTGTGGTCATGGTTTTGAGATCCCTGAAAAAAAATACAAAAGCAAAATAACACTTTGTTACAAATTAATGTTATTATTAATGTTTTTCTTGGGTGATGCCGAGATATTTATTTCTACTCCAGGACACATGAAAAACAAGTATACGCAGAAGTAGGTAGAATTCTTCAACTGGACATAAACATCAAAGCGGTTGATAAAGGCCTCTGACAGAAATCTGACTTGGTTGTTTTAATTGAGACCAGATGTGAAAGGAAATGAAAGACTCAAAAAACAGTATTTCAGCCTTTACTGTGAACACTGAGTGTTCACAGTGAAATTTCCCAGTTGCCACTGATAGCCGATACAGAAGACACGTGTACCCGCTTCCCCACTCCTGTTCCATCCCTGCACGTGAAGCCAATAATAGCCACGGCGCTCACTGCACGGACAATGCTTTGGAATGCTCCGAGCCCTGGTGGAAAATCAAAGAGCCCCCATACCAAGAACACTCTGTAACAAAGATGCTGGTATGCAAGATTCACCGTGAGCCAAGGATCTGTCACGTTTGAGCTAATGGTCAATTTAAAATAGGACGCTGCTCTGCTCTGCCACTGCCCTCTTTACAAGACCATAAGATTATGCCACCGCATTTCTTCATGCTATTTCAATAGCAATAATGGTTGGTTATTCCTTGGTCAATTTATCTGACTAATAATCTGAATTATATTTTTTTAAACATTAAAATTGAACCACATAATTGATGTCCTGGTTACTAATGTGCTATTTGACATAAACAAATGTGTCATTCCACGGTTATTAAGCATAGTTCTGGAATCTTCTTCGTTATTAAACTACTACTGATTAAAACAAGAATTAAACTATTTATATGAAAAAAAATAATAGGGCTGTTTGAATCACTGTTAATAGAAATGTAGTATAAAGTGAGGCTAAATGACTACTAAACGACAGATACAGTAAGCCTTAGGCTAAATTTATAATCTTCATTAATCTTCAAATGTACCGTGAGAGGCTCTTATTAAATGATAGACATCACTCAAATTTCAGATTTCGTGGCACCTCATTTTAGGTGTCCAGTTGTGTGGACTTCTGCCCAGCGCAGGCTGCAGGCCCCGTGGCCCCTGTACTGGACAAGGAGCTGGAAGACTCATGTGCGGGTGTACTGATTTCGTGTATCATTATTCCGAAATGCATTTAAACCCATGGCCTCTACCCAGCATGGTACCCCAACACCTCTAGATAATACTGTCCTTGTCAAGCCTCAAACTATTATATAAACAAGCGGTTTATTTACTAGGATGCACAAAGCAAAATATGATAGCACAAGAGAAGACCAAAGTTTAGTCATAATGTTCAGCTAGCAACTGATAATGATCATGTAGTCAGTCACTAATGCACTTGGTAATAAGGTGACATAGATAAAAAAGCTTTGAACCCACTTCAGCAAATAAACGCTATGCATCATAGTGATAACTATCTATCAGCAGTATGAATCTTCATTTAAGCACCAGCAACCAGTAATATATTTTTCAGCTGAGATGCTGTTTTTTTAACAGCCATTTTCCTTATTATTAGTCTAAAACCCAGCAGAACCTGTACAAGAAATAGCTGCTGAACAGAACTTTTATCCTACTTGTAAAATTAAGCAGTTGTTGTTGTTGTGTGTGTGTGTGTGTCTGTGTGTGTTGTTAATTTATATATTTTTTTAAATGCATTAATTTCAGAATTAGGCATTTGTTTAATACTATGGGACCATTAGGAAGCAAGAAGACCCAGACAGAAGAGAGATGCCGTCTATAAGGTGGCATTGAGTTGACTTGATGGCATCTTATAATAATAATCCAATGGGAAGATGTCTAATGAAAATCTAAGGAACAAATGTAGTTTGCACAGAACCAGCTGAACACTCATGATTCCAGAGCTGAGATGGTATTGTTTATTCAAGTCATCTGCATAACTGCACACTTCCCTCACACAAAATGGATTTTTGGTGTGGTTTCTTTTGTTCTTCCTCACCTGTCGGGTGCCGCCGAGGGCAGGAGAAGAGGAGTCACTGCTCTTGGTTTCTGACGAGGAGCACACGGAGCCCTGAGACTCGTTGCTGTGAGGTGGCTCAGGGGAGACACTGTCACTGCTGCTGTCCTCTTCAAATGCATACGAATCCTCTTCTTTGAGGAACTTCCCATGGTTCACTGCAGAGGAAGACCAAATGCATGATTGCAATGAGTCATGAACATGCTCATGAGAAAGAAACCTAATCCGGAACATGGTATATGACATATAGTCCGGTATTTAGAGTTAAACAAGCACTTCTCTTTTTAACGTAGACCACCTGTTGTAAGATACCAAATACCGAGATACAGCTACTACAGCCGTGTGACCTTCAACCATATTATACCTATATTTTTAACATAAAGTAACAAATTGTTTGTTACTGACACTAAGTACAAAGACTTGGCCTGGAAGTGCTGGGATGCATCAGAAGGAAACTGACATGAGCTCTTCAGTAGAGAGCACACTGTGATAAGCTGAGCACTGATAGGCAGTGATATACACACACAAGTCAGCTTAAGGGTTACTTTGGGGACAGTGGGCGGAGAGATTGGTTTTATATCTGGGCAAGTGACCTGGCATGTGCAAACCCTGGTTCTAATCATGAGAGCCACTATCCTTTGCAGGCCTGGCGAATGCTGTCCAGAGCATGCAACCAACACGCTTGTTATTTCCTCCACCTGTTGATTTTGGACTCAGGCTACATCATGGCCTTGAAGGCACCTGACTAAAAGCCGTCTTGGTGTTTGTCACCATAGGTCATTTGGAAAACTGTTCCCTGCAGTGTCTATACCAACAGAATAAAAGGTTAAAGCAATGCTCTGCATTGGAGCTCCACATTAAATTTCTCACACTAAATTAATACAGGTAGGGTGCCTCATTAGTCTGACTAAATAAGCAAGCAGCTGCACAAGGGCTGTTCTCTGAAACACCTTTGTAGGTGGTTTAGTGGAAAGGCATAAATCTCATGCAGTGAAAACACACACAGAAAAGGCAGAAACACTCAATTGATCTGGGGAAGAGGTCTGATCTAAATACAGCTGATGTTTATCCAAGTAAAACATGCTTTTAAACAAAGATCATGTAAACTAATGCTGGTCACCATATCAAATCAGGCTTACGTAATGTTTTTTTTTCCCCCCTTTTTTCAGATTTCAGCAACCACGGTAGTAAACATTAAGTATTTGCATGGGGTTTAAACAAAAATCAGAGAATGATCTAAGAGCAGCAGCACAGGTTAGCTGTTTGTGAGAAAAACAATTTAACAGAGCAGGTTGCAATAAACAACAAAGGTATATAATGCAACCAGAAGGCTTTTTCGATATTTGGGGAAGTCTTACGAAAGGCATCAGCTATAGTTACACTTCCTATCTGTGTTTCCTTTTTTATTTCTATATATGTGTGTAACCATTTAATGACAATCATAATAATGAAGGCAACATTTAATATTATAATATAAAATAATAATTAAGTGTAAACTCAAGTAAGGAATTGACTGAGGAATCTGCAGCAAGTGCCAAGATACGTAATACGCATTAGTAGCAGCTATGTTATGTATTAAAATGATCATGACTTTGACTCATGCTGCTATGTACATGTACAGTATGTGGGATTTGAACCCCAACCTACATACACTCCATTCTGTTTGTGTGTGTAGGGGTTCACATCTCACCTCTGCTCTGTGTCTATGGTTTTGGGTTCAAATCCCACTTCTGTGTGTGTGGGTTGGGTTCAAATCCCACCTCTGTTCTGTGTCTGTGGGATGGGGTTTGAATTCTACCACTGTTCTGTGCGTGAACCTTGCATGTTCTTCCTGTGACATGTATATTTTTGTCCAGAACCTCTGGTTTCCTCAGTCCAAAAACGTACTACACGTGTGTGAAATTTGTTCAAAGTTATATGTTCTGCAGTGGACTGGCTTCCCATCATAGGTTTACCCCTGCACTGTGACCTATACTATCCGGAATATCATGGATATTTGCATGATAAATAAGAATGATAAGATTTTTGATCACAGAACAGCAGGCTTTGATCTAGCTTTTTCAAAGAATCAATGAATATTGTGAAAGCTTAATGAAAGGTTCATAATCTGTCATTCCAAGCTTAACTGGCCAGCAAGAAAACAAAGGATGCAGACATTGTAGAGGTAAATTGCAACACAATTTCAGCTTCGATGGACTCTAATGACGAAATGACAAAGAAGCCCACTGCCATAAACCAGCTGTCTTGAAGGGAATGTTGGAGTTGAAACAGATGTTTGCATGTGAACAATACAGATTTTCAGGCCATGTGTTGAATTTTAGTGGGAGTGTGCAAGTCATGTAATAAACCAAGTGCTGAAGAAAAAAACAATTACAGACAGGGAGAAAGGGACCCTATACACTGCAATATAATTTGCTGAGTTAAAACATTCTCTCTATTTTTTTAGATACCTTTCATTGCAGCTTCTTTGATAGCTGAATCAACAGGAATGATATTCTTTTCTACCAGCTCCAAAGGGCCGGGTCTTAGAGCGATTTTCTGATTAAGATCGTCGGCAAGCCTGGCTCGCTTTAGTTTCATCTGAGTCGCTTGTACGGAGCCCTCGGTGGCTGAGTCTGTACAGTAAACATAATGATAAGCACCATTAATCCACTGTAATAGTGCCTGTCAGAAGCACATATAGGACGCATGAATGAAGTGATACAGTAAGTAAACGGTTTGCGTAACGCTTCCTGAAATGTGTCTTTGTTGGCATAGAGATAATAAGCTGCGACTCATTTGCGCTCTATCATACTCCCTCCAAACAGCAATACGTCACGTGACGTCTTAGTATCTGACTTAGCGCCATTTTCTGCAGGCAGCTGTCATTTATATGCTTGGAATCTCCTGCAGGCCAGATCTACACTGTACTGTATATTAGACTCATTCATTATATTATTTAGATATATTTTAAAATAACCATTGGTAATTCCACAATATCTGATTGTTCTTCAGAAAATATCTTGTATTATCAAAGATAAGAAAATGAACACTCATCAATTCATTTTATTATACTGTCTCTATATATATTTATTATACTTTATTATACACAGATTTTTAATGGGTCCTTTGGGATTTGTAGAAGACTTCTGAATTCCATAATAATCAGTAATGATAATGAAATGTGCTAAATGTGGAGCTTAATGTTGTGTGTAAATCGTCTGTTTGTATTATTGAATAATCAAAGTAATTATTTTGATTTGAGTGTAACATCATCAACTGGGCATCCAAGCCCCATATAACTTTTTATAAAAAAAAAATTACAGAAACAACAACAAAAAATGTGTTTCTTACCTCGTAAAATATGCATGTTGAGCAAATCAGACTTCTCTTGTCTACCTCTAATTTTATGCCTTAAAAAATCCCCAGTCTGCAAAACATGACAGTATCCATTGCGGTCATCTATGCACTTTTGTTTTAACATACAAATGTACACCATTAAAAAAATCTGTTATTCTTTTATCACAAAATACAATAAGAGATCATAAAGCATACATGTGTAACAGCTTTGATTACATGCTGAAGGTATTTGATGCGTCCCCTTTCAGAAAAGCAGCTACTACAAATATATAAATGAATGGAACTTCCAAAGAACTTTTTTGCAGGAATGTACACCTGGGATGGATGAGGATGTTTAAGATACAGAATAGTCAAGGAGGGCTGAACATCTGCCAATTTCTCTGCCTCTCTCACCAAGTATTTTAATGAGCTTCTGTTTATCCCTAATTCTATGTCTACAAGGTTACATATCTCCATTCTTGTCTTGTGTCTATGGGATTACCTCAGTATTACATCCTTTCAATGAAAAATGCTCCAGGGAGAAATCTCCCCTCAAAGCATCCCCAAATGGGCCTGTAAAATCCATTTTCTGCCAAAGATGGTGATTGAAAATGAGATATTTTCATTGTCAGTTCTTGTCGAAGAAGTGCAGTATTTATGATGTATTTGTGATGATTGGCATACAGATATAGTGATAAATGTACTGCAGAACTTTTCCAGAACGTCAGATGTAACTGACAGGATAGATTCATTTATCAGGAGGCGAAACCTGAAATATAAACTCTGTTATCTGAGCAATTTGTAGCAGAAAGCTACATTCATGATCACAAAAGATATTTGATTAAATGAATTAAATAAACAGTTATTATGATAGGGGAATTTGGGCTAAGCTATGGTCTTACCTTATTGTTGTCAATAAGGACAGAATCTGAAGGATCATACTTAATACAGTGCTTCTGTTTTATCATATCTTCCCCAAAAACTGAAAAACATTTCTGCTGATTTATATTAAGTTTATGGCGTTCTCTTCTATTACCTTGGGCCGTTCAATACTTCTCCTCTGTTCTTGGAATGCAGCTGGACTCTTCAGTGCTGTAAAATAAACAATGAAATCTGATTACAAGGTACACTGAGATCTTTAAGAAAAAGTTTAGCTAATTAACTCTGCAAAAATATACACTGGCACTACCTGACTTCAGAATACATAATATTCATTTCAGAATACATAACATTCATTTCCATATTTGATCTGTTGCTTAAGCTTTGCAATCTTTGTATTGCTGAAAAAATGTATTACTGGATGAAACATATACCCATGTTTAAAACAGTCTGTCAGTAATGAACTTAACTTGTTAGTGTATTTCATAACTCCAAAGTACTGTAAGGATACAAACTGTATTTTCATCTGAAAAATCAGTTATACATATGCACACAATTACACGAGTACTTTAAAAATTACAGCTTACAAAAAGGATACTGAAATCTGCATAATGTGTTTATATTGTACAGTTTAAAATAAGGTCAACAACGTAAACTGCACTTAATTTTTATCACAGATACCGATTCTTATAATTGTGCTCTGGGCTTCAGATATTGCAAACAGATGTACAAGGCTTTACCAACATGGATAGTGACTAGATTATGAAGACAGGAAAATCATTCATGCAAAAGCAAAATATCATCCATACATGTGATATTATGCGAATAGAACCTGTTATTCAAGAAGAAAGTCGTAAATGAAACATACAGTGGGCCACATGAAATGCTTAGCACAAGGCAGTGATTCCAATAGGGGGCTTGAGAGATAATGCAGATAAGGCCTTCCGCAGTGACCTGCAGCCTTTGCAGGCAGACGGCCCATAGGCGGCATGTCTGAAGTAATCTGTCAAATTAACTTTTTATTTCGCCATCACTGATATTTACCTGGCATTAATAAACAACGCGATGTTTTATTATCACAAATTTACTTACCAAGTTAGTTGATAGCAGAAAATAATTGAGGTGAAACTTAAACATTTTGAACTGACTTTTTTGGAGATTCTCAGTAAATACAGTACCCCTCAATGCTTTCTGTTTTTATATGCAGTGAAAGCAGTGATAAACCTGCTTAACTCTGCGGGTGAACACAAATGGACCTGGGAAGTAGTAAGGGTTGATTTACATTACCATTCAGTGACATTCACTGACAGACTGTTCTTTATACGACAGACCACACAGACAATCAGTGAAGAATGAACTGCAGACCTAGAGAATTGATATATTCTTCCATTGAGAGAGATCTCCCAACTGTGAGATATCCAGTGAGCCCCGGGAAGCAGCCACACGCACGCCACGCAGTGCGCCCTCCAGCTCCTCCCAGGCCACAGTCCAAACAACCCTGAGAGGCCTGACTACATGTTAAAGAGCCTAATAAACACCAGATGTTCCTGGCAGAAATGTATACACAGACTATACACACTGACCATCTTCCAAAATAGACAAAAAAGATTGAAATATCAAGCCCATAAAAGATTAACATAAAATCTCTTCCAATAATAAAAATCCTCCAAGTAATCTGCAGAGCTACTTAAGACCACAAAGTATAAGATTATCCCCAAACGTGCAGATTATGATTATCGTTATTATTACTATTATGTAATAAAATGCTCTTATCCAAGAATAAAGCATATTCATATTTCAGTTTTGCGAGAACCAGGTTTTAGTAAATGGAAATATAACGCACACAAAATTATTTGAAAGAATTATATGAGGCACACAAAAAGCAGTCTATGAAACATGATTAATGCCAATCTGATTAAAAAGAAACAAATTCTAATAATTTTATAATTTTCTGAAGCACAATATAAATGATGAATCCCTTCAGGGTTTTTACTTCTCATGCACGAATAAAATTAAACATGCCAACTGTATGGCTTGGTACACAATACGTTCTGTGAAAGCAGCATTTCAAAGAGGTAAGAAAGCTGTTAGACAGAACCCACTAAAATCTTCAAAAAGGTTCTATCTCCTCTGCAACCTCTTGCCTACAATCAAGAGATAAAGTGCCAATCCAAATGTCTTTTAAAAGGCTGAGGTCTAGCCAATCGCATTCTCTGTGGCTTTTTATCTCCAACTGACTCTGTGAAATTGATAGGACTAGCATCGGAATTCCCTTTCCTTACACACTTGTAAACCAGTTATCTCCATTCTACTTGTACCATTTCAAAAAGCTAAAACTAATTGAATAATCTCTTTCCCAGCAGTGTCTTTACAAATGACTTGATCGGATGAAGTAAATACAGTATGTTGTTTGTAACTCACAGTACTGCTCTGTGAATCTTTTAAAACCTTATTTTTTTGCTAGCAAATCAGGACAATGTTCCATCAACCATTTTTAATGTGAGAATTCATTTTTAAGTACCAGTATTCAATAATTTATAAAAAAAAGTATCCAACCCTTGTTCTTGTAAGAATATGAATTCTGTTGTCTTATAACTTCCTGATTTTACTTTCAGCATTGGAAAACTTTCTTGTTTGCCAACTGCTTTACCGTTCTTAAAAAAAAAAAACTATATGTTTGCCCTGATCTTCACCCTATTTCCACCCTTCATCAATTAATGGAAGACATTCAGCAAGTAAACAGACTAAATTTCCTTTCTACTTATACGGGAATTACTGTGATCACACAATACAGGACAAAATTTCAAAATGTATGTGTTGGGTGTGATAACAAAATCCATTGTTATGGCAACAACTGAGTGCCGCTCAAAGCCGATTGTGGTTTAAACAGGTGCTATTCATGTAAATGTATCTGCCTGCAGCCCTGAACAATGCAGGCCCGACAAGCACGCGGACATTCCACTGAGGTCAGCTTCTGGCCCTGCTGTTGCTGGCTAGCTGTCAGTGGCGCTATGACTAGATTATTGCCTATGCTGATTGTAAATCCATTAAAAAGACTGGATCAAAAAGAAAAAGAGACAGAAGAAAGGAGCCTCTGGTTTCCAAGTGCGTTCATTAGCTTGTAAAAACAATGGCACATGTTCCTGCAGCTTGGTTATCCCTCTCCGTGAACGAGGAGATCCTCACTCTGCACACGGGACTCAGATTCGGTGCTTTAAACACCACTTGCTGGCCCAAAGGCGGAGGTAAACAAAAATATAATATGTATAAATCATATTATATGTGTTACTCACGAGGCATGATGCCCTGGTCTGCAAGCTGCTCTCGTGTCTTCCTCTGCTGGAGTCGTAACTGCAGGACTGGGCGGGAGAGGGGGAAGCGGGAAACAGACTGTTTGATTTAATCTAAATCTACCCATAAGCCTGCGAATATGTTAAATGTTTGTTTGTCTGAATTTGTGTGACTTTTTTTTCAATTCCACAGTATATTAGTATGGGAGATACAGGGTAAGTGATGAATTATGACAGTGAGCGAGACACAAATTTGACGTTAGATACATAGTTACGTCTCATAGTTTGACCACTCTTGGTTAAAGTGGAAATAATGTGATTTTTCTGATTCCACTATGGAAAGGCCAGGTGATTATTAGTCATGTGATGCAGGGTCCTCTGCTGAAAGATCTCAGGTAAATCTAACTGGCACATCACAAACTGCAGCTGTAGCAATGAGTCAAACGTAAAATACACTGATGTGAAGCAATCCAAATAATTCTATAGACACTGATCCAACTTATTGTTTCAGCAAACTGAAAAACGAGAAGGACCAACTAACAAGGACAAACTTGTAAATCAAATACATTTTATGGATAACCAAGTCAATCTGTCAATTAACAAAAACCTCTTAATATGCAACGCTATCTCATTGCTGCAACTCATCAGACGTCATTTGGAAGTTTAACAGTATAAAGATTAGAAACTGTAGACTTCTTAAGTTATAAAATGTAAAGAAAAAAACTAAAATGAGGTTGTCGGATGGGAAAGAATGTCACAATTTGAAAAATTTGATCCAATAGCCTGGGAAATATTCACTATAAGTAATTTGGGGAAATACTATTCTGAAAAACATGAAAAGAAAATAAAATTAAAAAAAAAATTGTAAGCTAACAAATATTTCTTAAAACAGGATGTTCAGCTATGATAAACATGGGCTCCCACCTTTTAAACAAACCTCCCTGCAGTGTGTGGTCTTTGGGTGTGGAGTGTTGCAAGGTCACTCAAATGTAGGGCTGAACCCAACACATATGTAACAACCTCTCCTGAGCTCTTGGACTGAATCTGTGCCTCTACCATGAACTGCACACTCAGTCACTGTGAAACACAGTCTCTGCACATGCGACACTGATGGCATTGTACATTCAAACAAAAGACTCTCAGAGTCACTGGGCATCCTGGATTATGTACGGCGGCCTCAGCACAAAGATCTCCTTAAAGTCATTTTCTGTCGAACGATAAATAGATTGTGTACTTCATTAATTGCTCTCAGTAGTAACATATACAAGCATGCCATGCTGGAATGCCAATCAAGCTTGGAAAATAATTTTGAAAGCAAATTCAGCATAATTTTGATGCATTAAAGAGACTTGGTCATATTTATGAAAATAATTATTTCAATGTACATATGTTGTTCAGAAGAGAAATATCACAGGAACATCACTGAATCATATTTTGTGACTTATGGGATACAACTGCAATACCAGTCAGCAAGATACAGAGCTTAATGAGTCATCAGGGGTTCAAGAGAGTTTGGGAAGATCTACGGAGCAGGAAAAGAAGTGCTCCATGACAGCTCTCCTGTACTGTAGGTGTTTGCCACAACAAGGTAGCAGCTCTGTAGATTGGAACCTCATTGTTTTAGTTCTGTATCATGGTACAATCAATACATGGGGCTATAGTAAAATAACTAGTTCTAATTATCTCGTCGCCAGGCTTTTATTGTTCCCTTCTGCGATATTTTTGCTACACCGTCACAGAAGACAGTAATCATTTTTATGTTAGACCGTTGGTTCTTTTGGTTGATACAGAGAAGACACATTTGTAGTACTTTAGTAAAAAGTGCTTCATACTCAATTAGTTCAGAAGCAGAAAATAATGTTGAACACTGGATTGCATATATACAAGCAGCTTTAAATGATTTAATAAAATGATGAACCAATGGACTAAAGATTCTGCAAACCAGCGAGGCATTGCATTGGTGGCGATGATTGAGAGAGAGAATTAAATCCTCCTTTTCATTTGGTTCATCCATCAATGCTCATTTTAACTGTCTAACCTGGTCAGGGTCACCTGGAACCTGTCAGTGGCAACACTGGGCACAAGGCTGGCATTCATCCTGGGTGAGATGCCAATCCATCAGAGGGCACATACACACTCAAAGTCATACTCTATGGGCAATTCAGAACCACCAGTTAGCCTAACTGCATGCTTCTGGACAGAGCGAGGAAAGCTGTAGAACACGGAGAGAACGCGCAAACTCCACAAAGACATTTGAACTTTTGTCTAATGCTTGTAATATTAATACATGTCATGCTATTTGGGGGTGACGCTAAATCTTCACAGTGAACAATGGTGTAAAATCAATGTTTCCTCCAGCAAATGACGAAAACTGTGGAGTATTTTTCTAGTGCTGGCTTCAATAACCACCATGAACGTACATCAGCAGTTCACACTATGATTAATGCCAGCCATTTAAACATATTCCAACTCTGAATTACGTTCATGTTGCACCAACAACAAGACATCCAGGAATATGCTGGGACAAAGTGTAATACTTATTGATCTAAGATGATTATTATGTAATGGAATTTCTTTTTCAGGCGGTATTTGTTGAAAGTGCTGGCTACACAACATACCCAAAAATGTAGCTAGTCGACTAGATGTTACAAGCCACAAGAATCAAAGAATGCTGTAGTATTAAATTATAGTACTGTGTATTAAATCCTGAGTAAAGTATTAGGAATTCATAACCATCATTCGTTTTTTCAACACAACTATTTGATGAGGCAAACATAAAGCATAAGGTTCACTCTGCAGTATTTACATCCATTCAGTTAATGTTGATAAAGAGAATGTAAACCCTTTCACGTCACTATCCTGGTGGACATTCCAGGCACAGGCAGAATATGATAACAAAAGACATGCGATGGTTATAGAACAGGCACAGGGTTTTTTACCAGTTCAGCATTACTTATAATGTTTTTCTGCTTTTCCCTCTCCAGTTTCCCTTTTAACCTAAGATGATTTGGAGTTCACCATGCCAAAGTTTTAGGTAGTATAATTGAAATGGTCATTTGTACATTTCTATAGGGCAGAACACTATCCTGACCTACGATCAGACCATCGGCTGTAAAGTACAAATAAGGACACAGAGTCATCATGAAATGAAACCGCAATCTATATTCCCACCTCAGAGTAACGCTACATAACATCTGGCATCTTCATATCTTGTACATGCTACTTTGGTCTCCGTGGTTTTATACTGTTCCTTTTTCTCTGCTCTCCTTCTGTTGCCTGGTGACTGCCGATACGCTGGAGTTGAAAAGTGAAAGACACCCACCAGAAACGTGCTTTCCCTCATTTATCTTGACCTGTCCCCCTGATTGTGATCCTTGTAGCCATTAGCCCTCCAATTATCAAACTGCAGCAGAAGTATACACCTTGCTTCAATTAGAATGGAATGCCTCCTCTAGAAAATTCATAGCATGCACCATGGGAAAAAAGCAGATACAGATTTTTCGATATGGGATGTGACTGTATTTGTGAACTGCAGTTGTACAGCTCTGACATGCATATATGTCCTATCCCTTCTGAATCTTTTGGCCCCCATTATGCATATCAGCAATGTTATTTAGCATTTACGGACTCACACATACATTTAGACCAAATTATGAAGGCGGACCTAAATGTTGAGTGTTGATTCTTAACTTTTATGTGAACACAATGACGTTATGACCACTGGCTGTAGTAGGAGACTAATACAACAAAGGTTTCAGCTGAGAGTGAAGGAAGGTCAATACCTGTCCCGACTGGACCAACATTTTGTGTAGAAAAGTAAAAGCAGCAAGTTGCCATGCACTAAAAGAAAAGTCTTCATTGATTGAATGCATATGTGTAAACAGAGTTCGACATCTGCTGCATATTACTGGCCAAATGTTTGTGGAAAAAAACAAGCCGCCTTTTAAATGTTTCTTGCCATGCCACATTTCTGACTGCAAGCTTGTAATTTTTTGCTTCCTTGACGGACTGACTAATTTACTCTAGTGTTAGTTGTTTAAGCCCATGTTTAACGGCAGACAATTATCAGGTGGAAAGTGATGAGATTATAGCAATTATAAAACTGCGTATCAGCTGTTTTGATAAAATACTTTAAATAATGCCTAATCAAAACTTATTTCAGTAAAAAAAGTGTCTGAAATTGTTGTCAGTCTTTCAATTGGGATAATTGAAATATTCACATTAATTTGGAAAGTCCAGTTTAAAAACAATTTAAACAACAAGGATAATCGTTGTAATGACTATCCCTGGAAAAAAAAATGTTATGTAATATACTACTGTAGCAGTTTCTTGTTCAGAACTACAATGAAATACATCTGCTAGCACTGACAGTCTCTCTAGTAATATTAGCCAGGCAGTATAGTATCCAAGTCAGTTTTAGTAACATTTTCACCAGAGAGGTGGCAGTACAGACCATTTCATATAGACCCGTGTAACATAAGCAGCTGCAGATTTTAAAACTTACTTTTAAGGGGAGCCTTGAGCCAAAGTGAGCTGTTTTATGTCATGCTAAGAAATTTACAAATTAAAATGATACCCGCATTGTGCAGATAATTCATCAACACAAAACAACAGTACTCAAGCTTTAAATCAACAGGAAATACTCCAGTGTTAATAATAATGATGGCAAAGATTATGAGGATGATGATGATGTTACTTGGAAAATTAGTACCAGGTGTCAAAAATATGTGCTTTACTTGTATATACATTTTGTTTAGTTGAAATAATCCCACAATGTCCTAACTCAAATGTCAAAAGAAAAACTTTTAAAATTTTGTTAGTCTCGACACATTAAAAGCCAGTCAAAAATCACTAAAATCTAGTCATAATTCACAATTATGTTAATATTTTTTAAAAATTATACGAAAAACAACAAAAAAACAGACTTATAATAACCTTTAATACAAGAGAACAATAAAGGCATGTAAAAAAAAAACAGAATAAAAGTAGATATGGAAGAGACAAGTGAAACAACTCACCTGATCTGAACTTGCTTCGAATGAGTAAAGAATGTTCAGATCCTAGAAGTGTCATCGTGTTCTGAATAAAAGTCCAGCGTCAAAAGGACAGACACATAAATAACACTCCTCTCTCTACAAATCAGATGCTGGCTTGAATGACAACAAACAAGTCTAGCTCAGATGTAGGAAGAAAGCACTTCAATTAAAAAAAAGAAAACATTTGAGGGCTAAGCAGTTAAAGAGTGTGGGAAAAAGGGAGTCTATCCCTTTAAACTTCTGTACGCTAGTGACTGCGCATTCTCTTGGGGTTCTTTCTTAAATGTAGTCAGCTAGCAAAACTTGTAAATGGTTTTTGGTCCCATCTACCACTGACCCTCCACAAGAGAGCGAATGATTTCCCCTGTGCTGGGAGGGTCCAAAAAACCAAAGGCTCAACAGAACCCTCCTCCCGCAAAGACCTTACCAGGGGGGCTGCAGACGCCCCTGTAAAATGTCTGCCCCAGGACAGTCACCACACAGATATCCCAGCAAGCTCTCTGTTACATATACACCAGTCTTCCAAGGAGTCTGGGGATCAGCGGTGATAGTAAACAGCGGTCAGCGAGCAGAGTCATTGTCATAGTAGAAATAAGGGCCGCAGTATAGCTATTTGCGTTAGGAAATATCAAAAGGAGTAACATCTCCCACAGATAAAATAAACACCCACAACTATACCTTGCCTGCTGTTTCAGCTGATGTTGATTATGTATAACGTGAAGTCAATGATTTGTATTATTTGCATTTCAACTTGTTAAAATTCCTCACGTTTTTGTTTAGCTTTTCTCTATGTCAGTATGTTACCCACTCTTAAGTAAGAAATAATCCTGACAGAACAGTGAGGATGATCCTCCCTCTAGCTCTCCAGCACAGTCATAACATTTGTCTGTGTTTTGCTCTGATTTTGGTTAGCTACATGCCTGCAAAACTTTTGTGGAGACACTGTCTACAGTCTACACACACAGACAGTTCCTCTGATCCCCAACTCTATGTGCTGTGTCACTAAGATCTAAACTATATTTGACACATGTTATAAATCTAAAATATTAAAATAAGTCAGAATAATCCCTTGGAATGTCTCGGTGTATTTATTTAAAATGTGAGTATTCTGTGTATCCGTTTTCTAACTCTCCTACTCAAATTTTCAACAATTGTTTCTGTTGGTTTTTTGTAGTTCTAATGTCCTCATACTCGAATTTGTTTGGTTGATCTGCTGGAAATGTGGCCACCAAGTGCTCATGATCAGTATAACGACATTGTCTCTGGCTTCCTGTAGGTCTAAGTCAGTCAAATCAGAGAAACCAAGCAATGCATTTATTTTAAAATGCCCACTTATCACATAATTCCCCATCTTCATTTTTAAACACTTTTTTTTTTGCATTTCCTTTACTTTTTGAGGTTCACTTCTGTATTGCTCCATACTAACTAGAATTGCTGTTGTTGAGAATGTGGTTCCTGTACTGCATTTTGAGGCTTAAAATACTCACGCAGTACTAATTTTGGTATGTTGGCTATTCGTTCTAGATCACACACAAAGCAACTGAGTGTGAAGTGTTCTGGACCTGACATTATTTAATCAAAGTAAACTGTTTATATAAAAATGTCTTGTGTTACAAATTCGTCTGCCTCTTTGGATCGCCGTAAACCCACAAATTTTACTGATTTGCTTTTGGATCAGTTAATTAGCAGGTGAAAGTGCTTAAAGTGGGGTTTCAGCAGTGAGCTTGACAATGAACACATTGCATCCCTGTGAAATTCCAGTGAAGGTCACAGAGTCCTATCTTAATCCCCACCTTAATTGGGCCTGGTGTCAATGAGGATGACATGTTTCATCTGAATAACCTGATTGGAGCTTCTCATTGGAGCGTATCCAGGCATGAGTCATCGCTCCCCGTTTATGATGTATGCTTCTTTGTAATAGTGGACACGACTTCGGCAGGGACGCTTCGCTGGAACAGTGCTCACATTAAAGGCATGCCACCCTGTTGGCTAAGTTTCTTTATTTGTAAAATGAACTGTACTGAACATATTTCACTTTTAAACCGCACTGAATCCATCAACAATTTGATTTAGCGTAACGCATTTGTAATCATTCTAAAATGTGTGGTTTTACAATAATTCCCCACTATAAAACCATATAAATAACATGCATGGGTAATGCCATTGAACACGCAGACATACAATTATATGTGAGCAGAAACAGGTTTATTTCGCAATAAAACACTAAATGCAAAAATAAAACTTTTTTTTCTGTCTGACTCTTAAAAAGGGGGCTGACATACTCTAAAATCTTATAACAATGTAACAATGAATACTATACTACCTTACATTTCTCGATCTTGGGACATGCAAAATATTTTTATAGTGGTCATATTTGCTATACATCATCAATCACATATTTACCTCCCCGGCTGAACAGCATTACTTAATGAAAATTCACTTTTATTACAAAATACTAGACATTTCAGTCACAGGAATTCATTAATTAATTGGCTGCACATTAGATAAAGAAGAATGTGACTAACTTTCGTTAATCTCATAACATGTAGATTCTGTTCATAGTTTCCATTTGACCCTGTAACAATCTTCATTAGTTATACTACTATTTTGCGTGTCTGATTTTATTATAGTTTCGATTTTTATCTCTTGGGAGAGGTGGACATAAGGAGGCCTGCTTGACTCTGGCTCCGCTACAGACTGGGTAGCCTGGCTTAGAGCAGCCAGAGTAGATGTCGGCTGCCGTGCCTGTTGTGCTGTACCTAAAGCCCAAGAGGCCAACACAAGCGGCCGTCTCCTGGAAAACATGAACGCAACAAATAGGGAACTATTGGTTTGTCACTGTGGGAATGTCCCTGGCAGATGCAGCAGCTGGTTCTTATCTGTGTGAAGCCCATTGGTCTCAGTTGCAATGTCGCTTTAATTACAGTCCTCTGCTTACCATCGCTGTTCTGACTAGCTTGGAGGGATGACTGAACCCGCAGGTAAACATTCACAAATGGTGCACTTAAATCATTTATCAGAGGCACAAAGCCTATCACTGTTTTGTTACTCTGTGTCTTGTAATTTCCGCATCTATTGAAACATGACTGGCTTTTTCTGCAAGATTTCTGTGCTTTTATTTTTGCTTGTGTCACTTTGATTACAATACAGGTCCTATGAGATTTTTTCCTCTGATCCCTAACTTTTCCTTCAACTTTTTCAGAGATAACATATAACAGGTACTGTATTGCATCTAAAATTAAAGCAGCTTAATTATTCTCCATTCACAGATCTAACGTCCATTAAGATTTACAAAGCTAGATATTGCAATATATGGTTATGGCAATCATTTCTTGTCGAGCAGCCTTGCCAAAGAGAGAAATGCTTCAGCACTTTGGGGTGTCATAGCCAAGTAAAGACTCTATTTCAACATACTTCATTAACTCAAGCAAGGTCTTCATTAACAGTACATTGGGTAAGAAATAAGCCAAAAAAAAAAATGACAATAACAGTTTGGGGCCAGATCCTCCCAGATCCAAGGTAGGGAACATTTTCTTTAGTGTGAAATTACAAAACGTCTTTTTAGCTGGCGAAAGTAATCTGAGAGGAATTCAAAAGAAAAAAAATGACTGCAATCACATAGGTTAACTCACATGGAATCTGGACTGCGCAAAGTAAAACACCCCAATATTATTCTGTGCTTTTATGTGTTTATATCTCAGTAATTGATTCTGCCCTTGCTTATGCCCTAGAATGATGGCTTCATGCCACATGGGAAGCCAAAAAATATTTCAGTGGTTTTATTTTAAATAGAGGACGTGTAGCGAAGCTCTGCATCAAAGATTAGGGTTAACTCTTAGAAATTATCCTATGTTATGGTGGCTCTGTATGTTCTGTACAGTATTGTTTCATCCATGTATTTTTTATAACTGTTTATTCAACATTGGGTCACTGTATGCCTGAAGCCTTCTGCTGAAAGCATGTAGCAGAAGGCAGGGGGCAGGGTGTACCCTGATCGGGAAGAAAGGCCGTCACAGGGAACCCTCACGCATGGTATACCCTGATCGGGAAGAAGGGCCGTCACAGGGAACCCTCACGCAGGGTGTACCCTGATCGGGAAGAAGGGCCGTCACAGGGAACCCTCACGCATGGTGTACCCTGATCGGGAAGAAGGGCCGTCACAGGGAACCCTCACGCACGGTGTACCCTGATCGGGAAGAAAGGCCGTCACAGGGAACCCTCACGCACGGTGTACCCTGATCGGGAAGAAAGGCCGTCACAGGGAACCCTCACGCATGGCCTGACGCTGCAAAGTCACTCATCAACTTATCTACAGAATCACTGTGGCATCCATGTGCATCATCACTTTTAATAAAACACTTAAATGAAAGACAACATTTGCTGAAAGTAACACCCATAAACTTGCATTGCCAGATAGGGTTCATTAGTAACCCTGTAAGTCAATGTCGTCAAAACAAATCAACAGACACTTTCCAAGACTATTATAAATTCTTTGCACCACAATCTCTACACCTTCCTGCCCTCCTGTCCTCACTGGTGACTAACTGATCTCTATTTTACATTCCAAACACAAAACTCTTGTTTTGGCCATGCCCACTTTCACAAGGCTCTTTCAACAAAAGTCTGAAAACTCATCCCTTTAAACTACTGTATATATCCATCCATTTTCTGAAACCACTATTCCTACTCAGTTATATAGCCTATCCCTGAGGCTATGGGCACAAAGCACAGAATAACCCAGGAACGGACATCAACCCATCACAGGGCACACTCACACACACCATTCACTCACACACACCATTCACTCACACATGCACACCTATGGGCGATTTGGTAATTCCAATTAGCTTCAGCATGTTTTTGGACCTGAAGTACCTGAAGGAAACCCCACGATGACCCAGGGAGAACATGCAAACTCCACACACATGCAACCCCGGGTAACAGAGGCGTGAGTGCAAACCACAGATACAAACATCTTGCTGGCATGGTATTCTGCTCAGCCAGCAGAATAGTCACATGGTCGCCTTGAGCAAGGCCCTTGAGAACTGCTCTGGGGTGCCAGATAAATGGCTGACCCAGCACTGTGACCCCAAGCTTTGCTCTCAGCTCTATGCCTCAGAGGAGAGCAACATGGGATATGTGAAAACGAAAGCATTCCAATGTACTTATGCAAATGGAAAATAAAGCATCATTTCATTTTGATGATCTAAGTCTGTTGCTATGTATCAATGCAAGGGCATAGATCTGGATTTGGACAGTAGGGACATGTCCTTCCAATAGAGTACCATGAGCTTAGGGGGCAGGGGGTCAGGGCTGATTTGGTTCCTACCAATGTTGAAACCTACACCCTGGTACCAATATATGTAACTTTCAAAACCAAATAATGTAAATGGAAAGCCTTCAACATTATTTGTGCTGTACGTTGTTTTATTCACTTGATTCTAGTGTTGTAGTCAAGATCATCTAAACCGAGACCAAGACACTGCCGAGACTTGAGGGTACCAAAACCAAGACCAAGACTAAGACCAAGACCCACTTAGGCGAGACTAAGACCAAGGCTGGTTGAGACCAAGACCAAGACCGAAAACAGACTAGGCTTAGAATCGACATCAAATGTAGAGAAAAAAGGCATTGCTGTAAAGTGTCATTACTTGTTAAATCAAATTCATGTTATCTTTGTTATCTTTTCAGTTATATTGTCCATATGTCTCTCATTTAAAATCTCTCAGATTTGTCATAGTTACGAGGCCTGATGGAAAATAATATTCTCAGCAATCCTCTCCGATAAGCATTTTATCAGACCTTGTGAAGGGAAAGAGATGGGATGTACCAGAAGGACGTTCATACCTGTATTAAGTCTCTTACACCAGGGACAGAGGCCTCAGGTAAGCTATGAATGTGGCGATGTAATGATCTCTTGCTTTGAATTGAAGAGAATGAGCCTCCAGCTTGGCTTGTATCTCTAAGACCGTGCTTTCTAATGAATGTAAAATACCTCATTTATTTGAATTATAACTATGCTATAGACTGTTATACTATGTTGTATCCATTAATACATAAACTGGAATTGTCCCACTGTAATCTTTACACTTCAACAACAACATCAGTAAAATTACTTACCATATAACATAGAACGAATGCTTGCTCAACACAATGCTCATAGACAGATGCTATATAAAATCAATGATGATTTATTATGTCAAATAACACCGCTGTAATGATTAAACACTACACCCACACAAATAAATACCAGATAGGTACACAAATTCATCATATAACCATATATATTCTATTCAATAATGTTGTAGTCTAGACCGCCTAAACCGAGACCAAGACATTGCCAAGACCAAATAGAGTCGAGACCAAGACAAGACCGAGACCACAAAAAATTGGCTTCGAGACCGATCTCGAGAACTACTTGATTCTCTAAAACAATACGCTTTAATTCTCATAAGGATGAGGCTATCAAACAGTACAGCTTTGTAGAGTATTTAATATGCACGCATATATGGCATTCTGTAAAAATGTATTCTATACTCCATATGAAATACACTTAACATTAGTGTAATAAGTAATGTAAGACTGGACTTTCGCTGTCCAAAAGGGCCTTTTATTATCTGCCCCCAAGCGTATGGTTACAAAACGGTAAAGCAGAAGGTTTATATACAGTGGTAATATTTTGGGGATGAGGTTTACAAGTAATATTGATTAAAAAATAATATTTTCTGCCTGCATTTACTTTAATATGTTTGAAATTCAAATTGCAATGTTATTATTTTTTTCAATCAATAATGATGGCATCTTCATGAGGTGTCCAGGGCAGTGTAATCTAACACGTTTAATGTCTAAGCTCTGAGAGTTACACAAGGCAGTTCTCACTGAATTTCTGTTCAAGTCCTGTTTCGAATCCAGAGCTAGATCCAGACCCATTTGTTTGATTTCCAGCTACAGGTCAAGAATATAAACGACCAGACATAGTCCCAGAAGTCGTCATTGTTTACATGGCCTCAAAATTGCCCAATCAATGTTTTTCAGACGTAGCAGATTAGATTAAATTACAGTGAAATTCTAAGGACAGAATGATGCCGATTAAAGGCATAAGCATTGAAAGCCACAATTTCAAATATGTAAAATAAAAGCAACATTAAATCATTTACCATCATTAACAAACAATATTATCTTCCCATACAGTATCAAAGTTAAACTGGTAGCATAGTATGAATACAGTATTTGGACACTGTTTTACACATAACTGCAGAAGAATCGAAAACAGATTTCATGAATATATCTGATTTTCTTAATTAAAAAGGAACAATTTCCTTATTGTGACTGCTACGGTAGAACAGATTCTTTGGCCCCGCAAGAGAAGATGGAGGTCTGGGATTTGGGAGCTGTCATCCACCAGAGGTGCTGACAGAAGGCACAGAGACAGACAGCGCTTTGCGGAAACCATTTACATCATTATCAAAGCTCTCAGGAGGAAATGCTTCCAAACGCCAGCTGAAGCTATTGAAAGGAACAAAAAAAGAAATTCTACTTTGTACATCCTACTTGTACTGGAATTAAACTTAAATTGATATTAAATGCCATTACAGATCAACAGAATGCAAAGCGAGACAAAAAAACATGACGTGTTTCAGGTTCGCGACTATAAATTCCTTCTGGTAAACTAATAATATAAAGTGACAAGAATCAATACCATTTCTGAAATAGTTATTTTCTTTTTCTAAATGAATAAACTGTAATTCCAGCAACTGCAGTATTAGCATTACAATACCGTCAATAAACATTAACAAAAGGTATGAGGTAGATGGTGCCAAGTCCATTTATGTGATTCTTTGTCAGAGCCTACAGCTTTATCGTCTCGTGTTTCTAGCAGATCGTTTTCAGAGAAAAGTGTTTAAGTTACAAAGCAGTCAATGCATTTTGCTGCATGTTCTTATGTGTCATGCAGGTTTTTTTTCTTTGCTTGCTTTATTTTTCTCTTGCTAGTGTAAATATCTGCATCACAAACCCAGGAGGAATGAGCACCGCAGCCTTGGCAAATCAGATTGCCATCTAAAATAATTCGGTATTGCCTGATAAGATAAAGGCATCTGGGTAAATATGTTTAATGGCTGTGGTTATTTATCAACTCATGGCTTTGTATCTAGATAATATACAGTAGATGTGGTTTTGTACAAGTGCTATTAATGAGAAACAGGTGGTGCAACAGTTGTTTTTTAAAGAAAAGTCCCATGCTGGAGTCCTCCCCTATGTCATGTTGCCCTGTACACCATCCTGAACAGAGACAGTTTCACAAAGAGATAAATAAAGATCCCTACATTAAAGATAACAGCTACTCATGCTTTGTTTAAATATATATTTTGAAAAAAATCATGCATGCAGTTTCAAACTCCGTTTCTGAGGCTCACAAGACATCTGTATTGGAAATGTTGAATAAATTTTTTCTTGATGTTGCACAGATCCCATTTCTTATTTTATGTTCTAAAAGTTCACCGTAAGATCTTTTAAGAGCCCGTATGTTTCACTGACACAAGGCCGCTCTGCCCTTTCGCAGCAGACTGTCGTTTGAATACCAGTAATTATCATTCCAGATATATAGATAGGGTTGCATGAATTCTTCAAACTTATAGACGTACTATGCACAATACATGCATCCATCCATCCATTCATCCATCCATCCATCCATCCATCCATCCAACCAACAGCTTATCTGGAAGACGGTTGCATTGAGCATACAGCCAATTCCAGGAAGCATCATGCTGGGACCCTCTCAGGAGGCCAGTCCATCAGTGGATTCTATACGCATGCTTAAATTTACTGTATACAGGTGATGCAAAGAGATACAATGTAGTAGGTTAGGACAGGGCCGACTGTGACAATGTAATTCATCAAGGCCACAACACACCCCGTTTGAAAGAGGAGCAGCTTTGTCACTCACTTGCTTTGTTGAGTGTCATCCTTCATTTTGCGGAACTACGCATGTAGATGATGACCCAAAACAGCCATAACTATTAGCAGTGGCTTAATTGTGCCCTAAGTTTTCATTCACAGGAACTATTTGAGTGTAATGTGAAATATCTCCACGGCTTGACGTAAAAACCACACCGGTACACCAAAAACAAAAAGACATCAAATAAGGCAAATATTTGTCTTTGGTGTCCTACACTACGAGTAATCATCCTGACTCGCACTTTTTAAATCTCTCGCTGAAACACGCTGTCATGCAGCACATTTTTAACTAAATGGAGAAAGACAAAAACAATGTTTTTGTTGGTATGGCCCAAACCCCTTCAGGCTGCATGTTATAAAGTGTGTGACATTTGTTTGACAGAAACAAGCTGGGCAAAAGGGCAACGTGGCTTTGTCCTGAGATAAATGGAAGTTATCTGGAAGGGCAGATTCCACTTGACCCCAGGATTAGGAATTATAAATAGTCACGGGAGCAAGGCTCTGTTAGAGGAGTGATGCCTACAGTGATTGACAGAAATGGCAGATTCTATTATAGTTTTATAGAATGGGAGTATTTTGCCTATTCAAAGATTTTAACTAAGGTATTTAAAAAAAATTTATTTGCCATTTGCACAAGTACCAGTACATTGGAATGCTTCCTTTCATTCATCCCATCTTGCCAACAAAACTTGCGCTCCAAGTGCTATTTGACTACTTATGAAGTACACAGGTGCTTAAAAGAGTTCATGCTGTGTCGTACTGGAAGCAATAGGTTTAATATTCTCTATTAAGGTTAAAAACACACAATTCTTCACACAGCACAGGTCAAGTAGACTCCTAAAGATCAATATATCTTGCACCTAGATTTAGTGCATCACTGTTTTAAGATATCATATGACATTTATGTCACCTGCAGCTAGTTATTGCTGTCAACTAGGCTGTGCATTAGTGTAGTAATCAGGAAAAGTAGATAAAGTAATCTGGATACGGGAGAATTAAATTTGTTTTATGATCTGAAATTTTCTATTAACACACAGAGCAAGAGAGAGACTTTCATGGTTAATATCAGAAAGTACCACGATAAACTACATTATTACATTTAAATTTTAATTTAATTGCTTAGATCTCGCAGGAAAAAAGATTGCACTTGTATATTTCATTATTGTTCTTGAGCAATTCTACCTAATTTCCCACAGCAGTGTATCTTCATCAAGCATCCAGATACATTCATCCATTTTCGATACTTATTCTTCAGAGGAAAATTCATCTGATAAATGTATTCATATAATATAAAGATATCACTGAAACAAGAGTAAAACAGGTTGTGTGCTTAACAGAATTGATAGAAGAGTTCCAGGTCAGGCAATATATAAGAAATGTTAAATACAAACTGTTTCTCACAGAGGAAAACACCTTTTCTGTGTGCTGACATGACAAACTCACTAGTAGTATCTTTACTGGAGTCTTTATCTAAAGGCTATTAGTTATCAGAGGTCTTAACCAAGCATGTGAACATTTAAAAATAGTCTTCTTTCTATTTAATGCTGCTTAAAACGTGACACCCTGACTTCTAAAATCTTTTTTGGTTAATAAGTTATAAATGCCCAGAGCTGCTTTGGATACCACTTAGAAGTTATCATTGATTTGTATATGATGTGAATATACTCACTATTCACTATTTCCATAATTTAACTTAAACTAAATAGTATGTTCTTGAATTTGATCTAATTTTATGCTTATTGTTGAACTTGTTGCATCATTCCTGTAATTATTCATTTATTTTGTAGAGTCACTTACTTACTGAGGAAAATCAAAAGACATAGCAACTTAGTGTTAAGTTTAAAAATAATGGAATTTGATGTAACAGTATGCCTACAATTTACAACATGAGCTAATGTCAGATAATACATACCACAAGTTGTCGACATTGTATACGTTTCTAAAAATAACTGGTTGTAGTTCTGAAGTCCAAGAATCCCGTTATACTGGAAACAATTTTTTTATGACTCAGACCTAAATCAATGCAGCAACTCATCCCTGGACACCATGCGTGACTCACATTTTCACACTTAAGAATCATTACTCGCAAATAATAATAATAATAAAAAAATACATAAAGCGAATGAAAAATGCTATGTGAAAAAAACATAAGCTTACTTGTTCGAAATCTGAAGAATATGGTTTTGTTTGGAAGTGTAGCTCAGCCTGTGAGGAGTTCATACAATCTAAAAGATTTTCAAATGTAAGTATTATGCTGATAAACTATCTTAGATTAAGTAGGATTTCATGAGCATGTGGCTGACATTAATAAAGCAGTAAAAAAAGAAAAAAGAAAGGAGGAGGAAAGTAGAATAAGGAGAAGACGAAGAAAGGAGGATCAGGAAGAAAAGAAGAAGGTCTCCATAGAGCTTTATTGAATTATAAACTGAATCATCCCTTTGTACTTTTCAAATCAATACTAACTAATTCTACAAGTTCAGTTACTGCCAAAAAGAACCAGTATTACTCATTTTGACATAATCTTTTTTCCTTATGTGTCTATTTTGTTTCCTGTAAATATGACATATTACAGACCTAAAAGTGAGAGTTTGGAGTATGGAAAAACATATACACTGAAAATTTAACATACAAATGGATAATGAGATATGATAATGAGAGGCTGGGCTGTAGTCTATAAACTGTAAACATAAGAAATGCATTCCAGTTAATCATACAGCAATTTTAATTGAGTTTTAATAATCAAATTATCCAGTAGTATCTACTGTCTATTTTCATTGCTTTAATTTATTGTGTGTCAGGAAAGCGACAGTTGCGTTATCCAGACTTCCTTTACACTGAGGTCTTTGCTCACTCTCTTCCCATCAATAGCATGTCTTTAATCATCAGCATATGGTTCCCCTTAAAATTAACATATGGTTCCAACTTTGCATTTTCCTCCTGGTACATGCCTTGCAGAGTAAAATCTATATCCTGAACTGTAAAATGTAGGACTAACATGAATGCCATTTTTGAAACACATGAAAATGCTTAGCATGCTTTCGTTTCCTCTTCTGTGATTTAATTTATTATTACAAAAAATTTTACTAATGTCCAGATTTAGAAGCTTTAGCCCTGTAGTTATGGGTCTTAAATCCAATACAAGGCATGCCTTTTCAGTGCAGTTTTACTGGGAGGAACATCTTGGTGCTGTTGTCCACAGTCTAAAACATGTGTTTTGGCACAATGTATGTTTCAGAATTACTCACCATGTGTATAATTGTGTACCTAGTGGCAATCCAATACTGGATAAGCAGTTATAGAATATGGATGGAAAAATTACCAATATGGAATATAAAGAATACAGCCTCAATACAAGCCCTCAAAATGTAAGAACAACGACTGCAACTGAATTCTTTCTTCAAAGTGGGCAAAAAAACACAGTATCCTTCAAAATCACACAATAATTTTGGGGAAGATTCAAGCATGTTCAAGCAATTCTGCAAACTAAAATTATATTTGTGTCACGTAGGTCACATGCGCGCATTTGGGAGCACTGCTGTCACGGCAACGCCCCCCTTCCCGCCATTTCCGCTCCTGAGTACCTTCCTTGCTATAGCAACTGCCTTCCATGTTCGTGTGGTTGGGCCTGCGGGGTTCCACTGGCCTACTCATATTCAAAAGTGACACACATCTTTGATTCTTTTGAAGATATCTAATGAAACGTGATCAAAGTATTATCATCAATATCAACAAAGGAAGACGGGGTTTGACATCCTCTAATGTCAGGAGCGAGACACCAGGCAGATACATGGTTTACTCACCTAGTAAATCACGCATGGAAATAAGGTTAATCAGTAAAGGTATGAAAGCCCCAGCTATGCGACAAATGCAGCCTGTTATGAAACTCATGGGAATGGCTAACCCATGCTGTTGATTGTCTGGTTTTCAGGAGCAGACTGTGCATTCATTTTAATCCAGTCCCTCCCTAGCTTGGCTAACATAATGGAAAGTTTTGTCAGGAATCTCACTAACAAACAAACTTTTTTTCCTAATTCTGGTTTCATGAAGAATGCTTTTTAAATCAACATTTAATCGATACCAGGTCCTTCTGTTGCCAAAATCTCAGGTCAATATCCTCAGCAATGCCTGCTATGTGCATACTAAAATGTCCACATAAATTGAACTACGGAGAAATAAATAATGCGCCCAAAATTTCAGGTAATCTTACTGGACAATCAAATATATCTTGCTCAAAAAGCAGCCAGACTGCTAATCTTACTGAATATAAATGAATGTAAAAATTACTTTATTTCCATGGCCTAAAATAAAAATGAGGACCCTTTATTAGTCAGTTGCAGAAGTACATCAGAATACTCCTCCTCACATACCCCATCTTGCACAGCAGGAGGTACACAGAGTAGTGAGGGGGGGTCATAGCACAGGGTCAGCCAGCATGCGGCACCCCTGGACTTGCAGGTCGAGGGCCTTGGATAACGGGCCCACAGACATGCGACTATTTCGTCAAGGCCAGGACTTGAGCAAACAACCATCCAATCTTAGGCACAGAGGATTAGTCAACTGAGCATCTCACCAGCTCTGAACATTGTGTGGTCTGAGTGGGACCATTAGAATAACAAGAGCTGCATTCACCCTTATGTGGAAAGGGTTAGCAACATCAGGAGAAATAGCGTGAGCGCATCCGAGGCGAGGCACCCGACAGCCACGATGAAACAGTTTTCCGTGTGCAGCGGGAAAAAACTCTCAAATGTTTCCTCTTATTCCTTTGGTGAATGAAAACAATTTATTCCCCCGCTAGAATTATGAACCATATATCCAGGACTTCAGGGGCGCAGCTGCAAAAGAGAAGGCAAATTGTGGTGGCTTAACAATTAAACCGAAATATATAAGTGCAATACATTTTTGTAATTATCGTATCACAAAGTTGTTTGTCAGAGGGAAAAGCACCTAAAATCCTGTACATGAAGGTGCAAATCACTGATGTCACATGTGAAAAGATGAAATGCGAGAAGAACTTCATGACTGTGAGATTATGTGATTCATTGTGCTTTACAGAATTTAATATTACTGAAAGTATTCTTTATGTCTGAACTTTAATATTTTGTAAGCTTTGCTGCACTATATTTCTAACAAGACCTACTGGCCACTATTTTTATTAGAAACCCCTGTTATTTTTGATAGAGGGATGTAGAATAGTAAAGTGCTTTCGGACTTTGGTGCATTTAGAAGCATTTGATTTGTTCCAAATCACCTTCCAAGGAGAAAACTTGTTTCTTTTATGTCTCTCTTGAACACGATCAGTTACGTATATCATGTTACTGTTTTCATTTTCAGACTGAAGATTTTTTCCTTAGCAAAATGCGTAGCCGAAATCTCTTGTATCCACAATACAAGATGTGGAAAAAGTATTCAAATAAGTATTCATTAATCTTTGCTTCTGTAAAATCCAAGTTTTAATGTGGTGCAGAACTTTGCTTTAAAATAACTTGGGAAGGCTGTTTTTAGGTCACCATTGCTCTCCGGCTTAATTGAAATTTTCAACATTTGTTTACTATTCCCTTGTAAAATGTCTTTAAATAGACCTCTGAATTAAATGACCTAAGCTTTTCCACTCACACTGCATAGTTTCTGAAAAATGACCAGTATCCAACAATCCTTATCACCCTTTGTTCCTACTGATGAATGGAAAAGGATGCAATTCTGTAGATTTAGTCATTCCCTGTAAATGTTCTTTTCACAAGCCAGCATTATATCATCTTGTAAAACATGTTCATGTGGCCATTAAGTGATTAATTCTTCATCATTATTCTTAAATAAGACATGATTGTGGTTGGGTTCATGTCTCAAACACAGGTTTCTTCAGGACAATGCCTTGTTTCCTAAAATATCAGGTTGCACTTTAAACATTACATCACCAAACTGAAACAATCTCCATCCAACACAAGTATTATCTGCTATTTACTGAAAGAGAATTTAAAGAGGATTCAACTTTGTTGCAAAATCAAAAACAAAACAAAGAGCTGATAATACTATACTTGTTAATAGTGTCATCCATCCATTTTTCATAACGCTTATCCAGTACTGTAGTGTTTCCAAACCAGGTCCTCCAGGACTGCCAGACAGTCCGTGTTTTTGCTCCTTCTCAGCTCCTGAAAACATGGACTGTCTGGGGGTCGCCGAGGACCAGGCTGGTAAATACTGCAGTAGAGGGTCACAGTGAAACTGGATTCTTTGCCTGGAAGCTGAGGGCATGACACAGGGGACACAGTGAACTGGAGCCTAGTCCACAAAGTGATGTACAGCCACACACTCTGTCACAAATGCACTTTAGAGAGACTGAAATGCACATTAGGACTCAGCAGGAAATCAGAATTCCTATATAATACCTATATAAAGCCCACATACTCTCATGGATTATATGCAAACTTCAATCACAGGAACATAATGGTGCGTTCGTTTTTGTCTCGGAACTCAGAAATTCCAAATTGAGTGACATTACGTCCGACAATCTCCCGTTCAAGCTACCACATCTCAGAACAAACATGGCTGCCTCTATGAACACGCTGCTGTGTTGCTGCTTTATATTTTAGCAGATTTGGAGTGACATTATTTTTCCGAGAGACAAACAAACAAGAAACATGAACTACAGAAACCACATTAAAAGCTTTATAAAATATCTTAGTACATTCATAGCGATATTCTTTTTTCGAGAGGTAAACAAACTACACACAAACCAAAGACACTAACAAGTCTGGTAAAAATCTCATATTGCATGTAAGGATACCTTTTACGGTCATGATGTGCAATGTGCAATTACATTTATATCTATTAATAAATTTAACAAAATAAACATTTTTAAAGATTTCTAAAATAGAATTACTATTGAGTGTGGAAACCACCATGTTGAATTCACGTCACAGGGGAAACTTGGACAACAAAAAAAGAGGTGTGTTTCCGAGGGAAAGTGACGTTTGTCGTGACGTTTCATGATGTTTTCATCCAAGTTCCGACTTGGAGAGAAATAATCGAACGCACCATAACATAACCCTGGAACTGTAGAGTTACATTTTTAAAGAAACATGCAGAAAGCATGTAATATAAGTGTGGTTCCTTCATTTGTTTGACTAAATGAACAGATGTCCAGATGATGGTAATATATTGTGCAAACCATAACTTCACACATTCATGTTAGAGAATTTATAACTCCAAGACAAATTTTCATTATGCTCCTGTATTAAAGAATGATTATAGAGGTGCACATCTGCCTTCCAGGTGGATGTTCTACTTCAAATAATGTGTTTACATAAACAATTTGTTACATATCTGTTTTCTGTTGGTTCATAAATTGTAAAAGACTACCATTGCTTTGGTATACAGAATCATTGTCCTTATTTATATTTCATTTCAGCTGTTCATTACTAATAGGTGAACAGTAATTGTCCTTGGCTGTAGGTTAAAAATTTACGGTTTCCCTAAGTAAATAACATTTTTGAAACAAATGTAAAACTGCTTTATATTTGTGACTGAGTTCAGATGTGGGATGCATCAGTGAGAAAGAGCAATGCTGACTAGTGCACTATGTAACCCATGTAGCATATCAATGTAGCATTGTATGTGCACATACATAGAATGGCGTACAAAGAAACACCTACAGTTGAAAGTCAGAGGTAGACTCTACAAGGAAAAGGCAGAGTAGACTATTCTTCCTGTGGAGACTCATGTCCTTCGGGGGCATGCAAAAAACTGCTGCACATGTTCTACCAGTTTATTTTCAAGAGGAAGGGGGTTAGATAAACTTATTAAGAAGCCGACTCTCATAGAGCTGAGGCTGCAGGACCATGGCAGATGTGGTGGAGAGAAGAGCGGCATCCAATCTACTCCATACACTGAGCAATGATGACTGTCCCCACAACAGAGACCCCCCAGAGACAAGCAGCTCCAAAGGGAGTAACAACACAAGCCTCTCAAGCTTCTCTGAACCCAACACAATTCAGTTATTTAGCAGCACCTTTATCTAATAGGTTTGGATAGGTCTAGATACCAACCAGCTGGGAGGAATTTCACAAACTCACCATCTCTAAAGTGCTAGCTTGAGGTGGACCCCTCTGCAGCTTATAGTAAAGCTGCTTCCTGCCATTGTACAGTACACTGCACAGTCAGATACACTGTCAATGTTCACATACTAACTAGTCATTTGGACTGTTTTTCACATCTATCTGAGCCAAAACATTATGATCACCCCATAAAAAGTGAATAAAGTGGACTATCTTGTAAAAATGGTGCATTTCAAGGTCTGGGATGTATTAGACAGTAAGCTAGCATTCGGTACTCACTCATGAATGCAAGATGCAGATCAAATGGGCAGGGATAACGACAAAGATGAGTACCTGCTGAGACTGTTCCGAGGGAAAACCACAACCCGCTGAGAGGGTCATTGTGGGGTGTAAATGAAGGCTATCCTGTCTGGTACGAACCACCATTAGGTGTGTCACAAATGACAGATCATTCTAATCATGGTAGCATATCGTCATGACGTTCTTGGCATCCAGCCCTACCGAGGATGCAGCTTCATGGACGCAGGCCATTCAGAATGCTGAACCCTGTCCACCACTGCAATCCACCGAAGGTGCGACAATGGGCATGTGAGAGTCAGAACTGGAACATGCAGCAATGGAAATGGAACATGCAGCAGTGGAACTGGAACATGCAGCAATGGAAATCGCTGAATCCTTCCTTCAGTTCATGGCCAAGTACGTGTTAAGAATTTATGGGATGCATTAGACCAACAAATCCAATCCATGGATTACGTCGCTCTATACGTGGCAGGGCTCCATGTGCTGTGTTTTGTGACACTTTACTCCTGTTTCCATTATCAAAAATATCTGCCATTTGTACCACAGAAGCCCTTCTGTTGGTGCATACCGGACAGTATTGCTTTCATTCACATCCTGCATCAACGGGTCTTGGCTGTGCTTCGTGAGTTTTTCCTTTTCAGACCACTCTCAGTAGCTACTCACCATGGCTGACCGAGAGTACCCCAAAAGCCTTGCCATTTCAGAGATGCTCTGACCTGCTCATATGCCCATAATCATTTAGCCCCTGCAAAGGTCACTCAGATCTTTATTCCTGTACATTTCTTCTGCATTCAACATGTCAACAATGAGTATCAAATCTTAGCTTACTGTCTGAAATATCCCAGATTTTACCATGCACTGTTTTTGCAGATAATGTTTAGGCCCCTCAGTGTATAAAGACCATAAATATGTATCATATATTTATTTTTATTTTGTGGAAACTGGATCATATTTATTATATTTAATTCTTTTTATGTGGAACATAGTTCTTTTTGTAGACCTTGCTGCTGGACTCAATCAAACCTAAAATTATAATCAATTGATAAGCAATTTCATATGCAGGAATAATTTCATGGATGAATTAGATACATAAAACAACAAACAAAAAAGCCTGCACTCCAAATTGGCACAGAGAGAAACTTGGACCAGTCATTTTATTTTTATTGTTTCTGAAAATATGAACTGTAATATTCAGTACATGTAAAAACAAGTATTTTTTATTGGTAATGTAAAACATGCTCAATTTCCAGAAATATACACCCTTTTAAAAACTAAAGAACAAATACAAAGAGATTGCCATGAAATGTGTTATACAATCAAAACAATTATTAAATTCCATTTGTAAGGTCATACCATTATTTTAACTAAAAAGCCATAGTTCTGCATTTAAAGGCTTCTTTTCTTCTTTTCCGATGTAACATCCTGAAAACCACATAACTTATTTGATAAAATAACGAATTAGCGACAAACTTTATAATTAATGACTAATGCTTCATGCTTGCTGTATCTTAATCTTCTGGACTGAATGTTCTAGTAACCTCAGAGATCTCTGTGGTAGGCCCCCGTAAGCCATCCAAATGACGCAAAATTATATCCAGATGAGTTTAATCCCTCAAATGCAGCCGCCACAAAATCAACTGAAAACACCTTTAGAAGGCAGCCCACAAATTGTATTGTGTAATAAAACCTTCAATATGAATGACACGAATAACAAGTGTTGATTTGCAAAACATTGTCAAAACTTGTCTGTTGTACTACAGTCTACCGATACAGTAAAGACTTAATACTTTCTGGGTTTGTATTTTATGAATATGAAGTTAGCATGAATTTCTAATAAATGCAGTAGGATCCCTTACAGTATGTAACCCATGTAGCATTTCAAACATGTGCAACACTTAAACGCTTATATATTGATTTACAATTTCTTAAGCACAAGTACATTTTGAATTTGAAATATAAACCTCTCTGCAAATTGTACGTGAAAATTAATATATTGCCTCAATTTTTCAAATGTTCATAAAGCACAAGTGAAAATCCTTGGCATGATCCCAGTTATTTATATTTTACAATAATAATAAAAATATAAACAGCCTGCATCACGTTTACTGTTGGCAATTATCTAGTGGCTGACAGAAAGAGACAAACTAGAAAAAGAGGCAGTTGAAACGTCATTTATACAATTCATGCTATTTTATAAATATTTATACTGTACATATTAATATTACCTTATTGTAGTGGAGGGGTTTACGTGTTCCAATAATCCCAGCAATTAAGTTGCCCGGGGCTTTATGCCCCTGGTAGGGTCACCCAAGGCAAACAGGTCCTGGGTGAGGAACCAGACAAAGTG
>JAODKF010000103.1:18005398-18021439 GCA_026779585.1 Mormyrus proboscirostris
ATTTATACTGTACATATTAATATTACCTTATTGTAGTGGAGGGGTTTACGTGTTCCAATAATCCCAGCAATTAAGTTTTATGCCCCTGGTAGGGTCACCCAAGGCAAACAGGTCCTGGGTGAGGAACCAGACAAAGTGTGGCTCAAAAGACCCCTTATGAAGGGAAACATAATGGATCCACAATTTCCCTTGCCCAGACGTGGGTCACCCCCCACCCCCCGGAGCCAGGCCTGGGGGTGGGGCTCAATGGTGAGCACCTGGTGGCCAGGCCTGTACCCATGGGGCCATAGGGGTCAGGTGCCGTGTGAGTTAGGCAGTGGCCGAAGGCGGGGACCTTGGCGATCCGATCCTCGGCTGCAGAAGCTAGCTCTACTCTCACCTCTCTGGTGGGGAAGAAGCCTGAGTTGGTGCGCGAGGTTGTGAGGTTCTGACTAGATATAGTCGGGCTCACCTTGACACACAGCTTGGGCTCTGGAACCATCTTCTTGAGGGGGGGTTGGAACTTCTTCCATTCTGCAGTTGCTTGCAGAGAAAGGCGCCGAGCAGGGGTGGGCATACTTATTGCCCCCTGGCTGGGCACCTGTACATTGGGGTTTACTGCGGTGGATGAGAGGGTAGCCTCCCTTTCGCCTTCGGGTAGGGGGACGGGTCCTGACTGATGTTTGTGCTTATGCGCTAAGCAGCAGTACAGAATACCCACCCTTTTTGGAGTCCTTGGAAGGGGTGTTGGAGAGCGGTCCTCCTGGGGACTCTCTTGTTCAGTTAGGGGACTTCAATACTTATGTGGGCAATGACAGTGAGACCTGGAGGGGTGTGATTGGGAGGAATGCCCCCTCCCCCCGATCTGAACCCGAGTGGTGTTCTGCTATTGCCCGTCACGGATTGTCCATAATGAACACCATGTTAAAGCATAAGGGTGTCCATATGTGCACTTAGCACCAGGACACCTGGTTTGATGATCGACTTTGTAGTCGTGTCATTGGACCTGTGGCTGTATGTATTAGACACTCGGGTGAAGAGAGGGGCGGAGCTGTCAACTGATCACCACCTGACAGGCCCAAGCATATAGTGAGGATCCGCTGGGAACATCTGGCGGAATCCCCTGTCAGGAGGAGCTTCGACTCTCACCTCCGGCAGAGCTTCACCCATGTCCCGGGGGAGGTGGGGGACATTGAGTCTCCACTGTGGAGGCGGCTTACTGGAGCTATAGCTATAAGGTGGTCGGTGCCTGTCGTGGCAGCAATCCCTGAACCCACTGGTGTCCAAGGATGCCGTCAGGCTGAAGAAGGAGTCCTATTGGGCCATTTTAGCCCGTGGGACTCCTGAGGCAGCTGACAAATACCAGGAGGCGAAGGGGAATGTGGTTTCGGCGGTCACTGAGGCATAAACTCGGGTGCGGGAGGAGTTTGGCGAGGCCATGGAAAACGACTTCCGGATGGCTTTGAGGAGATTTTGGTCCACCATCTGGCGGCTCAGGGCAGAAAAGCAGTGCAGCATCAACACTGTTTATGGTGGGGATGGTGCACTGCTGACCTCAGCTCGGGATGTTGTGGGTCGGTGGAAGAAATACTTCAAAACCTCCCTCAATCCCACCGACACGCCTTCCAATGAGGAAGCAGAGTCTGAAGACTTGGAGGTGGACTCCCCTATCTCTGGGGCAGAGGTCACTGAGGTCGTTAAAAAGCTCCTCGATGGCCGGGCCCCGGGGGTGCATGAGATCCACCCAGAGTTCCTCAAGGCTCTGGATGTTGTGAGGCTGTCCTGGGTGACACGCATTTGCAGCATCGCATGAACATTGGGGACAGTGCCTCTGGACTGGCAGACCGGGGTGGTGGTCCCCCTGTTTAAGAAGGGGGACCGGAGGGTGTGCTCCAACTATAGGGGGATCACACTCCTCAGCCCACCGGGTAAGGTCTATTTGGGGGTTCTGGAGAGGAGGGTCCGTTGGATTGTCGAATCTCGGATTCAGGAGGAGCAGTGTGGTTTTCGCAATGGCCATGGAACAGTGGACCAGCTCTAACACATGTGGAATTATGCAGTAAACAAAGAAGTGCTAAATAAACCAAAATTTGTTTTATATGTTCGATTTTTCAAAGTAGCCACCTATTGTGTTGATGACAGCCTTGCACACTCTTGGCATTCTCTCAGTCATATTCATGAGGTATTGACCGGGAATGGATTTCAATGAACAGGTGCACCTTGTCAAGAGTTCATTTGTGGAATTTCTTGCCTTCTTAATGCGTTTGAGACCATCTGTTGTGTTGTGTAGAGGTAGGGTTGGTAAACAGTTCTTTACAGAGAAGAGCCCTATTCACCTACTGTTCTACTCTACATTATGGCAAGAACCACTCAACTAAGTAAAGGGAAATGACAGTCCATCATTACTTTAGGACATGAAGGTCAGTCAATCAGGAAAATTGCAAGAACTTTGAATGTATCCTCAAGTACAGTCGTGAAAACCATCAAACGCTGTGATGAAACTGGTTCTCATGGGGACCGACCCAGGAAAGGAAGACTGCAGAGGATAACCAGCCTCAGAAACCGTACATTAACAGCACCTCAGATTAGAGCCCGAATAAATGCTTCTCAGAGTACATCTGGTCCTTTCACATAATCATACTGTTTAATGAAACCCTTTTATGTTCATTATCAGAATTAAGCACGTACTGCATTTGAAAGACATTTGGATCACTGAAAATGTGTTTCAGATATTGAGATAAGTCAGGCAGAACATTACAATATAGCCCTGAGAAGGTCGCAGCATTCTTTGTGCCATGTTGTATGTTGAGTAGCATTACAAAGCGTGATGGATGTCTGTTTGACAAAAATGACACATTAGAGGACTTTAGAAAGCGTGATGCTAAACTGGATGTGCCAATTTCAATAAATGAGTGTATGCTGGCAGCACAGGAAAGGAGGGATCAGCTTACAGGAGAGCTGAATCATCTGTAGCTTAGTAAGGAATCGAAAAATAACAATCCCATTGATTTGAACATTTTAAAAACTCTAGGTTGTGTTTTGTTTGAACAAAGGTTACATTTTTATTTATATTTGGTGAACCGCAGACCCAAAATTAAAACAAAAAAACACACAGGCATAATTAAGTCCCCGTTCCCAGCCGCTGCTCTCCTTCAGCAGCAAGCTTTCCCGTATTCTGACATCATTATACCGCTTTCTGCACTGCATGGGTGAAGTAATGATGCTAGAGAATGTGGACACACTCACTGTTATCTCATCCCACTCTTGCTTCACCTCAAAAATCTTAGGTGGAACAGTGCTGCCCCCGTAGGTGATATGCCCCCTCCTTTTTACCTCGTGCACAAGCACGTCCGTTTCCTCGGCCAAAAGTGATCTGACTTGGCAGGCAAACTGCCATAGATCATGTGCTGCTGCCTTTTAAAGGTGAGGTGACGTGCCATTCCTGTGGGGTTATTGCATGTTACGCCTGAAACACGCTTCTGAATAATTAAGAGGAACCAATAACTGTTGGTCACATTTTGCGTGTTGCATTAGATCGTCGAAATACTGTAGAACCCCGTGTGTGGAGTTTGCATGATCTCCCTGTGTGTAGATCTTCATCCATACAATGTTTTTGTGAAGCAGTTATATGATACATCAAAACATTCTGTACTTATCACTTATTACAACGCCAAACGTCATCTGCTATCACCCTCCCTTCTGCTGCCCCTAAGTGATTCATCAAATTTGGGGCAATCTGTCTCAGAATTTGCCTTTGCCAAGTTTGAAAAAAAGATCAAGTGCCATTTTTTGCCATCACTATGTGGTGCTGCTTCAACTTTGGTGCGTTCAATATCAAAATTTAATCATTTCTAGTAAGTTTCCCATAGAAATCCTTTGCAAAGTTTGAAAAACGCTTTTTTAAATTATCGTGTTAACAAGTAAAGTGTCTGCGGCAGAGGACTTGTCCCAAAACTACACACAAGTAAGTTTTTAATGCGAACAAAGCTGCAGCATAAATTAAAATGGAAAGGCAATCTATCGATGACGAAAAACAAATCGTTAAACTACTTTGATGGTTACTGCATCCTATTCAAGATGATTCCCTGCCTTCCAGTGATTGCTGGAAGAGGCCTCAGACTTACTGCAACCCAACACTGGACAGCAGTTATGGGGGATGAAGATGAATTTTGATCATTATTAAATGATAACTGTATTTATTAAACAAGACACATTACATTACCTAACTCTTGATTCATCAAGTTGCTCAAATGCCATCTTGTTTTCAAATCAACTAAACTTGGAGCAGATTAAGATTAGTTCAGACAGGCTTCTTTTATTTGCTAAATGTTACGTCTGATAAACAGGTGTTCGTTCTCCAAGTTAATTATAACGTTTATTATGAACTAAAATCAAATTCTAAATCTGATCCTCAGTGAAATTGTGAGAGCAGTAGAGTACTTACACTTATTTTGTGTAAGCCGTCCAAGATTGACTAATATAGAGTGCATTTCTAATAATGCTGCAACGGTTGTTATTGTGCGTATTAAATGTACGGAATGATTTACAAAAAAAAAAAAAAATGTAACTACTAAAATAAGTACTTGACAGGACCTGAATACAACATGATGAAAATTAAAGTTATTTTTGTTATTCATATGAGGCATGTTGGGCACTATGACTTCATAGTTTTTTGTCATTCATTTAAAATTTGATTGTTTGAATCCTTAAAACTCTGGCACTTGTTCTAAAATACATGTTTAAGTTCTGAAGTCTTTGTTTTGCCTTGGACCTAGTAAAAAAAATGAATGGCCAGACTTGAAGAGATTCTAATTTATGTTCTGCAACCTCTTTCATTTACTTTCACCCTCTACCACATGACATCATGGAAAAACGAGTCGGCCCTAAAAAGCGAAGTAGGAAACACTGTATTTCTCTCACTGTGAGAGGTGAGCCCAGGGCTACATCATTCCAAAAATAAAATTTATATCATGGGATTCCTCAGATACTTTCATCTCAAACCTTGTGATTCGAGTGCCATTTAAGCTAGTTTGATTAGGCTATGAAGCTGAAAAACAGAGTGTACTGATATTTGAGCATGGATTAATCATCAGCTGGTTTTAATAAACTGTTCAAACAGTCCTGTTTTATCTGGCCTAGGGAGTTGTTTGGCAGACCTGGAGTATGCATTGCATACTTACCTATTTACCTGGTATGTATGTGGGCCAAAGCAATAGCATTTCTTAGAGGAGACTATTCGTAACATATAAAAGCTTGATTCTTAATCAGCAATATATTGCAAGATCATAAATGGGCTAAACATCCTTAAATATAAAGAAATCCTTAGATCATTTCATGAAGTCTTTGATTCTTATGATCAATAACATTTATTTCTGACATCTAGTTAGGATCCAAACAAAGTTAGTGTTTTCAAAGCTTTTAATAAAATATTCAATGTCATATCATAATAATTACTGATGTTTTATAAAGGGCTAGGAAATTTCTCAGCACCATTCAAAAGAATGAAAAATGTAATAAGCTAAAAATATCCATCCATCCATGAGCTATAATTATTTTTAGTCTATGAGCTAAGAATATCTAATATAATACAAACACTTCCACATTTTACAGGCAATTTCTGCCTACATTACAGGAACTTTAGGTAATGTTAATTATGGACTGTTCATGTAAGGTATGCAATGTTACCTCAGAAACCTGTTCAAGCAGATTTAAAAATATTTTATATATTGTCATCATCAATTTATAGCTTCATTTCTACCCTACAACGTTAAAAAAAAAAATGCTTCAGTCTTACAATAAGATGTCATATGTGTGACAAACTGAACGTTACTTTGTTCAATGCATGTAAGAAAATCTGCTAAAAATGATTCAAAAACTGAATCATAAGTCAATGTTAGCAGATTAAATATATGGGGAAAAGTATTGGGACATACCTTTTAATTATTAAATTCAGATGTTTCATTCAGACCCACTGCCACTAGGGGTGTAAGAGCACACATTGATCACGGTTCGGTATATACCTGAGTTCGGTACGTTTTCAGAACAGTGGGGGTCAAAGTACCAAAACATAAATTGCTCTTTTTTATCTTTATTAAATTCTTGCTATTTACTGAACAAAGTCTGACTATCTTTGTTAAATAAAAAAGTCTCTGTCAATACTGCTGCAATTACTAATAAAAAAAACTAAAGTAAATCAAAATTAATATTCCCTAAAAGTAAAATAACTATCCATTACGGCACACATATAGAAAATTAACTGCGCATGACCTGTATTGTATTCACATCAGCACCTTTCAGCTTCATATTAGAATTTTGCAACATAAATATTGTCTCTAAAAATACAAAGTATAACAAAATAAATCTCCATTATGGTGCAGCATTAAAAAAAAAACCTATGCGTAGTGACGCAACTTCATTTACCCCTCTCCACATGTAACTCAGGGGAAACACAAAGATTCTGCATTTGCTACATTCATTCAGAACTTGTGCATACTGAACCAAAAGGCTTTTATCTAAAGATTTCAGTACAAATACATGCAGTGTTATACTACTAATTGCCTCAGCTGTATAAAATCAAGTACTTAGCTATGCAGTCAGGTTTACATGTATTTGTTCTGAAGACCTCAGTGAATTCAAGCATGGTACTGCCATAGGATACTGCTTTACAATAAGTCAGTTCATGAAATTTCTTCCATGCTAAATATTCCAGAATCAATTATAAGTGGTACTATTGCAATGTGAACATGTACAGGAACAACAGAAATGACATGATGAAGTGACAGACCACGTAAAGTTACAGAGGGTTGCGGAGTGCTGAGACACATAGTGCATTGAAGTCACCATCACTCTGTTGACTCAGTAACTGCAGTGTTCCAAACTTCCTCTGGCATTAACTCCAGCAGAAACACTGTGTGCTGGGAGCTTCATGGAATGGGCTTCCATGGCTGAGCAGCTGCACGCAAGCCTCACACCACCAAGCACAATGGCAAGCATCCGCAGTGGTGTAAAGCACGCTGGCACTGGACTCTGGAGCAGTGGAAACCTGTTCATTACAGTGATGAATCACGGTTCTCTGTTTGGCAGTCTAATGGATAAGTCTGGGTTGGGTGAATGCCAAAAGAACATAACCTGCCTGACTGCATTGTGCCAACTGTAAAGTGTGGTGGACGAGAGATAATGGTATGGGGTAGTTTTTCAGAAGCTGGGCTAGGCCCCTTAGTTCCAGTGAAGGGAACTCTTAATGCTTCAGCATACCAAGACATGTTGGATAACTCTAGCTTCCAACTTTGTGGCAACAGTTTGGGGAAGGTCCTTTTCTGTTCCAGCATGACTGTGCCCCAGTGGAGAAAGCAAGGTCCATAAAAACATGGTGTGGAAGAACATGATTGGCCCGCACAGAGCCCTGAACTTAACTCCAGTGGGAACTCAATAGGGATAGCCTTCAGCAGGGAAAAGTTAAAGCCCTATATAGAAAGCATTACCAAAAATGTATAACTGCAGTTATTTGTTTACAAAATACCATTATTAATGAAATACATTTAAACAGTTATCTATAAGAGAGCTTAAATTCATTGGATTGGCAAAACAGATGATAGCCATCATCTATAAGTAGATGACAATTCCAGTTAAAAGCAAAAATAAGGCCCCTACCGTTCCTTTTTTTGGCCAGTGGGGGAAGCAGCCTGTTAACCTGGAGACTTAGATCTTTCATGTCATCTGAGACGCTGTTAGCTTTGCTGTGGTGGCGTGTGGGGACTTGTACCGTGTCCTTCTCCTGCGAAGATGACTTGGTGGTCACCCCTGCATTCATCACCCTCACCGCACACTGTTCCAGATCACGTCTCATACAGGTCAGCCCCAATCAGCTTCACTGTCAAAACACATAATTACACACAGTTACATATATACTTAGTTACTGAACTAGCCAGACAGTTGAAAATCGAAATTAGGGCTGTCACGATGACTCAGTTAAACTTGATTATTTAAAAGCAATTTAATGGTGCATAGAAGATGAGGGTCTAAATAAAGAGTAAAAACATCAGTTGACTGGAAGCATTTCACATTCAAAAGTGAATGAAAATGCAGCAAAACTTAAATATCACAACACCATGATTGCAATGCAAATACATCTTAAAAGGCATTCGGGTTTGACGGACACAGCCAATGTGTGTCTTGCCAACACTTTGACTTAAACTACATGAATAATGTAGTAGTACATGTTTACTTAATGCATTAATTAACCAGTAATTGCTAAGTACTGATCCCATGTTCATTCATCATAATAAATAATGATAATTAATATATATCATGGGAAATCTATATTAGTTCATGATTTGTTTTTGAGTAGTAAATGAGTTAAGAAATTTTTGCCCCTCAAGTGAAGTCTTAACATTATTTACTAATTAGTTAACTAACGGCAGATCATCCAGGTTGCTTCCAGCGTTCAAAAACATGCAATTCCTGCCTCATGGCAATTGCAATCTGTATATTATATTATATTGTGTTTTTAAACAATTACTCAAATGGTCAGATTAATTGGCAAATTTCTCTATTGATATAATCATTATTGACAGCTTTAATCAAAATTTATTTTTTTTTTAAATACAAAGCTTAATAGTTCAGAACGTTTTGTTGCTTTTTTCCTTCACATCTGCTTTTAGTCTGAAGACATTCTGCTCAATCAAATTCTATTTACATAGCTTACATTGCATTCTTCCTACTTCTGAGCCCACAAACGTGTCTCCCTTCAAATTTATCAGCCAACTTACTAATTTACGGAATGTACAAAGTGCAGACCTTTTCAGAGCCTCCACATTTCTACAGTGTAAATATTAAACAGACGAGTTCTGATTTCAGTAGCTTTGAAATCCCGCACAGTGTGGCTGTGAAATATGACAAGGTCATCACACTCTGCTATGGAGTGCAAGTCTTTTCTTTTGCTTGTTGTGATACAGTACATCATCAAAAAACAAACTATGTAAGGGAATACAAAAACAATACACTGTTTTCTTTAATAAGTGGTATGTTTTAAGGCAATAAAGTGCGATAAGAGATTTGTGTGCCATTATTATTTATACACACATGTATGTGGTAGTGTGTGGTTTTACTCCAGGAAGCCAGATTCCCCGCTATAGTTTAAAAATGCATATTGGCTGACAGGTTTCTCTAAATTGCTCCTAGTGTATGATTGTGTGTATGTGACCTGTGATGTATTGCATCCTGTCCAAGGTGTAGCCAAGATAAGCTCCAGAGAGTTCATTCGTAATTGCTGTGTATGAACGGGAAAAGGGAGAAACATTTGTACACACATTTATACGAAGATTTTAGGACTTATAAAAAAAAATATGCATTGTTTGCACATTTATCAATGATCCAAATCATTTTGGAGGAGATAGAAAAAAGCAACATCTAGAGTTTAGATAGAAATACGCATCTAAGTTAGTGGAATGACAATTGTCAATAACTACGAAAACATTTTGTTAAATCTGAAATACAGCTAACACTAAGTATTTGTGTTATTGTTTTAAATTAATTTCTTCAAAATACATAAAGCAAATTAACCTGCACTTTACCTTCGAAAAGAATCATGGATGATGTGAGGGAGACGAGAGAGAGGAGAAGAGGAGGGCTATTTTGTAGGACGACGACGTTTCTCTATAACTAACGGAATCACTACTATCTGTTGGCTCACTGGAATCTTTTTCTTTTGGTGTAACTTTAACAAGGAACATATCCATTCTGTGTTTTTTTCGATTTAGCAGAAATGTGGACATTGCATTGTCGTTAAACAGATTTATCGCTCGCTACGCCCTTATTTGGGTGGTGCTTTTTTACTAAATTTTGACTATATGAGTGAGGGACACCGACTGAGACCGAGCATGGGAGATGATTACCCACAATCCTGCAGCGAGGGAGAACCATCAGCTCAGTTGTGGTCACATGATGCTCGGCAGACAAAGCGTATATATAACTTGTATTGCAAGATCTTGCTCGTTTATCAAGTTAAAATTTATTAAGAATTTGCGCTCGTCTTGCAAAACACTCACAGATACTCGTAGTTCTAGGTTCTACTCTGTATGTGTGTGTGTGTACACGTGTATTATATATATTTGCTGTGCTGCTTGAAAGTTTGTGAACCTTCCAAACATGGTAATTGTTTTCTAAAAATAAATTAAAATAGTTAGTCTGTAACGCAAACCTTAAAATAGATATATTTTCATTATTCATTTAACGAAAGTAATTTGACTGTCAAAAAACAGAAAATCTGCCATGTGCAAAAATATATCAGTACTTTGTGGCACCTCCTTTTGCAGCCATAAATTCAACCAAACGTCTTCTGTAACCAGAACTAGTGTCTCACATCTGCTTTTGGGAGTTTTTTGCCTACTCTTCCATGCATAACTCAGTCAGTTGAGAGTACATCTGGCATGTACTGCCCGCTTCACATCTTACCACCGCATTTCTATGAGATTGAGGTCCGGATTTTGACTGGGCCAATCCAGAGTGTGAATCGCCTTTCTCTTATGCCATTCCTTGGTAGTTCTGCTGGAATGTAATTCCACTTCCGTCCCAACTTGAACTCCCTGACTAATGGCAGGAGATTCTGGTCCAGAATTTGTTGATATGGTTTGACCAAGTGCTCTCTGGCAAAGTTTAAATGGGAAACTTTGTTCTTTCTTGAAAGGGGAGGCTTCATTGTAGCAGTTCTCCCATGAATGTCATGTCTGTTCACGTTTAGCCTGATTATAGATGCATGTATATTTATCCCAGATAGATCTGCCAGAGAGGTCTGCAACTCTGGAAGTGACGAATATATATGTATATGTACTACTAATAGGAGACAGCCATTAGCTACCTAAGTGCTGGCTATTATCCCCATACATGCACCATCTAGAGAACATGAATCCCGGTTCAATGGATTTTAAATCCTCCCATTTTTTTAAATTTCTGTCTTTGCCCAGCTTGGTGAGTTGACTGCATTAACAGCAGCAGTCATATGCTGTTGCCTCACACCTCTGGGACCCAGGTTGGCCCCTTGTTCAGGGTTGTTCCCTGCCTCATGCCCATTGCTTCCGGGATAGGCTCTGGACCCCCCATGACCCAATAGGATAAAGCGGGCTGGAGAATGAATGAATGAATAAAATATTATTATTAAATCTGAATGTACATTATACCAAAAACAAAAGTACCTTGAAGGGCCAAATAAAGAGGCCAGGAGGGTAAAGGAAGATGAACACAGACTAAACTAAACAATGCTGAGGGAAACAGTAACCAGTAACACTAACTGGGGTCCACAACACAGTTAACGGGAACAAACACACAACAAATGCACAATGAGAGAGGAACAGAGCACGGGCAGGCAAAGACATCCACAAGTAATGTGGATCAGATATGAGGACGGGTCCAGGTCATGAGTTCTAGGAGCTAGAAACAGATGAAGGTAATTAACAATAGAGCCGTTTCTGAAAGGGAATGGGCTGCTTTTTAAAACGCACACCTACAGATGTTTCTACGGTATTGGATTTATAAAACTGTAACACATCTTGGTTTACACAAGACTTATAAATTTGATTTTTACTGTTCATATGTATAAATTCTTCCTCAAAGACACACAAAAACGTACATAAACTTTCAAAGTGCATTTTGGTGTTAGAGTACATGTACTTTGTGGAATGTTAATAAAAGTGAATCTTAAAAAACATGCTGCACATTGCACGTTAAATTCCAAGAGCTTTATAAAACACCCTGAAAAAAATGGGTCGGAACGGAATATAGAGAAGGAAACAACTTGCTGTGCAGAGAAGCCATTGTGACTGCAGTTATCAGGATCAAAGCCATATCTTCACTCTCAAACCTTGACATGTATGTGTAAGTGCATCTGCAGTATAATAGGGGATCCCCTATTATGCAATGTTGTGCCAAAGCAGGTGGGGGACATTGATGTGGTACGTGAAACTCTAATTGAACAAATCATAAGCTGACCTAGACCATCTAGCTACTACATTTGTCATTGCCATGTTGGCATCACAAATGATTTTGCAGATAAACAAAATGAAATAACTTCCAATTCACAAAACTAGCTTAATTAGCACATCTTTCATTGTCTGCATCAACTGCTGTATTCTGTACTGTTGTGCATAAAAAAAATCAAAATTGATTTGAGGTAAAGCTGTCACTGCTTGAGGCTTTATTGCAATATCAGAATGTCAGTGCAGTCGATTGCCTTGATGACATTAGGTAAATGATATCACTGCAAATGTAGTTTTTACGTTACCATGTTCACAGAAAGCATAGGGAAACACACATTTAATGCAACAGGGACAAAATTCAAAGACAGATTACACATAGTAAAAACAGTTAAAAATAATTTTGTTGGTCCATAAAACACTTTCCATTTATGTAATCACTAACAATAACACCATTGTGCTGTATCACATTCTCATGACTAAAGCGTATTTGTATACGTTGATCCATATGCATGCAAATTGCTGGCATCTAATTCACATTCAGTCCCACTACAGACTGTCCCAGATTAACAATCTATGTGATTTATGATGACTTGCATATATGACCAGTTATATATATAAACACACACACACATACACACACACACACACAATTCCAGGCTAATTCTGACACCTAGAAGTCATTATCCTACTCTGACATGTCTCCATTTTGATGTACGACCTGTCATTTGAAACAAAATCCTGACATAAGTCAGGAACACTCTACAGTGACAGATACATTTCTGTCAATTAATGGGAAGAGGTGACAAACAAATTCTCCAAGGTAAATACCTAGTCCTTGTCTTACAGGAATAAATGGTAAATCAATGCCAATGCCAATTCACATTTTTAGATTTCATTTGTATGTGAAGGTGTGGGCACATGATAAAAAGGGTTGGCATGTAGCAGGTTTACCTGTAGTTCCCTGATTTAAAATGCATTCCACCTTTTCCTGATTTGTTCAAAATGTTGTGCACAACTGCCCCAGGGTTCACCAAACGTACACGTTTTTTCCTGACCATGATAAACAAGAAGATAAACGTAGAAGGGGGATAGATAGATAGATTGAAAGATGATTTTGTACACAATTCACATATTAAACCTCACAAAATACCATTACTTAATGATTATAAATCATAAGATAAAAAAGACTGTTTATAAAATATATCACTTAATGATTTGCCAGGACAGTGCATAGAATGATGCAGCTGTGTTGTAATGTGATTGTGTTGTAATAAATTCACCCCAGGATACCACTAGTTTCCACGTCAAATCCAGTAGCTGTGGTGGTTTTTCAGTCATGCCTGTTTTCTTGTCAAATATATGATATTTTCATAGAATATTATGTAATATATCATATTTTAAACTTGTTGTTTCTGTATTGGGCAGGTAGCTGGAATGAATGGATGGATGGTCAAGTTAAATTACACAAAGATTCTTAGTCGAGCTCGGAAGTTAGGTGGGATAGTATTTAACCCTGTTCTCCAAATGACAGTTTGTGTGATGATTACTAGAGTACAGTAGAAAATAAACATTTATCATGTATTTTTATTAAGTTACATGTACCCTACTGTATATGCAAAGAAATGATAAACAAGCCCAAAACACTGTAAAAATGTATACAGTCTTAAGAGTTGGAAAGCTGCTTTGGACTTGAGAGTAGCATTCGCAACATACGTTCGTAGGGCTTTGAAGGAAGTGTTAATATCAAGACAAGAAGTTGCATTTATCACCAATGTCAGTTTGTTTTTTTGTCCTTTTCTTGAAATATATTCAAATAGCTGATATAAACAGTTCATGATAGAGGTTATATTTCTATGTTCAGCATTAATTGTTGGCCCAACAAAATTATTTTTAACTGTTTTGAAGTGCTTGCCAAAGTCATAACAAATAATGACCATTTCTCATTACAAATAATGACTATTTCCCATTAATGTGTCACTTGGTCTTAAATGAAGTATTAACCAAAATACTACAAAAGCACAAAATTTCTAGAAAAAAAAATCTTTCTAAGTTAAAAGGAAATATTAGACATGCTTCACACTTATATCATCTCTATTTTCCAACAAAGAAAAAAAAAATGTTGTATATATTGAACAATGCTTGTATATTGAAACATTTCATTTATCTAAACACTTTCAGACAAAGGGAATACATTTTAAAAATGACTCTGTACAGATACGTTAGTGCTTGGGTTGTCCGTTAACTACCAGCCCTATGCTGAAGGCAATTATGCTGTTTCGCTATTGACAGGACGCTGGTCATGCTGAAGCCCAGACTCAAGCAAGGATCCTTAATGAGGCAGCTTAGATCAATGCAGTAGTAAAAACTTCAGTAACACTGTTTTAATAGGCTGCCTTAGGATACTATTTTTAATTCCAAATCCAGGATGTACATAAGATTCCAAAATGAATGGGGAAAATTATGTATTTAAAATAAACATACTAAGAAGCCCTTTTTAACATAGCTGATATATAAATTACTAAATCACTGCTTGGAGAAAATAAAAATTAAACACAAATAACAGTGGTAATGCTTTTCTTTTAATAGGCAGTTGTATAAATTCTTTTCATTGGAAAAAATCACATGAACACATTTTTGCATTGTAACACGTGTATTGGTCTTCATCAAAGCTGCAGGTTGAATAGTTCAGCATAAACATACTCAAGTTCCATTACAGATGCTTTCAGAAGAGTGTAATACAGCAATCAGCCATAGCAGTAAAACCACCTGCTTAAAAGTCTGTAGGTACCCCTCCTGTCACCAAAACAGCTCTGACCCGTCAAGGCATGGACTCCACAAGACCTCTGTCCTGTGGTATTTGGCACCAAGATGTTAGCAGCAGATCCTTTAAGTCCTCTAAGTTGTGAGGTGGGGCCTCCATGGATCAGACTTGTTTGTCCAGCACATCCCAAAAATGCTCAATCAGATTGAGATCTGGGGAATTTGGAGGCCAACTCAACACCTTGAACTCTTTTTCATGCTTCTCAAACCATTCCTGAACAATTTCTGCAGTGTGGCACGGAGTTTTATCCTGCTGAATGAGGCCACTGCCATCAGGAGATACCATTGCCATGAAGGGGTGTACTTGGTCTACAGCAATGTTTAGGTAGGTGGTACATGCCAAAGTAACCCATGAATCCATGCAATGTACAGGAATGCCAGCTTTCGGTGGTGGACAAGGGTCAGCATGGGCACTCTGACAGGTCTGCGTCTACGCCGCCCCATGAACACCAGGGCCCAGTGTGATTGGACACCTTTCTATCATAGTCAGCATTAACTTTTTTTTTAGCAATTTCTGCTACTGTAGCGCTCCTGTGGGATCAGAGCAGACAGACTAGCCTTCACTCCCCACATGCATCTATGAGTTTTGTGTGCCTATTATCTTATTTTGCCTGTTCACCGCTTGGCCGTGATTTTAAAGTTGTGGCTGATTGGTGTATATTGAAAAGCATTAAAAAATATGTTGCCTGCAGCTGATTCACTTACATGTTGATTCATTTAGTTAGGGAAGATGACTTCTCCATAGTACATCATAGTATAAATATAATCATAGTAGGGTAGATTTACTGCTTTCCTCTGGTATAGTTTCCATATATGGAGTATTGTCATTTAGCCTGCTTGGAAAGCATAATAACCCACATACAGATAAGAAAATTCATCATCTTATCATCATTAACCTTAAAGTGAGCACTAGTGCTAATCTCATAACATATTAAATACTGTAGGCCTTTTCATTGCCAGGTACTGTTGCTGATCTGAGAAAAGCTGACTGAATAGGAACCAGTGACCTATGAGGCTAGCAATGCCAATGCAGTGTACTGTTCTAGGAGTCTGAATGGGAACCAGTGTTCTATGAGGCTAGCAATGCCAATGCAGTGTGCTGTTCTAGGAGTCTGAATAGGAACCAGTGTTCTATGAGGCTAGCAATGCCAATGCAGTGTGCTGTTCTAGGATTCTGAATAGGAACCAGTGACCTGTGAGGCTAGCAATGCCAATGCAGTGTGCTGTTCTAGGAGTCTGAATAGGAACCAGTGACCTGTGAGGCTAGCAATGC
>JAODKF010000103.1:18029990-18042324 GCA_026779585.1 Mormyrus proboscirostris
TCAGCACCGCACTAGTCTGAATGCCTGAGTGCAGCCACGCAGTGGGTGATACCTCAGCACCGCACTAGTCTGAATGCCTGAGTGCAGCCACGCAGTGGGTGATACCTCAGCACCGCACTAGTCTGAATGCACCAGTGTGAGTCTTTTCCGGTGGCCGGAGAGCTAATTTCCTTAAATTTCCCTGTAAGTTGGAGAACCTGCTCACAGGGCTGGATGTAGATTAATGTCAATCGCAGGACGAAGCAATCGCAGGTTAAAGGCCTTGCTCGAGAGTCCGACGGAGTAGGGTTGCTCCTAGCATTCACAGTATTCGAACTAGCGAGTTTCCGATTGCTGGCACAGGTCCCCAAACTCAGAGCCACCACTCCACCCAATACCAATGTGGTTGAGCGGTAAATCCATCACATGATTTCATACTGAAAATGGCAATAGCTTAAGGAAAATTGCAGCACACTCATATTAAAACTGTAATGCCAGATTATTGTTGAACTTACTACGAAAAACAACAGTGTAACAATAATGAAAAATTTGAGACGACACCAGTCATGCCTCGTCTTGTACCTCATTTTAAAGGTTGCACTAGTAATATACGATGTTGAGTTGTGTCTGCTGTCGGTGTTGAGTTATGCCCACTTCCAGTCTCTGAAGGTAACAGCGCATAAGGCCTGGTGACCCCGGGCCTGCACACCATGCATCACAGCTGTCCTGAAGAGCACCATGGATTTATTTCAGTGCTGGATGCTAATTGAAGTATTTTATTGCAACAATAACTCTAAAATATGAGATCAAAATCCATTATATTACTTCCTTTTATTGGCCTCCCTTAGCTGTGTAATAAAAAGCAGCTCTGCAAGTTATTGTCAAAAATGACCATGTTCACAGGCTAACCATGAAGAAGAAAGCAACTTTTGCTAGCTAAAAAACTTTTGAATATTATTGTAAATTAGCCAGCTAACGGTCCTTGGCACAGAAAGGATTTAAATTTCAGAATAAAACATTCTTTTGGAATGTTAAATGGAAGCCACTCCTGAGTATTGACTACTAAATACTAAAATATATGATAAATGAATCTTAATATTAGCTCACTTACATTAAGGCTGTTCATGGTGCTGAACAGGGTATGAGTTTAGAAGATGGCTCTTAACACTGACCGTGAAAGACAAAAATTCAATGTTTTCTTTTTGAATTGTTGAGTGCTGTTAAATAAGACTTTGTTTTTTATACCAGTAATCTGCATGTATAGTTGTTACTTCTGTAGATACTGTACATTTCTCTGTACCAGTGGTTCTGTGGGATCACGGTCAAACAAATGCAGGATGATTTTCGATGGATGCCTCCCTGACAATTTGTATTGGTAGCAATCTGTTAACAAAATATATCACCAGGTTGGCAAATTTTATCATATTGACTGGGGGGGGGGGGGGGGGGGGGTCACACAACCTGACCAGTGTGTTTTGGGAGGATCTCCAGACAAAAACTTTGATAGCGCTTCGCTATACCTGAAACAGTGTGCTCTCTCTGTTTTTACAGCTGGGTCTTGGAGCACTCTGCCATTAGTGGCTTGTCCTGTGTTAACCTTAATTTTCAATGATCTAGTCAGAGCTCATCCAACGGGACTCCTCACTGTCCACCAATCATCCTGGTACGTCACAGGCCTCCAGAAGGCATGATGAATCACGCCCTGTGTGTTTAACTTGCTAAATACGAAGAAGTCATGAAATCTAAATACATAAGGTAATATAAATACAAAGAAACAATATAATCTCTTGCAAGGCTTGCAAACTCTTTGTGTGTGACATTTCTCGTGACTCTCCCTGTTTCGGCTCTGACACTGTGGGCTGGCACTAGCAGTGTTTAAAAAGCTCCTGGAAAGTTTATAGTAGGTGTACTTCTCTTCAGTTTTTGTGTGACAACCTTTAGCGCACCGTACCCATCATGAGGAAAACAGCGGGACCTCCCTGGAATCCTTTCTGCAAATTTCCATTCATGCATTTGCACACTGTTTCGCTAACCCCCTCCTTGTTTTTCTTTTTTTTTTTCGTTAAATCTCACAGTTGATAATTAATACCAGCTGGTTTGTCAGGCTGCAGGTTTGAGGTAGTGCATTCAAACAAGCAACATATTTTATGTTCTGGCACAATTTCCACAATTTAGGACATAAGCGTGTTTACAGAGAAAGTGTCATCATTTATTGCGGTGTTGTATTACAAATACCGCACTCTACACACTGCATTTATTATATATTTATTTATTTATATATGTATTTTATACTTATGCATTTGAAATTATTCGTATCTTGGAATGCAATTTTAATTGCCTTCCTGCATGCATTATTCGACTACACTGAACTTTGTGGGAGCCTGGTATTATACAGAAATAAATTAAATAAAAGTACAAAAAAATACAAATAATTAAATAATCTAAATGTCTACTGTGGCACCTTTGCAGTTCTACACTGATAATCAGACTGGTTGATCTGCCTTGTATCTCAAACACCTACTGTGCTTCTGTTAGAAAGATATTTCCCATTGAGAACAACAATATCCAGATAAACGAAATTAGATGTTGTGGAAGAAACTTACTGATTTACTAAAAGACTATATCTGAAGAACTGAAACAGCAACCACTGAATCGACCTCTGCCTTTTGAATCAAGCCTGGCTGAAGAAGAGCTGCATTTGATACAGCACACCTGCAGCAGTCTATAGCAAATCTTTTTGGGACTTGTTTAAACATTTAAACTGGCTAAGGTGGAACATAAATTTCTTGGAAACAATCTTTTTGCCATGCTGCTGGTTTTGGTTTACCTTGTGCCAAGGAAATTTCACTGCAAGTATAGATTTATTCCTGTATTGTACTTTATGTGGCTTAATGAAAAACACTTTGATTCCTTGTTATTCGATGATTCGAATAATCAAAAGCACCTGATATATATTTTCTGCAGAGTGATTTGCTGGTATCCCGATCAGGGTGTTACACTTCCTTGCGTTTCCCTGGATGACATGCAGGGTCAATATGAGCCTGTACTAGATGATAGGTTACAGAAGATGGATGGATGATTTTTTAATACTTTTTTTATATAAGTTATTCTTTTGTACAGCAAGTTATTAATTAATTTTTCTGAGAGATAGCAATACCATGGGCTTGAAAGGGAGGCATAATCATATTTTTTTTTTACGATAAATCAAAGCATAAGTATATGGAAAGCCGACATCTTTCTATAATGGCTTACACAGCTACTGTATATCACTACCCTGGGAAATAGAAGGGGCTTGCTAACACATTAGTTCTTTACAGGGTAGATACGCAGGACAATTTTGAATCACAGATTCACCTGAACGGCATCTCACATTTCAGACAGATACTGCAGTACCTGTTTGAAACACATATAGCCATAAAAAGCACATCAATAGCACACACACAGAACTGAGGCCAGACTGAGAACTACAGCAATGGAAGTGTGAGGAAACAACACTACTCACTGAGTTACTCGCCACATCTTCCCTGTGATGCACCTTCACACAAACATACCAGAAGAATATCTCACTGTGGGAGCTCCATTGCTCCAGCACTTTGCCAAATTTTGTCTATCTCTCTCCACGGATGCCATTGCATAGGTGAGACATGGCAATATTGAGTAAGTACTGAATAAAGTTATCCAGCTAAGTTTTCACTACTGCAGTCACAGAATAATAATGCGTTAGGAAAAATAACCGACATGAAAATCAGGTTCTGCCTCGCACCTGTAGCCTCCGGGACTGGCTCTGGACCCCCCAGCGAACCGGAATAGGACCAGCGGTTACGGAAAACAGATGGAGGGATGAATGGATGAAAAGCAGGTACCCTATTCATTAAGGTCATAAACTTTCAAGCAGTTTCTTATTCAAGATTCTGTGTAATACAGCCTTGCAGCCCATAATGACGTTTCAGTCAACGACGGGCTGCATATATGACGGTGGTCCCATAATATTATAAAGGAACAGAAAAATTCTCATTGCCTAGTGATGTTTTAGCTGTCATAACATTGTAGCGCAACTCATTATGTATGTGTTTGTGGTGTAAACAAAGCTACTCTGCTGGTAGCCGTATGAAAATATAGCGTACACAATTGCGTTCTGCACATAAAACTTTATAATAAACAACTATGCGACAGGTTTATGTACTTACTTTTATTGTTGTCTAGACTATATCACATAGCCGAGGTGTGTACTAGACTATACCATCTAGGTGTATAGATCCATGATGTTCACACAATGATGAAATCACCTGATGACGTATTTTTCAGAACGTATCGACATTGTAAAGCAGCGCATTACTGTACTAAATCAATAATTTTAGTATACATTTTAAATCTTACATTTAATAGCTCAAATGACTCGTTTTCTGGAGAATATCATAATAATTTCTTCCGTATAATGTTTTTAGAAATAGTTGTCTCCATTTATCTCTCCATCCATCCTCAAACCACTCATCCTTGTCAGGATCATGGAACAGAAGGGCACACGTCCAGAGTACATCCAAGCCAGAACACGAGTCCATCTCAGGGCATGAACACATTCACACGCTATGGGCAACAGAGGACACCAGTTAGTCTTTGGAGAGCGAGAGGGAACCTGCACGACAGGAAACCTGCACGACAGGGAACCTGCATGACAGGGAACCTGCTCATAGTATTCAACACCCCAACCCTGGAGGTGTGAAGCAACGTCGCTAATTACCAAGCTACTCAAATACATTTATGTGTCCTCAGTTAACCCGCAGTCATCATAAATGACCTTTAGCTCAAAACCTGACCCTCTTCAGCTCGCTACAGCATCGATATCAGGTGACAGACCTCAACAGTTAACAGGAAGATAAATGGCTGGAATGGCACCCTTAGTGCAGCTCAGGACTGACCACATACTCAAATGCACTTCCTGAATGAAACGTCTTTGAGCCTTTTGCTTCACATTCGTTTAGCTTTTGGACTTCGACTATGACAAACATTGGTTTATGTCGGTTGCAATTAAACAGGACATTAAACAAAGCCAGAAAAATACTCAGCATGTGCTTCTTTCCTATGCAAGAAGCAGCAATGGCAGATACCTTTAACGTGCTTTGGAAACCCTTTATACAATCTGTTAGGCCACACTCACTTTTTCTTCTCAAATGACAGGACATTATTCAAGGCCCTCTCTCTTCCCACATTGTTTGCACTTGCAGTACAACTTCAAAAAGGTTAAAAACCTAGATATTGATACTTGCTTGTCCTGTGTTAAACTGTCTGTGCTACAGCTGAAAACTTGCAGATCTACAATGGTGCAATGGATTTAGAGTCCTCTGGCACAGCGCACTGTGAGTAACAATAATGTAACACAGGTATATAAAATACACACACACAGTTTTGTGCATTATGTATGTTCTTCCACCTATTTGGCCCTATCCCAGGATATGCTCTTGATTTTAACATAATCCCACCATATTTCATTTTCTGCAACTTTTAAGGAGCAAAAGTATGTTTCAGTTACTGGAACGAAATGCACTCTCTGTAACCTTTTTACCTATTAAACATTTTATTTTAACCTTTTCAACTTTCACTAAAACGCATTCCCTGACACTGGCACACATTAAGATTGGAGGCACATTGAAGATTCTTACATCTGAGAAAGCTGGTTGTGATTTTAGATTGCAAGCTCTTCCTACGCACCAGTTTCATCAAGTGTAGAAGAAGGTTTCCAAGCTGCACTACATTATGATGAAGACCAGGTTAAATGGTGACTGGCCAGGCAGGGTGATTGTACTGAATGTGGATAGGGAGTTGTGATTGGGTGTTTTCTGCTCTGCGTGTACATTAGCTTGCATGAACAGGGATTTTTGGGGTTTTTTACATTTTAGGGGCCAGACAATGTTGGTGATGGAACCCTGCTGTTTTCACTGGCTTTGCACTTCTGTCATTTGCAGCATAATTCTTTAGCTGTTTGTTAGTTTGTGGAGCTGTGTTGTAAAGGGTTGTTTGAATTTTACCCAGATGATGGCAATCCATAATTCAGTATAAATTGCTATTTGATTATATAGAATACTCCAAGCATCACTTTGCGCAATCACATAATTCTCATGTAGTTGCTCTGAACATGTTCATTCATTATGTTTGCAAATAAAAAAATTGTTCTTACTTTTGCAAAATTCATCTATATACAAGTTTGCCCAAAACGCAACATAAATAATTTGATTACCATAAGCCATCCAATATACAACTTTGATAATATTAATATAACATTTTTGTTACCTTTTATTTATCTGAAATAATTTTAAAATGATGATGACACTTTAGTTTAAATAAGGACACATCTATCCCTCAAAAAACACACACACATTAAAAAGTACATTTTTTTTTCTACCAACATCATACAGCTTAAAATTGTTTAGTGTTCCTGATTTCCTGATCCTTAGACACATTATAGATGCAAATTATTTTCATGGTCCTACTAACAGTTCCCAGTGACACTGTTTTTGTATGAATCATCAAAAAAATCTTTGGAGACCCAGAAATACCATAGATGGATACATTTTCTTTCTGTGGATTACAACGTCACTCTCACTTGGCTCTGGAAAACCGCATTTAATCCTGCAGTAGACAATCTGACAACATTGGCTGCCACTAACATAAGTTAGTAAAGCTGTGTTGTCGTCCTATCGATCAAAGCCAACTCTTTGGGGGACGTTCCTACAGCTCAGCTTCTTTGGCAGTTTTTAATACATACCATTATACTATTTTATCACAATACATCCAATACAAGTTGATACAAAACATTCTTTATTACTTACTATAAAGCAAAACAAAGCAATGAAAAATAACATCTGCTACACTGAAGGACAGACACACCAAACCTGTCTGAAACATACATGCAATGAGACGGGTAAAGCAGAAAAGAGTCATAGGACTTGTCAGAATGTGTTTGCTAGAGATTCCAAAATACCAAAAAGGCTGTATTTTAAGGTTGAAATAGGGAGTATTTTCAGCTACATGAACAAAGAAAAAACGACAATGATTTGGAATCAGTATAAAATTGGACTGAGCACAGATAACACTACCACCACCATCAACAATTCTTGAATATGTTTTAAATTTTTAAGAAATACTTAATTGATAACAGAGAAGATTCAAGAGAAATGTTTTATATAATTCTGCTTGCATTTTTCTTTTCATGAATGCTATCTTTTACTTGAAATCTTGATATACCTAATTTTATGTACGTGGTGTATGTTAACCATTCACAGATTTTTAAGGTTAGACACACATACATCAGTAACAGCGCACCAAGCAAGCTGAAAGATGCACCATTCTCAAAAGTCTGAAATAGTGAGTTCATCAAAATACATACTCATGAAATGCCTGAACCACCTGCTCTGCTATTTTATAACTGGGTTTAATAGGGGCCACCAATGAAATACAATGAATACAACCAAGATGTACAGATTTAGCTGACGTTCAAAGAAAGGATGACTATTAGGGAAGTGGAGATGATCATTTCTCGTTAAGGTAAAGATATTATAATTTTCAACAACATCTGTCTTAATACTTTAATTTGAATTATTCAAGCAAAACATACATGATTTCCATGAACGTGTTATACTTGAGTGTAGGTTATCGCGAAGGTTTGGTTAACATTACTGCTGAACCTTTGTTATCCTTCTCCAAGAAATGAGGATACATTGGCAGTTTGTGAGCACTGGTGATGCTGCCTGCAACCCCTGCCTCATACCAGGTTAGGATACTTGTCATAGGCATGTTATGACAGCTGTTATAAACCATCACACCCTGTTTATGAAAATGTTATGCAGGAATTATAACAAGAAGCCAGGATTTAAGTGATACTGTAAGGAAATAAGCGAGATGGCCTAAACTGCAGCCTACTTTTTAGTAAAATGTTATTTCTCACTCAATATATTCAAAGGGCTGTATTGGTGCAATTATTGTGAATATTTCATTTTTCCTGTCCAAGTCAGTACTGATTAAATGTAGTATGCAACATTGTTTGTATAAAACAACACATGCATGGAAGAGATGGGTAAATGTTTGTGAACATCACTGTGGCCCATCATGGAGATAAACTAGTTCATCTTAGTTAAGTATCTGTGATGCAATTCAGCTTGGTCATGGCCATAAAACAAACAAAAATGAATGTCTAACAGTATCCACAAGTTCACTGTAATACCTAAAAAAAATAAAATGTTTATAAAAAAGACTTCAAAAATATAAGCTCCATGTGTAAAACGCCATTAATTGTACTGCTATGGCTTTGAGAAATTTAATAGTTGTTCAATGCCTCATTTTTTTCTAGCTCTGTACAGCTTTGAATGTTATCATACCACTTCTGAGGAACCCAGTCTTTATATTTAGAGAATTTGTAGTTTTCTCTGAATTCTGACTGCATAATGTCATCAGAATCAATGCTTGTGGTTGCAAATGCTTGTACGTAGTAGAATAAATAGTTTTTCCCCTCCAAACAGAAATGGCATCGCTGCTTGCATCAAAATGGGAAAGACCCAGGACTAATATGGTGATTGTTAACTCAATTGGCAAGTGGCAGCGATTAGTAAACAGAGAAAAATGCAGCCATTTTAGTGGGGAGATTGTGAAATTGAATGTTATCCCTTTTATATATGTTGATAAACATTGAAGGTTTGATGAAAAGTTAAAAAAACACTGATATTTGCAAATAAAGAGGGGCATTCCCAACGTCTTATATCAGCATCGTTTCAGACCATGTTGCTGGGAATACCCATGCCTCTCGGAGAGCTTATCAGAAGAGCACCACATAAATATGACAATTTCAAATAATTTGGGTAAATAAGAAAGATTATCTGGGTTTTGTAAAAGTGTAACAAATTAAAAAAAACCAAAAGCACCAAACACAGGCAAAAATCATAGCGTAACATAAAAAATCAGAACTAAAGGGCTAGAACTACAAGAAAGTACGAAGTACAAGAAAATGCAGTGCTGAGGAGGACACTATTTGATGTCAAAAGCAAAGAAGCTCATTAATGAGTGCAGCCTTTCACTGCACTGACATTTGTTTATAATGGGAGAAAAAAGTGATCAACACATAAAGTGAGAATGCAGAGACAGCGATTATAATAACAGGTTAACAAACTCATAATTAAGATTTAACTGTTAGCCAATGTATTATATATACTGTACACATAGTAATAGTTCAAGATTTTCACCATAAAGAAGAACTAATCTCTTATCCTGCCACTGCAACAGTGAAGCAAGATTTGCATCAGTTACGGTTCATTTAAATTTTAAGCTGTTCTTCTTTCAGATATTTCTGTCCAGAGATGATGGTGAAGCATGCATGACCAGCCATGTGTCGGAGCTTTAGGGAGTTAGCTATCAGGTCAGCATGTCATGTGAAGCCCTGATGCATTTTATGGGTCGATGGACGATGTTCTCCATCTCGCATGCTAGCAAGATACAGAAGCATGAAGGAGCTTCTTAGTAAGACAAAGTCTTAAATCAAGAGGAAGAAGGTGAGTTTGAACCTGCGACTTGTCTTTCTTGGGTTCAACCCTATGTTAAATGACAGCACACCACTGGTTACAAAAGTGGATCTATTCATTAAACCATCTTTACTGTTATTAGGCTGATAAGAACATGATACAAAATATGAACGGTTTAAGAAGAGAAAAGCGTGTGATGATTAATCTCACCTTTAACTCCACACCTGAATCCCAGTTTAATTAAAATCATATTCATTGTGCCAATGAGATTCGTTTTCACATTCTATGAAATTAGTCAGACATGTTCATTGGTCCTTTGGTAGTGACGTCATGTCGCATCAATCACCACAATGCACAGCACCTTGACCAGGAAATTAGAGAAATTATAACATTCAATCAGTGGAAGAAAATGGGGGAAGAACATGATTCAGTAGCGAACACAGTCCAAAATCAGCCACAGGGTCAAGAGCCCCCATGGCCGTACCTTAGCGAATTCTTAGCGAAATCAGGTTTTGCTTAAGTTAAATCAGAGGTGTTACAACTTTGAGTAGCATGTTGCATATTTGCATTAGGTGTGCCTTGTCGTATAATTAAATGGTTAAATCTAAACAGTTCTAAAGCAGGATAAAACCTTGTATGTGGTTCATTCACTTCATGTTTTTAGAGATTAAAAACGTAAACAAGAATCTCTAGTTTTCATTCTTGCTTTTACTTTTACTTTTTTAATACTCAAGTACAATTTTAATGCGGTACTTTTTTACTTTTACTCAAGTGTGATTCTGGCTGATTACTTTTACTTTTAATTAAAATTTTAATTAAGTAATTTTTAAGTAAACTTTTCACTCATTACTTTCACTTGAGTAACATTTTTGAGTACTTTTTACACCTCTGCTAGTCACACATATATAGGCATAATTCGCCTGCCACAATGTTCATAATAAGAGGTCCTATATCTACACAAATAAAATCCACGTGTGGTTCAGTTTTTAGTGCAGTTGACACTTTTGATTTGCTTGCACTTACAGTACAGTGAATATCACTGTAGTCTGGACACACGTGGCCTTGAAGTGCCAGACTTGTGGCCAGTGTATGATAGCACTTTGTTACATGTGTCCCATTGGGCCAAAGGCAAGTGGTTCCCATTGTAGTCGCTTACAATGAAAAGGACTGCCAAATATCTGATTTTCCCTTACTTTGTTTGACATTAAGTAGTTATACAGTTTTATATTCGCCTTTCCTTGAGCAGGCTTACATCCTTGGGCGTTAGTAGAATTGGAGTGGAAATTGTAATGTAAACTCTCCATTCACTCACAAACATAAATAAACATAAACACATAAACATAAGTTTGATAAAATAAAAAAAACACATTAATACTTTAGTTCTTTCTCTTGCTCCCACAAAAATATCAGTCACTTCCTGCCTGCTCCTGCATTAAAAAATGAAACTTTGTCCTGCGCTGGACTCCACTGCCGCAGGTCCCGCAAGAACTTGCTCCATGCACTTCAAACTGGAGATGTGAGCTGCTTCTAGGTAGAAGGAGGGGGCACAGCTATTTACAAACAAAAGGCAGCAAGGCAAGGACACAGACCAAAAAAAAGAAAAATATCAGAAAGAAAATGTTACATTGTGTCTGCTGGAGATCTGGCTTACTGAGCCCACGTATTTTACAAATGACCCACTGGGATTGTAATTTGGTTAGATTTTCCTTCAGTGTGCTTGTAAAGGTTTTACAGAATTTCTTTTGTCTTTGCCGAAAGAGAAGCGTGCGTCTTTGCCGCAAGCTGATTTATTCTACAATTCCTCCTTCAACAAACAGAGGAGGTGACAGATGACCTTTAAGGTCTTGTTGACAGTTAAAATAAAAGTTTATTTTTATTAAAAGTAGCAATCATTTTTAAACACCATTTTACATTACAATTTTAAGAGTTACACTACACTGTGTAAACTATTTACTTAAGATCTTTTTTGGCTTTCCTTCAGGAAACCCACCATTGTTTTAAAGTGGAATACCAGGCAGATCTTCAGATTAGCTTCAAAAGCTAAACTCTGAAATATCTATTGTGTTATCAAACTGGTTGTATCAAAACATTATTCTTAAATTTGTTTTTAATTTATCGTAATACGACCCATATCTTGCATTCATGCTAACTAAACAACTTCTGTTCGGCACAGTGGTCAAGGTAGATGTCATATCCAGTGTTACTCGAACATGGCATTAGCATTATCCAGTGTTACTCCAACATGGCAGTATTTCTGCAGCGTAAGGCCAATACCTGATCGCTGTGTCTGCAGCTACATATTAATTCTGGCTATTTTCCTATAAGCCCCGATACAAGTTTTACATACGAAAAGCAAATTTCCAAAACTCAGTCCATGGCATACATTTGATAAAATTTCTGTGAGTTTTGGAAATTTAACAAACATTCTTTGTTGGATTAAAAATCCCAGTACCGCGACATACGATGAGAGAAGCCGGACTTCATTCACTGCTCATTGGTGGTTCTATCTCAAAGACAACGAATAACTGACTGAGTGAGTTTTGGAAATTGGCTCCACATACATCAAAGGACACCACCTCACTTGAGAATGGAGGGAAAGGCATTATCTCATGTCTACATGGTGTGCAGTGTTTGGATGCAGGGCTTTACATGGTGTGCAGTGTTTGGATGCAGGGCTCTACATGGTGTGCAGTGTTTGGATGCAGGGCTCTACATGGTGTGCAGTGTTTGGATGCAGGGCTCAACATGGTGTGCAGGGTTTGGATGCAGGGCTCAACATGGTGTGCAGTGTTTGGATGCAGGGCTCTACATGGTGTGCAGTGTTTGGATGCAGGGCTCTACATGGTGTGCAG
>JAODKF010000103.1:18048997-18063755 GCA_026779585.1 Mormyrus proboscirostris
CCCCCCCCCCCCCCCCCCCCCCCCCCCCCCCCCCCCCCCCCCCCCCCCCCCCCCCCCCCCCCCCCCCCAGGGTGACACGAGGAGAACATGCAAACTCCATACACAGCACCAGGGCGAACACTTGAACCACTTCACCACCGTGCCAACCCAGGAATGGGCCGAACATCTTTAAATATACAGATTCTTTCAAGACTGTGTTCATAGTACTACACCATTTTGATGTGTATTCAAAAGCATAATGAGAACAAGCATAATCAAATGAAATGCAGATATTTCATAAATAAATAAATTTTTACATCACTGATATTAACACGTTTACATACAAGTCAAGTTTAAATATATATCTAACGTATAAGTAGCCACAACAACATACTATAAATAAATCTGGCATCAAGAATACACACTAAAATGCAAAATTCATCCGAAATTCCTTAGACAGACTACCTATTTGTAACTGATGTGTGGGTTCTGTAAGTGTGCTGTATAGCGTTAAGTGTCACGCCATAATATTTAACTTATGCTGCAGACACAGACGTGCGCAACGTAGAACCCTGGGCAATGCTACTTACAGTAGTCCTCATGTCAGGCAATATTTGTGTTTGAGCAACGGCTATTCCTATGGCAGTCGCACTGTAAACATGCAGAAATCCATGGAACACATCACACATACAGGAAAACGCGCCAGTAGGATGTTGCTTTTTTTTTTTCCTAAGCCAGAGTCATCTGTATTTATAATTCCAGCACATTCAACATCGGACCCCCAGGCTTCGTCCAGCCTCCTTAGAGCTTTGGTTTACACTCTATGAACAGTGACTTTTTAAAATGCTACTTTCTGGTAATGCAAGCAATTCTGTATTGAAATGTTAGATGACAAAAGGCAGACACACAATGGTATAATCACTATAAGCGTTGGAGAGACTTAGCAGAGTTAATTTTGTCTCCCTACAGTATTATTAAGCCAAGCCTAAGTGTTTATTTCCCCAACATTTATTTTTGAGGTATGTTTCGCTGATGAGTTATTTTAATGCATTACACCTGCTAACGCATCATGGGCACCAGTTTTTAAGATGGAAAAGCATGAATCCAAAAATAGGTTTCTCATGAGTTTAGAGTTAAAAAAAGATTGCTGCCAAACATACCCAGATATCTGGGATTATTTTGTCATGGGAACATTTTTTTTCAATTTATGTCACTATCAGATATTCTAACAAATTAAAATGAACACAGATACTTTTCATATCTTGCGACTGTAGATCACATTTAGCCTTGAGGGCATAGTGATGTGGAGAACCTCCCAGAAGTTTGAGGGTCATCATCGTTTTTTCAAAAGACAAGACCCTGCAGCTGCAGTGAAACTGATCTGGACACCTTTTTGGTTGAATCCATCGCTTGTTATCCATATAAGCACAAAACTTCTTGGCCTTCATATTGAGTCCTACTACAGGAAAAAAAAGATGACTGAAATTTGTCTAATGATATATATTTGTTCACAGCATTCAGGATTTATATATGTGATATGGGAAATAAATAGCCTTGTCATCTGGATTTATAACAACATTTTCCATGTTCCTTTGCTGAGGGGATCTATTTGTTTGTGGGTGCAGTGATATTACACAAAAAAAGAGAGAGCCAGACTACGCATGTAGTTAAAGACTTCCTGGGTGGGCGAGCAGAGCTTGGCTTTCTGGAGATCCCCCAGAAAGGAACAGGATGAAATAGAGGACAGGCCAATTCCTTTGCCAATCGTCTGCATTGCTTTAATGAATAATCCCCTTTTAAACTACACAGTCAGGAGTTAAGTACCCATCTTTTTGCTGGAAAAAAAACACAACAGAAAAAAAGGGAAAGGATGTGCTGATTGTTTAGATATTTGGGGCTGCTTTGATTTGCAAGACGCTTCAGCAATACTGCAATATGCTGTTATAAACTACTGTTACTACTAAACTACTATTATGGTACTATATGCAGTTTTAGCAGCTGGTCCGTACTTAATGGGATAAATATAGGAGAACATACTACATTTTAGCCAAAATTGTGAAGAAGGAGCCAGGGGAGTCAGGTTTTCTGCCTTTGTGTTATCTACTAACCTCGTTTATACTGTAGCGTTGTTTTTTGTTCCAGCGTTCTATCCAGGTATGTTTCATTTTACAATTTCACAAATAACTCTACACCCATAATTAAGAGCCTAACAATCTGTGTCAGCTAAAACGTACAGGCCTACTTCTTGTATAACAATGATCTATCTTTTAAAAAGCAACAAGATAATTGTTAACAAAATTAAGTAGCACTTTTATGTTCACCGTATGTTCACAATTAGACAGTCTTATTCGGTTAATTATTCACTTTGTCCAAGTTAGTGGTCAGTCTGGACAAAGTCATCGCAATACTGAAGCGCTAGGTGTGCAATTTTTGTTTTTTTAATCCTTTTAATCACTCTTTAAAAAGGAACAAATTTGTAATATCAACTGCAAGCATTTCAGTCGTCAAGCAGGGATGGATGGATGGAACGGATGTTTTGTTATTATTCTGAACAGCCAGACGTGAAATATGAAATGCACGCAGTGCCAACTTACTGAAGGAAATAAACACTGTCACTGCTGCATGACTAGCGGTCAGCCTGGACCCAAATTCACAAGAACACTTATAATATGGCATGTACAAATCTCCTGCAATTTAAATTCTACAAAGACAGATAATGGCCTCTCCACTCACAAAGTTCTTATGCCAAACAAGTTCTGTGCAACCACATATAATCACCTATGTTGTGTTCGTCAAGTACTGATGTTTGCTTGCAGACAGTGTAACAGCTTAGCATGCATTTTTATCTGTGTAGTCTGACATTAATTGCCAAGGAGTCACCATTCCATTGAGGGGAATTTTAGAAATGCAAACAAAAACATGTATATACAAAAAACAGAGGGATGTTTTAATGGAAAAGGATGTTATAGGTCTCCTGATGCCATGAAGTTTGAAAACAAGGCTCTTGCACTCAAACCCTGTACTGGTCAAGAATGGAACGGGGCTAAAGGATGCATTAAGGTTTTTATTGAATTTCAATTAAATGCAGTGATTTTATCTAGCTTTGCTTTCGGTTTTCCAACCACAAGCCCCATAACTTCAGTGTTTCAAACTTAATATTACAGCTGAAGCGTCACATTTGAAGCCTAAAGTACTGCATTTCATCTAGGCCTGTTGTTTCTGCTGCAAATCCACACTTTCCCTTTTTCCAAATACAGATATCCATCCAAAATATGGCTCTTCACAGGTATTTCAAAATAAATCTGAATAGTAATGGAGAGGCAATGGACTGTGAGATAAAATAAGTGAATGAGAAAACTATGCCATGTTGTTAACTTCTGGAAAAACTGACTATTTTTGTCTAGTATGACAGAGGGAAACAGTGGGTTTCTGTTTCAATGGAATTTAAGCAATGGATATTTGACACTGACAATATCTGGTAAAAAGGAAGTTTGACTGACCAAATGCAGTCAAAATCTTACCCTGTCTGGTAATTTTTGTTCCTTCTGGAAAAATCAATTAAATTATTAACCGAAAAATACAGTGCATGTCTTGTCATTTGATTGCACAATCATCTACCAGCCAATCATATTCCAGAAACTACACAGACACACACACACACACACACACACCTGTAATCATATCTTTCTGGGGACCGTTCATTCATTTCTATGGGAAAAATGCTAATGCTAACTATGACAATCTTAACACCTAGCCAGTCCTAATAGATATGTATCACGTTGTATGAACGTTTGGTCCCCACAAGGTAAGGTATGTGGACCGCACACACACACACACACACACACACAGGTGAATCGGCATACACACTGAGCGAAGGTGGGATTTGAAGCACAAACCCTGGAGGCAAAACCAGTATTTAATGAAGGCACAACGCCACTCCAGAAAAACCATAAATTTAGTTCAATTATGTACCTAATAATTTTATTACTTTGTTCAACTATTTGTTTACTCATATTCCAAACGGTCGGCAAATAATTTGCACAATATGAATCTAGCTTATTTTTTTATTCAATAGGCAAGTATGATTATTCCCATCCACAACCAACACATCTGTCCTTCTCAATCCCCATTTCAATAGTGAATAGCTATGACTCATTACACAGATCATGATCTGTACAGGTTTTATCTTTGAAAAGTTGTTTTTCCACATTTGCATAAATACCATGTGCTAAGAAGTCAAGCAAGGTGACAGAAGACGTTATGCACGTAACCATATCTACACAAATATCCATTCACGGCAAGTTAAATAAAACAGAATAGCAGAATAGTGCAAGTTATTCACCCCTGTGGGAAAACTGCCTTTGCGTCGATCCCATCTTGTGCTCCATGACATGAACAAACACATATTCAATTGGGAGCAAGTTTGTGGGTGACAGTGCAGGTTCTGCAGGCATCTGGGACCCTTGGAGCTCTCGGGGGTTAAGGGCCTTGCTCAAGGGGCCAATAGTAGCAGCAGTCACATACCGGCCCCAAATTTTATATAGTCGTAAATTGCTACATTGTCAACCTGTTTGACCTTTACATCCATTCCCATTTTTATAATCAGGTCTACTAGCCAGGGTCCCTTTTATACACATCGCTTACAGGGTCAGCTTAATGTGATATATTTACTGTATATATGCACTGATTAGCAGGACAGGTGAAGCCAGTTATTAATGTTCTCCACTTCTGATTCCACACAGACAGTGATACTTATAAGTGATAACTTTAATCACATGATAACAACTGTGAAATTAGGAAAGAAAGATTTGGGGGGAAAACAAAACATGGTAATCATTCTCATGATTTAATTTTCATTATTTCCCACTGCAAACGCTAATTTAATTTATAGGTAATTCAATTCAATTCCCTAAAGACATTAATAATGGGCTTAACTTAGAAATTAATTTATCCCTTCAGTGCTTTAAATAAAGAAATAAATCAAAATAATCCAAACTAAAAATACACAGTTTGTTCCGTACTGTGTGAAAACTGAGCAAAGCTATCATCTTCATTGTTAATCCCTCTTTTTTTCATCAAAATCCTTTTCATGCTGATCAAGATATATTTGTCAACTAATTTCCCAGCTATTTGTTAACAGAATTAATAGTCAATTTGATATCTGATAGCTTAAACTATGTAAACGACTCAGTGACCTCCACCCAGAGAACATTTAACATTCTGGTAGAATAAAAACAAACTGCAAAGTAAATATACGAACAATTATTGAGTCTGTAAACATTGTTAGCTCATATGTGAAGAATTTTCTCACAATTACTTTTGAAAAAAAGAGATATTTAAGTTTGATTTAACTTTGGTGTCTACCCTGCAGATGTCCATCCTGAGGCTTGCATATAAATATATAAATTTAGGCTAAATACCATTGCAAAAACACCCCCTATGGGATGTTTTAAATATATAAACTGTTACATTTTGGGATTATCAATATGCCTTTACAGTGATCTAATTCATATTCTGAAATGTTTTTTCTGTATTTTATAAATGTATTATTCAGCATCCTAGTCCGTTTAGGAATCCCATTTTTCCTTTAAAGAAAAAGACAGGCCTGTAGCAAAAGAAAACTCTCCTTTATACGTCACAAAACATTGCATATTTTAAGGGATGTATAAGGCCTTGGTAAGCACATATCATCAAGCAAAAATGTTTGTTTCCATGTGATAAGAGATCAGTTTAGTGGGAAATGGGGCAATGCCATTTTCTAAACTCATTTCTGATGAAAAAACTTTGGATAAGCCAAAAAACAAGGACACTAATGACTTCTTGTTATACGTGATTGTGTTAAATTGGCATTATTCAGCCCTTTAAAGAGTGAGACTGCTATCGAGACCCTGATAAAACCAAGTTAAGGCACATCCTGAATGGGCTATTAGGTCACAGCCAAATTCGGGGCAATTAATTATACTCTTGCAAATCAAGACAAATGATATAAAGCTAAAGTTCCGGTTTACTCTGGTTTGTCAATATTTGCAATGTATTCAGGTTTACATTTCAAGAGTGTGTTTTTTTCTTTTACTCAAGCACATTTGACCCAACGGAATGTAGATATTCAAATTATATAACAATCTAAAACTAAGTCTACTATGTAATATTGTGTTTTACCACAATACAACACTGGCAAGAAATGCTGAATTATTATTCCAGAAGGACCATATCTTCTAAATACAATTTAAAATTAATAATTCTATGTGAAAAACAACAAAAATATCTGCCTTCTTACTGTGAGGGCAGAAAATTTGTTTTACCCACCAAAATACCTGAATGCAGTTTAATTTATCTGTCAGCTTTGATATTTTGTATTTTTTTTTTAATCGCAGCTATGAAAAATAGCTCTTATTAAACTGTAGAATGTGAAATTTGAGGGTTACAATATTCAAGAACGGACTTAAAAGCATTCCAGTCAGCTATACAAAACGCAAATTTAACTGAATATTTGGCAGCGTCTCCCAGGCAGCGACTTCCGCTGCTTCTGAAATAGCTACAGAAAACCAAGAACCACCTCAAACACTTCATAGACCACTGCGCTTCACTAATACACAGACCACACTGTAGCACATAACATAACATTACTAATGATATCTTAATTCATGCAATCACAGAACAACTGACCGTGAGAAAGGTTGCTTCACCTCTCTCAAACGATTATATTTGTCCTCCTTGACACCCCTTAAATTGTATATTCTTTTACGAAAAAAGTTCACTTTTTTTTGCTGGTTGGCAGAAGAACAACAAAATCTACTGGTCTGTATATGTTGTATTCTGGGTAACTGACTGGGAAGACAATTTTAAATGTTTAAACATCAAAAAAGCATCCCATTATTGCACAAATGCTTTTTTTATGCCATATTTTTACACTGTACTATTTTAGAACTCATGAGAACCTGAGGATGTGGAACCAAGAAATCGGCTGGAGGACCTTCTCTGTGACTGGAAGTCCCCAGAAGCTAAGTCCCTAAGTGCTTGGTTTTCCACCTTCCACATTGTCCGATGAGGAATGGGAATGGTGATGATACCTCCAGCTCAGTTCAAGGCAGTGAGCCGCTCTCAAATTCTCAAAGTCTTTGTGGGGAACTGCGCCAATTCAAAGCATCTTCATTTTGGCAAGAAATAATAAAACACAGGTGTGTATGGCAACAAACAATAAAGTCGCAAGGCAACCAAATCTCATTCTTGACTCTTATACCCAGAATGAGCCACGTAGGGACTGAGCAGCAGCTTTCAGAGGAACTTTGTAACTGCTGAGTCTGACAGGGCAGCACTATTCACCTAAAATCAATATCACAATACTTTTAAACATTTACTTTGAAAACAATTCATTCACAATAGTTTTTAACCCTACAAAATTTGGAATATCATCACAACTCCCTGAAAGCAAATAGGGAGCATTACAGTGAGCACACATAATATCATGGATTAAATTATTTTAATGTGCTTAACGATTAAAGCTGGAATTTCCTCATGCCACATCATATGTCTATGGGGGACAGTGTAAATTGAGACAAACAGAAAAGAACACTAGTGCAAACGTTAGATAAACCGTTTTAACATTTAAATATTAAACATTTTAAGAAAACTAGAACTTAAAATTGTTTTGTTTAAATCGAAAATTTATGTTTTGTGTTTAAATTAAATACAATTGTAATGCAAATATTTTTAAAACTTTTAAAAGCATAGTTTTGTTTCCTAAATTGTGTGGTAATGAAACATGCTGCTTGTGTTAATCTTTCTATCATTTTCCAGCAGTTTATAATAGTCTTCAGTTTGGCCAGTATCTGGTTGGCTAAAGTCAAAACATGACAAAACAATCAAAATTGCGTCATTTTAGGTACCACGAAAGACGTCAGTCTTGCCTAACAGGAGTTCGCCTTTGGCCCTCATGCTATCTGTCTGCCTTATGCACAGAACTGCTCTGGTGTTGAAGTTGCTTTGGTTTTGAGAGCGAACAGTTAAGTCCAGGCCTCGTAGAAGCACGTGGCTGGTGCACCGTTGTTGTTGTTTCAAAGGGGTCTGCTTCACTTTGGCGCATGGGTGTTGTACTGTAGTTTTTAACAGGACAACTTGAATATGGCGCTTTGGTAGTTTTTAGGGGCAATTAATTGCAGGGCATACCAACAGTGGCTAAATGATTATTTTACGTTGGTACTGGTAAATTCTAGGTGTGCTAGGCCCCACTCCTAAAATGAGCATCTCCTGGCTCACGGAATCAGTTCCGGTCCTGGAGATTGGATCGAGTAAGGAAGCAGGGTTGCCAACTTTGGTGAGCTGGCTGGAGTGAGATTTTCAATTTGAGACTAGTCTGCACACACATTTACATGTTTTATTATATTTTAGTTTATTATTATTATAGAATCTGGAGCTAACAGTAGAGTAGACACTAGGCAAAAGACACAAACCAGCTAGCTTAAGGCCATAGTAGGAGAGCAATCAGGATATACAACCCTAGAATTAACAGATGAAAGGTAGTAGAGGGATAAGGTCATGGACAAAGCTGCAGCAAGACCTTTTTTGGGGGCTGGGGGACATATATATATATATATATATGTATGTGTGTCTATGTCTGTGTATATACTTGTATTCTCTCATTAAAATATATTACAGAACAGTAGCAAAGTATAATCAAAAAATATAAATTGCAAGTATGCTTACTGCTTATTGAAAGGGATAGAACTGAAAACGACGTCATGGGGCTGCCACAGTCAGAACACTCTGCCGTATTAGAGGGACGATCCCTTGGGAGGTGGGCGGACGCCCTGTGTTATAAGACAAATAATACACTCAATGACAGAAAAAAGTTAAACACCCAGAAATAATGGTCCAATTTGGATGCAATTTGGTACACGTGCAGACAAGCGATGGGTATGCAAATGATTTGATTTGCTAGAAGTTGGCACATCTGGTCAACAGACACAGAGCTTGCCTCGTAGATGCATTAGACAGCATTACTAGCACTTGACGGAGTTTGATAGGGGTCGCGTTGTGTGCTTGCATGAGGTGGATGTATCGTGCACTTTCCTGGCATGTGGGCCATGCAGATATTACAGTCGCCCAATGTTGGAACCAATGGGCATGTTAGGGCATCCACACATGCCGTAAAGGTTCACCAAAGGCAGACCACACCAAGGGAGGATCGTTGCATTGTGCACAGAGCATTACAGAACCCCATGATCAGCGCCTGCCATCCCGACACAGGTTTTCGGTTTTGGTTTTACCGATCATGTGTGGGATCAGCTCAGACGTCAACTCAGACCCAGTGCCAAACTGCAGGATCTCAAGGGCCGGTTACAACAGCTGTGGGCCGACTTACCGCAGGAGAGGATACAATGGCTGTACGACTCCCTTCCACACTGTATTGCCGCATGTATCCCGGCCTTTGGGGGTGGGGGGGTTGACTGACTTGGGACCAGCAGTGTGCCCATACTGCCAACTCAGTTGTCAGTTTCGTCTGATATTACAATTATTGTGATACAGTCACATGACCTTTCACCACGTGCACATTCATATAATTTCCACCACTTTGTCAGGGTGCGTAACTTTTTTGGTCACTGAGCATCATTTTAATATTACAGTAATATTTTAAATGTTTTATTGACTTTTTTGGAGCACAACCATTATAGTATTTACAGAAAAATGTGTAACATAACAGAAATGATGGAATCAAAAGCAATGATCTGGAAGATAAAAATTACGGAAGTTAATTTAAAGGACGACAGTGTACAACAATGAGCAAAACTTCATTAGAAAGCAAATGAATGTGCAAATGAACCCCCCCCCCTTTGTCACACACATGGTCATATCCAATTCAAAGACACCAATTAGCCTAACTGCATTCCAGCATTAACATTATAATTATTTTTGTTGATTATTTCAGAGGAAAACAGCACATCATATTTTACTAATGATGCTCATTTAACAGGAAACAGCTGTTTAGTAAGGAAAGACACCACAAATCTAATTCAAAGTTTTGTTTGTAAGAGTTATGAAGGAGGTGTCACATGTAAAAGTCTGTAGGGGTCCTCTGCTTCAGGTGCTTAACCCTGGAAGGAGCTAAAGGGTTTTTAAATCACAGCCAAATTTGCTTTTAGGCACTTCCATAAGTGTTCTTCTGTTTGTTTAATTAAATGTAATTTATAAGAGACAAAAAATCCAGCCAAACCTTAAATGTGCTTTATTGTTAAATACCCAAATGCATGCCCATAAAAACCAAGCACATCTATTCTTTCAACATATAAATTTAATGTATACATTAATACCTACATTTTCATAAATATATACATTGGTAGACATATTACATGTTATAGCTATACACTAGGATTTTATTTCCCGCACAAAATTATTAGACTGATGTTAAATTAAAAATAGAGCACGGTGCCCTACAGTCATTCCAGACCACACAGCTAAAATTAGCTAGCTTATGGTAGCTTTTTACTGTTGCATCTAACGGCCGACATCTAACTAATTCATAAAGAGCAGCTGATCTATAACCACACAGTTATCCCATTTATGAGTGCCAGCTGCCCACCCGTATGTTTTATTGTTGATGTACAGGTAATAAAACAATCTGCGGAGATTATGATTAAGACAGATGTTCATTAATTCTGTCTTTCCTATCACACGAGTTCATACAGTACCGAATGAGCAGCTGTTTAAACTGGATTGTACATTATCTGCTCTCCCTTTATGGGGGGGTTCTTTATCTACCTTTCCAGGCTTTTTCTAACATGGGAGTATCAGTGCCTTGATGTCTGTGATCGCTGTGAGGTAACCTTTTACAGTTCATAGTCACTTCACTTTTGTTTGAGTTGTCAGTGATGCTTATATGTTAGAAATTAGACATAATATATGCCTGGTGCCCTCTCAGCATCTGGTTTGCATTACCTGTGAAACGTGATATATGATCCGAGGGCAAATTCTATGGACAGAGATACGCGATGACAGCCTGCAGAGTCGGGCTATTTCCATTGTCACAGGAGCATTTTATCATTGGACTTTCTCTCTTCATTTGCACCCTGTGACACAAACCAAATGTCACTGCTGATGTTGGTGCAGGTAGCAAGCAAGAGACAGAGCCACAGCACCCAGCTTACTTTCCTGGATGTTTAGCCTATTTCTGTCTCTTAGTATTTTGCTAAACCAACTGTGGAATTTAATGTAGCTATTCAACTGATAAAGACTCTACAAATACATTATAAAAGTTAAAATAAAAGGTAAGCTATCTCCAGACACATATACTGTACGAAGACAGCAGATGACTTTTGGGTATTCCAGATTGTTCAGACAGAAAATTGTTATCACCTTTGCAGTCTTCTTTACACACAATCTTCAGATAAGCCTTGGCCAGGAAGACATGTTCCGTCATCAAGTGAGCTCAGAATGGATCAAAAAGCGGCGCAAATACAACTGTTTAAATAACTCAGTTCAAAGACTTGTTTTATATTTTAATCTATGAAATTGCTCTGGGTTAGTTTATTCCCCTGAAGTGCACATTAGGAAAGTTGTGCTCAGCTGCATTGTGAAAAAGTTAAGTCATGCTAAGTTTGTTTCAACAACGGACTGTACTTTTTTGGACTTTTTAAAAATGATTTATCGACTTACTTTATTAGTGTATAAATAGTGAATCTCTTCTGTTATATATAAACTTGTTCTAGTCCATCTTTCCAGCATCTTCTACATTGCGTCTGTGGAGGTATATAACAATGGAACCAAAAGACCCAATCTGCATGGGCAGCAAGCCCAAGGCACTGGAGAGCATAGACAGGCATCCTCTACTTCAGGAAGCATAAGAGCTGCTGGTTCAGAAATACCAAACCTACTAGAATGAAGGATTTATATCTGAGCACCAAATGAGTCCCATCACCAGCGATGCACTGATTTCAGAACAAGTTGATATTCTGGATTCATACAGTCGAGCAGCTCAAGTTAAACATTAGGGCCCAGCTGATAGCTCTCTTTCATAAGACTGGATAGAAGGCCTGTTTGTTTTCTTTGCTCAATATCTTTATATTGTATGTTTCAGTACAGCATCATACATGCAAAAAACAAGCATAAAACACTTTTGAAATGAAACAATTTCAGATCAAATCTTTATAATTCTCTTCTTTTATCCCTAGCTTACATTTTATGCCATATTAAAAATCTAGCTAAACTGTACTGATGTCCACTCTATCATTTTCTACTGGAATCGAGTAACAATATTTTAGCAGCACAACTTTATCAAAATACAACAATCCTTAGCTGTTAGCTCACTGTGAGATGGGGGTGACATGGAGGTCCGTATAGGCCTGACAATGTCATGTGATGAGCCCATTGACTGTCTTCATCTACCCCATGTTACCGTTAATACAGCACATTATAACCTGGAGCAAGTCATACATCCATCTAATGCACTCATACCCAAAATAGCACGGTATACCCAACATACTGCGGTGAACCATATTACTGCAATGCCATCCAAGACTATTTGGTTGATTTTGGATGTTACTGACCTGCTTATCCCAAACATCGACTTCATTTGTCATTTGCACAAGTACATTGGAACGCTTCTTTTCACCAGCCCCATCTGGCTCTCCATAGCTTGGTGGTAACAGTACAGAGTCAGCCAACATGCACTACCCCCTAGAGCTGGGGGCTAAGGGCTTTGCTCAAAGGCCCCTGCACATATGCCTGTTCTGCCAAGGCCAGAGCTTGAACGGGCAATCGGCAACAACCACTGAGCCACTCACAGAGCAGGGATAAAACTTTACCTTTATAAAGTATACCATGCCCTCTTTTTTTGCAAAATAACATCAAAGCAAAATTATTATCTCATGTAAATAGCTATCTCGTGTATTTTTCCATATACTCTCCTGCACTTAGAAATAAAAAAAATCAGGACTATTAGTCTTTCTGTTGGGTAAATCAAGAGAAAATGGTTGCCACTCCATATTCCCAGTACTTGACTATTCCTACATAGTCATAGCCACAGTCCTTGCCAAAGGACTTTTTTATTCAGGTTCTCGGGCACAGCAATGTGGAAGGTTTTTCATTAAAACATTTCAGTTAATCAAAACGATTCACAGGATTGGGTGGTTTCAAGCACAGCATAAACAAACATCTACTGGACTGTTTAATTTTTACTCATTAAATAAACATATTGTCAAGATATCAATTTTATACAAGATTACTAGACCTAGGTCCTGCTCATTTGCATAGAAACTACCCTCTTTCAGCCCTTTACAAAACATATCCAATTTCTTTCTGAGCTAAGTGAGACTAGTAAGAAAATCTTCAGTTGATCCTTTTCTACTCACAGTTTTAATATAACGTGTTTAAAGCACAATGAATAACAGTCCTTGATTTCACATATATATCTATGAAAGAGAGAGCATAAGTAGGCCTAAAACATAACATATACCTTGAAGAAGATATAAATAATGTAATATACTTGGAACTGGTTACATTCTTTCCATGAATGAATCAACTCACTCCAGTTCACGTCACACTTTACATGCTAACATTCCCTTGTGTACAAGATGCTGTCATCTTATCACTCGATTCCAGTCACCCACCTACTTTACAGAAATGCTATTACAAAAAAACAACTATTGATAACTATTATTATATATTTATAACATACCAGATGAGTTAGCATTTTCCAGAAACAAAAGACACTGGCTGCGGTTATAAACTATTGCTGTAATTATTTTAATGTCCATAATCTGATCTAATGTCCAGTGAAATGCTTGCCAATGCATAGATCTGACAAACTGAATATTTACCTCCATGAGCATTTATAAAAGTATTTAGTTTCTGGATTTTGCACTGGATTAATGTAAATGCAAGTATTATAGCTCTTTTTCGCAATACAGTGCATCAGCCATCCTCATACATATTGTTATCTTAGGAGTACAATACTTTTCATGTCATATTTAAGAATGACATTGATCTGCTTCTAGAAAAGCAGCATTAAATGTTTATTTTTTGGTTCTTAAAATGTAACCAAAGTAATCCAAATGTTAAACCTCTGCTCTGAAATAATGCTCATGTAAGGACAGTGATTGTTATCAATAAGCAATCGGAACACTGGGACTTACAGAACCTTCATTCCTGAGGGCTGGGCTGCATGCAGGCAATCATTCCAGCAATGTCCTTCTTAGATACTATAGTTGGCCAAATTCCCTTTTCTGGACTTAGACGTACTTGTAGTGTTCATCTAATGACTTTACATAGACTTGGGGTCCATTGATAAAAATCACATCCAACCACAGAGAAAGGTTGTTGATCCTCCCATCTGGACATCATAAACAAGAAAATCAGTGAGTATGGGATGTCAAAGGGATTTGTGGCCCTTTAATTACTTTTGCTTTTTATTTTCACAATACCAACAAGACAAGTTTTTTTTTAAACCGTCTGGAGTTTGAGGCCTCTCAGCTACTTCTGAGGTACTCTGACAAGCCTTGACATTTTTAAATATTTGACATATATAAAAAACATTTATCCCAAAGTGCTACAAATGTTTTTAACCTCCACACTACAGAGTGTAAGGTCCAGCACAAACGCACACATTAAAAAAGGAGTCTCCACACTACAGAGTGTAAGGTCCAGCACAAACGCACACATTAAAAAAGGAGTCTCCACACTACAGAGTGTAAGGTCCAGCACAAACGCACACATTAAAAAAGGAGTCTCCACACTACAGAGTGTAAGGTCCAGCACAAACGCACACATTAAAAAAGGAGTCTCCACA
>JAODKF010000103.1:18068402-18081971 GCA_026779585.1 Mormyrus proboscirostris
TGGTTTGTATTGAATTTCACTACACATTTATAAAAAAATGTATTACATAAAGGAATTTTAATAATAATAATAATAATAATTATTATTATTATTATTATTATTATTATTATTACTATATTTTTATGTGGCAATTATTTACCAGAAAAACATATTTAAGAAAACTCTAAATGTATTTTAATATAACATCTATCCAACTTCCACAACTTTTCATCTAGTGCCACACATCTGCTCATATGTTAGATAGATATTAGATGTTTCGATTCAAATAATTTGTGAATTTAAGGATTTAAGGCTAATATTTCTATGAAATATGATTACGACTGATTGTAAAACGTGTACTCAATTGTCATATCATTCTGTGTGCAATGAGGCTTCCTTTAAACAGTGAATGAGGTCTCTAGCATGTTTAACGTGATTCATTTTACCAGAAGATTTACAGGCATTACTCATCGTGAATGATCACCCAATAGCTGGATGATGAGGTGGTTCTCAGACAAAACAGAGCAGATGGAAGCACTGACAGCACACTAGCCTCACCCCCCCACACTTTCAAATCAATGACCTCAAAGGAGACCGGACCCAACCAAGACCCAGCTTTGATTCATCTTATTATTATGAGATTGCAAAATCATAACTCTGTAATGAGCTAATGAGGAACGCTTTCAGCCACTGGCTTATCCGAGATGCAGCCCTGAGTGCTTTGGGTCTGTCATCAGGGATTTGTTCACTGCCTCCAGTCTCCATGGCCCTAACACCTCCCACCTCGGATGACACTCACTCTGCTGTCTTTCACTCATCACTGTCCTGTTCCAGTTACCTGTCACCTCTACTAGCTGCATGTATGCTGTACATGTTCATGCTATATATTTCCATTTCTTATTTCACTGGATGGCATTGTTCTGGATTTTTTTTTGTCAGCAATGCTTTTTTTTTTTTGTTAGGAAGCTTACAGATGAAAATAAGATGTTATACAAATAAGGCCTTGTACCAATTCCAGCCACTGTTAAAGAATTGCCAATGAACAACAGTATCAGTGAGTGTTTAAAAGTAAGATGAGATTGAAGTGCAGGATGTTTTGACTGCAACATAGGTCTGGAATTCTTGCTAAATGTATTTCTCTGTTTTAACAGTTGTGCACATCTGTTTGTCATATAAATGCATTGTTAACTTCTCACTTATACATTTGCTGATAAATGTTAATAATAAGTTAGACTGGCAGTGCTGAATTCTAAAAATTGTCTAAAAACATCCACCTGTGACAAAAATGGGTTCCACATTTAATGATTCCTCCAGTCTTTCTATCGATGCCTAAAAGTGTGTTACAGTATTTTGCCTGCTGTTTCGTTGTTGTTTATAGCAATGCAAATAAATATTGTGACGGTCATATTTATAATTTGTTATGAACACGGAATAACCTGCCCTGGAAACAGAACTGGAAAAACAAAACAATGGAATGAGTAACTTTATCATGTTGTAATTGAACATTCTGCACGTCATGTACTATGTAAAAAAAAACAAGAGAAGTGGGCAAAAATAGAAAACCTATTTCTGTTTGGTGTTTGTGTTGGAAATGTCGTCTGCATTTTCTACAGGAGAACGTGTTATGATTTGAATTCTTTCCATGAAAATGCTAGACTAGTTTACAGTCATATAGTAGACTACACATCATTTTCAAAATATTTAAATGCTCTCTTTCTAGGCATCAGTTATGATATATAATGAATATTTATATTCCTAGCTAATATTTGCTAATTGATTATACACATACTACTATGGGCTGCATCACTACTGCTTTACCTATTCTATAACGATATTTATCAGTATCTTTACACAATAATTCAACCTTAAAATCACCTTTATGTAATGTAACATTTGTCATTAATCTATTATTCCCACATCTAAACATAGTATGCAGAATAAACAATGGGGGATGATTGGCAAATGTGTTATCCATAGGTACCATTGTCTTATTTAAAGTATATTTCACCTTTCTTTCAAGTACTATTATTATAAGGCATTAACTTCCCTGAATGTGATTAATGTTCAGTCACTTGGCACAAGTTGGCAGATATATTCTCGTGTTACGTGAAAGGGCAAAAAACTGTAAGGGCTATTCTCTCCAATTTTCTTACACTTCCAAAATAAGGGCATGATTACCCTAATCCTACTTCTTATTTTTATTGTTTGGTTTTTGAATTCAATCACAAGAACAACATCTTAGTTGGCCAAGAATATCATATTACATAATCAAAAACTCCCTCAGTTCTATGCATCAGTGTTAATTATCAGCTAAACCACATTATGAGATGAACAAAAAAGTTCAGAGTTCAAAGTGATGATGAAGATGAGAAAAATGTAACCACATAACTCAGCACAAGTAGCTGCTTCACCCCCTTTTCTTATTTTGTGAATGCGAGATGTTTTCCAGTATCCGTCCTGTGTTTTTGCATCTCTAGTGAGTAAAAAAATCCCAAACTATTTTAAACTGTTTATTTTCGATTCTGACGCAGACTATGGAATGCGTGGCCTAGAGCCAGTTATTAAATTTGCCAGCAGAATATCACCCTATAACAATGTCTGACAGTAACTTAATATTTTGTGACTGAATAAATGAGCTACAGGGGCAGTGCGGCTCTGCAGACAATTGAAATGAATTCAGAGGTTCTGTCAGTGCTTTACCTCCTGCTAAAAGTCTGCTGAAAGATGAAAACATCATGCATATCTGCGTTACCTCAACACTGGAACCACCTTAGTTAAAGTCATTAAATTAAAGACATACTCTATGAGCTAACTGTGAATATTCAGCAAAACGTTATGCTGCATTGTAGAACATTGGGGGTGGGGATTCCCATCAATTGATGTTTGTTGATGGAAGTTTCGTATTTGTTTTCCACAATATTCATTATCTTGGTAATATGCTTTTAGGAAAAGGGATCTGACTGTCTTTACAGTGTTCAGCCATTAAACACAAATGTTCTTTGAATTTTCTTTTCAGTGCTTTCCTACAAATATTTTGAATAGTGATTCCACCTGAAAAGAAAGCATTGCCAATGATACAATAATAATCGTTATTTTTTTTTGAAGAATCACTTATATGACCTCTCATCCCTCATTTGAAACATAGTAACATACTAATAGTCCCTGCCAACAAACATTCAAATAACGTACACGTATCTAAAGCAAACCTTAACACAGTGTGTTATTTGAAGACCAAAAAATACAGAAAGCCTTTATAGAGCAGTTGTTTGCAGTACTGTAGAATACTTGCCAAAACTGCCACATATAATAAGAGTTGAAGATATATGTCATCTAATGAAAATAACATTTATTAAATCTCAAGTTCTTAAATGTGAAATTTCTGAGTGCTCATTCAAGAATTACAAATACTGCATCAAAAGCAAAACGAAAGCAGAGATGTCTAAGGGCTAATTGTATCGTAGCCAATGAGGTTTATCTGAGGCGTGATTATTGCTAATTGGAGAGTTGGGTAGCAGTGGTGGCCTAATGGTTGGACACAAACACTTGTAATCAAAAGATTGCTGGTCCGAATCCCTGGCCAGCAAAGTACCACTGAGGTATACTGAGCGAGGTACCGCCCCCAAGCACTGCTCCCCGGGCGCTGAATTAGCTGCCCCTTGCGATGTGACATATGGCTTGAATGCAGAGGACACATTTCACTGTTATGCACTGTGTGCTGTGCTGTGTCAACAATGACAATTAATCACTTTCCCCTAATGTGGTCAAGGGATCAGTGTCTCAGGATTCATGGTCTCACCAATCCCAATGAGAACCAACAGAGTAACCAGTGGACATCAGCAGATGATTGAAAGCAAATGATCCCACTCAAATTTGATTTTATCCTTTTTCGCATTAGTAGTGCACTACCTATGCAGAATCGCTTGAACGGCATGATTGTGCTTAGAGAAGATTCAATTTGACCCAAAAGGCTTAACTCACAAAGGTATGTACCTTTTAATCATTCAAGATCCCTTGCTTTGGACAAATAGATTGAAGAAAGTGTACCTGAATAAGTACCTATTAATAAATGCAAAATGGAGTGTGATTTTATAGCAGTAATAACCAGTAATAAAACACTATTATACAGAACTACAAACGTTAAGCATGATTGATTTTTGAATCAAATCACATAAGAGGGAAAATTATTGGAAGACTGTATGCTTCTTGCTTGCCTTGGCCCCCTATGATGTAATGTTTACTAAAAAAATAGAGTGCAAGAACCAAATACAAAAATAAGTGCACAATTAAAAACAGATTTCTCTCATGTTTACCCCAGAAAACCGGGACATCTTTTCATGAACTGGTTCACAACAGACGTAAGCTTTTCTCTCTGCTGAGCACTCATGAGAAAAATACAAATTCAGCATAGAGACCCTAAAAATGAAAGGATGAGCCACTGTACATAGCTGACAAAAGCTAGCCATTTGCCAAGCTACATAAAAGAAAGATTTCAGGAATTATAAAACTGAATTTCAAGCATTTGTTTCTAATTAGCTCTGGCTCCTGGGATCAGCCCAGAAGATACGTTCCTTCTGAACATTTCAACTTCTATAAACAACCAATCATTTTCTTACTAAGCTGACGGGTATCAGGCACAGGACTCTGCAACCCTGCCAAAAAGTCTACATGGTTTTAGTGTTACCCTTTTGACTAATATTCTTATTTTGAATATTCATTTACATCACACAACAAAAATGCTGAAGTAAACCCCCATGCCAAAAAAAATCAAAATACAGCTAGTCATTCTGATATCTTAAAAGGCTGCTCCATGCTTGTTATTCCAGTTAATAGTCATTTTAGAATAGTACAGAAATGTTTCCATTGTGATATGCTTTCAATAATCGAAATTCAGTAACGGTAAAATGCTCCACAAATCTATTTCAAATATAATACAGGTAGGGGGAGGGGAGAAGCAGTGACTCTATGGGCTGCTTGAATATCACTGGCTAGCTAGAAGAAAGTCACCAAATCTGTTCTTCAGCGACTTTGCTTAAGGGAATCTAAAATCTTGGCTGAAGGCTACTGTCATAAACACCTCCCACAAGTGTCTTGAACATTTGCTCTAGGATAAAAAATCTAAGAACTAGAAGGACAAGCAGCATGAGTAATACCAATCGGTAACAAGTTCATAAATGCCCAACAAGTGTTCAACTGTAATCCTGGACTATACTTTTCAGAGAAAACAGAGAATGCTCCATTAAATGTTATGGATTACATAGTATGATATGCTATGATAACATGCTGCTTTAATTTGGCCTTCAAACAAAAAGAATGGAGCCAGGTGGTTCCAGAAAAAAAGCACCTTTATGGCATCACTGGAATAGCGGGATCCTTTTTTCTTTGGTCAGTCATGAGTAGAGTTTCTTGGACTGTTGCCACATATGGACAGACCCATTAATCAAGAACATGCTGGAAAACTACTAATCAGATACTGTTCCCCAATATGCTTGGAATTACATATATCGTCGGTCTCATGAGTAGATGCACTGGATAATGTTATGCAACAATTTCCCTGGTACTTTATGCGCACGGCTAGTTTTCAATACAAAAACCAGAGCTGTTGTTTCTTTTTACCATCTACATTAATTAATTGGGGAATATATTCACATGCACTATTGTCAAAGTGCAAAGATTGTTTCGCCCGGTGTAAGGGCCAGCCCGACCCTCCAAGACAACTAAGCAGCATGTGGGGACGGTGCAAGAAGACGTAAAGGTAGCTGCTCCTCAGTGTCATGATGTACAGGCACAGACCGGGGAAATAGGAGCAAGACTCAAGGAATCAGGTGAATGCGGGTTCTACTCAGGGCAAAGAGAGACAGGAACAAACAATGACTTTCACAACGTTACAACATTAATGACCAGACTCCAGAAACATACTCTAACGCAGACTCAAATGCACAATAGCAATTAACGAGACTAAAAATAGCTAAAGACATCGGGATTCTGCACGAAGTAGCGGGGCGTGGCACATATGCAGGAGGATCGGCACGTGCGGAGCTTGACACGCAGAAGATGGCGGTCCAACACTGTTTGCGCAGATGCAGGAACTTTTTCACTAATTGATCAAAAAATTAGATAATAGCAATCCAAATAAACAAACGCAAACAAATACATAAGAAAACTAAATCAACATACGAACATTTAACAAAATGAACAAACCCAGAACATACCCCCTTCCTCTGGGGGGTTTGGCTTCACTACAGCGCAGCAGAGCAGGCCCATCCTGACGTCTTCCCCACAGTTTTGGCTGCTGGAAGACTCACGCTTGTTCAGCAATCAAAGGAGACAAAGCAACCTAAGGAAATACCGAATTTAACTAGACAAAGCAACGTTAAAGTAAACCAGTGGTACTATGCTGAAATACATAACCAAAATAGCAACATTAATGAATACATAGACATAATGCAAACTAATTTACAACACTCTAACAAGGTTCTTCCCTCATGACATCATGCTTTTGGGCCGTTATATACCTTTAGCAGAGCATTGGGAAGCATTGAATTGCTTATCCACACTGAGGCTTTGAGATTAACCCCCATCCCAGGTAAATGTCAGGTATAATCATTCTCACAATGCACTCATACTGATCATAACAGTGAACTGAAGCTATGATCATAACAGTGAACTGAAGCTATCTGGACACAGAATATCGAGTTATTGTGTACATGCTGATATGTGACAAGACAAATACCAGGGAGAAGTGCTGAAGTGGAAAAGCACTCTTTGCATTGAGTGGTACGATGTAACTTTACATCTGATGCTTGCACCTTATTTTGTATTTGCATATTTGGCAGCTGCTTTTATCCAAAGCAAAGCAACGTACATTTTCGAGAGAAACCGAAGGTAAACAGCCCCCAGAGCAATCGGAGGCCAAGGCGGGGATTTGAACCAGTGAGCTTCTGATCACAAGCATAGGATCCTAGCTCTCTCTCCATCATCCATAAATCTGTGCTTTTTCTCACCACTTGTCCTTGTCATGGGTGGGGGGAGGGTGCTTAAGCCTCAGGCAACGCAGGACACAAAGCTGCAGACATATACTTCTTCCTCTGTCAAAGTATGAAGTGCAAAACCTTACCATTTAAGATGAAAAACATAGAGTTTATCAAGATAACCTTTATATAACTAGGTTGTGTCATTGTATAAAACTAAGTTGTGCCATTGTATTGTCTACAGTGGTGCAAATAATATATTAAGAAATTCTGATATAAAGTGCAATGAGTAGTGAAAGTGCTTTTCACTCCTAGCTGACAAGGTAGCATACACTATTTACATTCACATCTCTGTGTTTGCAGACTGAGAAATAATTTCCTGACTTTATCTCCCTGTGTTATATTTATAAGCAATGTTAAGTCAGGGGATGTGAGTGACCTCTAGAAATCCAAAACAGGTAATTAGATTTGCTGGGAACTTCAATGGCCACTTATAGCATCAGGCACCAGAAGACATCTTGTACAATTCATAATATTTAGTATATGGACCAATTAGAGGAGTCCTCTTCTGTCCTTTTTAAGGGTTTCACATGTTGCAGGAGCTAAGTACAATGTTCAACACTTAATGAATCCTTTCATAAGACGCAAAACTGATGTGTTACTCATCTGTGAGGTGGAATCGAGGGATGCTCCATTACCAGGTACATTTAAAATACATGTCTGAATTAATATAGTTATGACAAGCAATCTAGAGAGTATAAATCAAGGACTATATATCATAAGCAAAATTCCCACAGACTGCATCCATAGGAAGATCAGGCTACACTGGGAAGTCATACAATAAACAGCAGACTCCGGCTACATATCGGAAAGACGGATTCCAATGGCAACTTTTTCACCCTTTTTGAAAAAGTTCCTAAAGTTGGGAAATGCTAGGTCTAAATGAATGCACCCATTTCAGTATCTAGGCATGCTTCCGCTTAACATGGAAACCGGAAAAGGTCTTGAGGCAAGAAGGTTACCGCAGACCATTCGAGTCCAGGTGGAGGGGACAGTTTAGTGAAAAACTGATCCACTACAAAAAATCAGGTTAGAGTTACTGCAAGATATGCTGCAGGAGTTGCCAGAAAAAACCTAGCAGACTCAATGCATAAGGAATCCAGCAGGTAGATTTCTCTGTGGATGCTAAAGCCAGGCATTCTGGAGGCCAGAAACCTCTTAACCACACACAGATGTCACAATAAAGCTCTCTGCTTTATAGTCCATCTCGACAAGAAAGTTATAAGTATGCAAACAACAGTTTGGGAGCAATTCAGCTACGTCTTCAAGTCCTGGCTGTTATACCTGCGTGAGGAATGTATCAGAGAGACCTGTTAAAAATAATTATTATTAAACCTTTACTGGAAATCAATGAGTTACAGGTAATCATCACTTTCATCATGTTGTCTCGTCCAGTGTCATAATTCACTGAGGCAAGAAAATCAGTATTTAATTGCTGCTAATGCATGATCACTGCAATACTCAATGCCCGATCACTGCTTAAAAACAGATCATGATTCACTCTTGTCATGCAGTACAAGTAAAGTTTTTTCAGTGAGGAATCATTTTCAGATTGATTGTTTATGGTTTGTGTATACTTGTTATGTTGAAATTCTTACATGCATGTGGTCAAACAATAGAAAATTATGCAAAATATTCAGGTTTTCATTAAACATTTTGGTAACACTTTACTAACAGCAGTCACTATAATGCATTATAGATACATTGGTAATGCATTATGAGATATCTATAATGCATTATAATGACTGCTTTAAGTAACCAACATTTATTAATAAGTAAAGATATGCAGGAAAAGCTGGTATTTGATCTTTCAATATCTTTTAGAGACACTTCCCCTGCCATTGATGTGCTATTTATTCTGCTATTTTATGTACTAGATGTGGCACAGAATTTTAACAATTGAACTAAAAGTAAACTGTGGGTACAAGCTATATACACATATTATTTATTTAAAAACATATGATCAACAGGGGAATAAGACAACTATTTTTCTTTGAACTTTTTCCGGGGTGTCCAAACAATATGCACCAGTGATTTTAACATGATGAAGCAATATGAAGTACACGACTCCCTAGCCAACGTAAACGGCACGGTGTTGTTTTAAATCCAATTGGACGTCTAGCAGCAGCTAGGGCTTGTATAAGTGAGGACAGAATAAAGCTTGCTTAGAAAACCAAACTGCCACAGTTTCACACTGAGCAGCAACATTATCTACTGTGCTTCATTTAAAAATGACCATACTGCTGGAAAGCATTATATTATGATAAGTATGGAATGTGCGGCTATATGCATCCAGCAGGATTTCCAGCAACCCTAGCAACACATCTTAGAATTCATTAATGCAACTAAGGATTAAAGTCATGAAGAAAAACATTTTTGGCCTCAAAACAATGCTTAAAGTTGAGGCGTGAAGAAAATATTCAGTTGTGACATATTATAAGCTCTGGATTTTCCATTTCAGCCACAGATAGGAGACTTTTGTAAAAACAGCAACACGGTGTTTTTTAGTTACTGTTTTTACAGTGGCAGAGACAGTAAGCATGACACCACCCAACTAAGTTGCAGAAGGAGAAGGGTGAAGGAAAAAATCAATCACTTTGCATAAACTGTAAACACGCAAATGACACACAGCAATATAAAATGGAAAATTTAAATAAACAAAAGTGTGCCTCTTTGGAGGCATCATTGTTATAATAGTGCAAAGAAATGGCATTTAAGTAATCATTAAGAGCCATAATTCAGGGCCAGTGTATTTTAAATAAACAGTATACTTGTGCAGGCATATACAAATCCAAAATTTACTTTATCCAGATTACAGAAATCTTTGGGGCATAGGACACTCACAGATGTTGGCCTTCTCAGTCACTGCACATGGGCATTGTAAAAAAAAAATACTTTGGGGGTTTTATATATATATAGATATATATATGTGTGTGTGTGTGTGTGTGCGTTTATGTACACACACACACACACACAGGTTTCTAATTATATCTTTGTGGGGAGTCTCCATTCACTTCTATGACGGAAACTCTAATCCAAATATGATACCCAGCCCTAACCTTAACCATAAGAAACCAAACAAAATACAAGACTTTTGCCATTTTTAGTTTTTTGATTCACTGATCATTCTGGGCACATGAAAAATGATCACTGCAACATCAAAATAATAGTTTTTTTTTGGTCCCCACAATGTACTATAAACATAACACACACAAACACACACACAGACACACACACTAGTATGGAACATGAAATGAACACTACGCATTTACCTTTTGTATTCTAGTGGGTTGCAGTTATACTTGTTCTTGTAATAATACATAAAACATATAAACATTAATGAATCAAGCCTGACTACTTGCTTATTTTTATGAAGGGGTTTGGTATTTTTGCATACTTGATACATTTGCATGAGTAGAAAATCATTTATGCAAGAACTACACATAGGGTAAATGAGAAAATGATATTTATTATTAACCCATATGAAAATACAGCATCTACATTGACACAAGACCTTTTTGTCCACGTATATCTTTGGAACAATTTTAGATGCATAGTCCTGAAATCAATGGCAAGTTGTTTTGAAGCTGGAAATGCTCTTGCACCACAGTATGTGAGTGACCTCATTTGCAACTACATTCCGAATCGTACACTTAGATCTCTAGATGCAGGTCTTCTATCCATACCCAGATTAAAGAACGCTACTTATGGGGGAAGAGCATTTGCTCATAAAGCACCACAGTTATGGAATAAACTTCTCATTAGTGTTCGGAACTCAGACACAATCTCTGTTTTCAAGTCAAGGCTTAAGACGTACCTCTTTAGCCAGTCCTTTGGATAGTAAAACCCCCCTTTTCTAAGGTAAATGGGATATTTGGAGGTTCATAGTCATTTGAGATTAATGGTGAAAGGGGGATTGGTGCTGTCGTCCTGCCACTCTCACTGATCATTCAAATTGTTGCCAGTAGTTTTGCTGGATGTCAAAACCCCTGGAAACCCTCATGTCTATGCTTCCTACCAGGTCTCTCTTTCAGTCAGGCTGCCATAGTTACTTTAGCACTGCCGGAGGTTAGGTTAGGTGTATGGCAATAACTCTTTTCCGAGCTGTTCCCGAACCGTGCCTATACCACTTGAATCCTCCCCTGGACTCCTTGGAGATAACTACACGAAACCAACTGGGACTTTTAAAACTATATGGACTCAAATTAATGTCAGTGTAAATGCAGTTTCATGCTCCCGGTCGCCCAGAGGAGGATGGGGTCCCCTTCCAAGTCAAGGTTGCTTCCTGCCAGAGGGAGTTTTTCCTTGCCACTGTCGCCACAGGCTTGCTGGTGGGGTTCTGGCCAGTTGAATGTAAAGTGCTTTGTGACAATGACTGTTGTTAAAAGCACTATATAAATAATATTGAATTGAATTAAAGAATTCAATATTTTGCCATTCAATGATGACAAAAGCTTTGACTAAAATGGTTACTGGACATGATAAAGAGAGCGAGAAGGAGAAAGAGAGAGGGAGCAAGAGAGAGGGGAGAGAGAGAGAGAGAGAGAGAGAGAGAGAGAGAGAGAAGACACTGTCACTGAAGAAGAAAAATGCATTGGCAATACGGTGTTAATAGTTGTGTGTGTGAGTCTTCCTTCCTCCCCTAGTTTAAACTTATATTATTTCAATCACAAAATAGTTAAAACTGCATTGCTGGCTTAGATCACCTAGATTGATTTCTTTGTTATAGATCCAGAATTGATTTATAAAGCCTGTAGCTGGTCTACTTCCAAGAACATTCTTCCTACTGACCTCATGAACAAATTCCTGAGTCTAACTGAACTTTAATCGTGGTTGATTATAGAGTAATTAGCGTTATATATTTAAAAGAAAAAAACTATTTTAAGCCATGTGATGTTTTAATGGCTGAGGTTTCGTTTTAGCCGGTTTAGTTTACGTGTGACAGGTAAGGTGTCATGAGAGGCCTTGCAGCTTTGGGTGTCTGTCATGGCAGAATCAGGCACCATGGCTCATATACATGAAAATAACTGTCAGCGTGAAATATTATACTAATTATTGGTCTTGCAAAAAAAAAATCAGATTTTTATTTAAAATAAAATACACCATCAAGATCATCTCAATAGATTAGATAAATGTTTTAGATTGCAGGATATGTAAAAATGACTTTATTTACATGCTTTCAGAGTAATTAATTTGATGTTTGATGAGAGAGTAGGTTTTTGAAAACAAAATCCAAATTCTAACACCTTTTCCATTACTAGCATGTCCATAAACAGAACATAAGAACACAAGAAATTTATAAACGAGAGGAGGCCATTCGGTCCATCAAGCTTGTTTGGGAAGAACATAACTAATAGCTCAGTGTTATTAAAATCTTATCTAGCTCTGATTTAAAGGAACCCAGGGTTTTAGCTTGCGCTACACTAACAGGAAGACTATTCCATACTCTGACTACACGCTGTGTAAAGAAGTGCTTCCTCAAATTCATTTTAAAATGTTCTCCCACTAATTTCCACTTGTGGCCATAAGTTCTTGTATTTAAACTAATATTGAAATGGCCATTTGGCTGAACAGCATCCAGACCTGTTAGAATCTTATATACCTAGATCATGTCCCCCATTAGTCTCCTTTGCTCGAAGCTAAACAGATTCAGCTCAGCTAACCTCTCCTCATAAGACATTCCTCTAAGACCAGGAATCATTCTCGCAGCCCTCCGTTGCACCTTTTCTAAGGCAGCAATGTCCTTCTTAAGGTATGGTGACCGAACCTGCACACAATATTCTAGGTGGGGTCTTACCAAAGAATTATATAATCATAGCATCACCTCCCTTGACTTAAACTCCACACACCTAGAGATATAACCCAACATCCTATTCGCCTTTTTTGTTGCTTCCCCACACTGGCAAGAGTGGGACATGGAAGCATCAACATACAGTACACACGAGATCTTTCTCGTAATCAGTTACCTTTATTTCTGTGGAACCCATAAAATATCTGCACTTTATATTTCTGCTTCCTGCATGGATTACCTTACATTTATCTTTGTTAAATTTCATCTGCCAGGTATCAGCCCTGTCACTAATTAAATCCAGATCCCATTGTAGCCTCTCTGCTGCTACAGTAGATCAGTATCTGCTACACCACCCAACTTGCTGTCGTCTGCAAATTTAACCAGTTTACTGTATGTATTGGTGTCAATATCATCAATGTAATTTAGGAACAATAGTGGTCCTAAAATTGAACCCTGCGCTACCCAACTACAGTATGAACGCAGGCCCACTGTGACATTGTGCCTCTAATAACTAATAACTACTCACTGCTTTCTGTCAGTTAACCAGTTTTCGATCCAAGCTGCTACAGTTCCTAAAAACCCTGCAGCCTTGATCTTAAGCAAGAGTCGTTTGTGGGGGACAACATCAAAGGCCTTCTGGAAATCTTCTGGAGATCACATTGTAGGCCTTTTTGTGATCAATTTCTCTTGTACTTTCCTCAAAGAACTCAAGTAGATTAGTTAAACAGGATCTACCTCTCCTAAATCCATGTTGGCTATCCCTCAGAATGT
>JAODKF010000103.1:18093415-18130490 GCA_026779585.1 Mormyrus proboscirostris
CACTCCAGATGTGGGCACGGATCCCTATGCCAGTCACTTACACACCTCCCACTCCAGATGTGGGCACGGATCCCTATTCCAGTGACTTACACACCTCCCACTCCAGATGTGGGCACGGATCCCTATGCCAGTGACTTACACACTTCCCACGCACACTTATCATTCCTATGCTAATCCCAGAACAACTTCAGATATTTCTCTCCTGCAGGTCTTATTTTGGTATATACCTGGCTTCATTCCTTATACAGTATTAGCATAGGTAGGGGAATGTTTATGATGTAACAGGCAGACAACACGAAAAAGGGTTAAAGGCTACAGACGATAACACCGTTTAGATATTAATGTGCACACATTGCAGGAGCTGTTATCTGTGTGACTTTCTATAATATTATGTTTAGTCATTTCAGTACCTGTGGTTGTCATGATTGCCTGTGGAGCATAGCAGGCCTAAGAATTAACTGGGGAAAGTCTCAGTTTTCAGTAGTACAACACAATATTGCTGCCACCCTGACAAAATGAAATTTACCAGGTTCTCATTATAATGAAAAAAAATCATGGAGGCTCAGTATACATACATATATTTGTTATTACAATATTAAAGTTTCAATGAACATAATTAGATTAGATTCGATTAGATTAGATTTAACTTTACAGAACCAATGAAATGCATTTAGCTCTAATCAGGTGTAAATAAAATAAATACAAATTCAATAAATTATAATAAATTATGGTATGTTAAATTATGATGATAAATCTAAATTATGGTTCTGTGAGAAATATGCCTCAGGTAGCATAGGGTGCATACAGGAAACACAGGTAGAATGATTTTGCTAGGAAATATGGCAAGCTGCAATAATACAAGTTCAAACTGGAGATACTGTATGCATTGTGTAAAATGAGAAGCAGATAGTGCAAGTTGTGTGTTGTGTGTGTTTTGAGGAGGTGGGGGGTCATCTATAAGACACGATTGAGCTCACGGACAGCTGCGTGGACGAAGCTGTTTCTTTTTACAACCTATAAATAGATTTCATTCAACACCATAGTACTGGATGAAACTTTGTGTGGCTTCTTGTCAGATATAGAAGAGCGATCTCAAGTTCAAATAGGATTTCGTATCTCATTATAATGAGATAGCGTCATATCTCGGTATAAGGAGATAATTCTGTAGCTTCTTATGATGAGATATGTAGCTTGTTTTATCAAGATCATTTTCACATTTTAACATCACACTTTCAACATGAAACTTTAAAGAAACTGGGCAAATAGGATATTGTCATGGTGGCAGCAGAACACTGCCAAACTGTAATAAAACAAACACTTTATAAAATTAGGAACATAAAAAATATAACAATGACATGATACAACATCTAGCAACACTAAGACAACCATTAATTTTTAATGAAGAAGCAAGAGATTGCTAACAATACGTTACTTTAGACCTGTGGACGCTTTAAAAAGGTGCCGTTTAAAGCAAACCCACAAAAATGTCAGTCTCAGCGCAGTTCCAGTGAAGAATGGAACAGGAAAAGCAAAAAAAAAAAATTCAGTGGACTGGCCCAGTCAATTGATTTCAAAGATGAGGCAAAAATAAAAAAGAAAGAATGCAATATCGAAGAAGCTGATGTTATGCTCCGATTACCCTACACCAGTCATTATACAGAGAATGTGTTTGCCAGGTTTTTTTTTTTTTTTTGCAAAGTTCTTCCACACCAGCAGTCAATACTTTAACTGTCTCAGCAGTGAAAATGAGACATTTTTCAGACATTTTGGACAAGATATGTCTGAAAAATCTATTTTAAGATTATAATTTAAAAATCATTAAAATTATCACAGGAGCCTCTTCTTCTCTCAGAATCATTTAACTGCATTATTTGTGCTTTGTTTGGGTGACATGTTGATGCAACAATTTGGATTGATGATAAAATTAACTTATATTGCATGTGTACAAGTGTGTCAAGCATATGCATGTGAAAATACCTGCCAGCACTAGTCTATTCACAATGTTACCTCCTCTTAAATTCATGCACGTTCTGCACAGCTGCTAGGAAAAACAACAGAAGTCATTTCACCACATTTTCATACGATTCCATAGGATTTTATGATACTATTTTTTTCATTTATGATGAAATACTAGAAAGAAGTTTTGTTACTGATCATTGTCATTATTAAATTAAAGTTTCATTTCTGCAGAAAATTGACTGCATTATTCCAGGTCTTCTATGCAGTATTAAAGGTTACTAAGTACATGCTGTTTCTATGCATCTTGCCCTTTATAATGCTTGCTTTCAATTCCACTGCCATGTAACAACGGATGCATTGACTCCAATATTGCCCATCAATGAAAGGCTGGAGGAGTTTTTATTGGCAGAAAACAGATTTTACATCTTTTTGTATGACAAATTGATTTTGTTTTATGATGTTCAAAAGAAGAATGTTTTTTCTGACATTCTCAAACTGAGAAGTGTGAATTCTAGTCTGCTTGCAATTTCTACAGTTTTGGAAGCGTAACATTAGGTGGCAGTGGTACACCTTCTGTGGCTGCTGCACAATCACAAATGAGAAAGAGAAATAGAGTTTTTAGGCTGAAGCATTACAGTTCATAAGAAGGAGTGTTCGCCTTTTTGCTTTTGTGTTTTATTGCCTACTCATAGGAACTGCGTCGTTTCTAAATTTCAAAATAGCAAAATATCTTGTAGAATCAATGTCTCCTTGCATTTGCTTTCGATTTCATTTCTACATATTTTACTGTTCTTAGCAGGCTTAAAGTTTGAAAAGTATGTTTAACAGATAAGTTATTATACGGTACGTTAGGATTATGGCACGGCTTATACGTTTTTTAAGACGCGTTTGACTGTGGAGGTGAAGAAGAACCCAAAGCAACAGTTTATAATGCTCAGCTGGTCATGCATTAACCTGCTCATACCACCATTACTGCACATTTGGCTTACATGTAGCCTATCTAAAGACATTATTTTTACGTTTACAACCCGAAAACATATTTATTAATAGAAGGAATACTTGGGCTTGGGTAGTGGTAAAACAACAGGCTGCTGTATTTCCTTTCAGCGAAACTTTATCTTCCCAGCTACCAGGGAACGTTCCCAGAACTTTACCGAAAGTTACGTGAAGGTCTTCTCAAGGTTAGCAGAATATGTTCTTATAGTAACGTCAATGGAATTTTGAAATGTTTTATACTTTAACAAAGGTTCTGTTAATGTCGACATGATTAAATTATTAGTTCAGACGTGTCTCAAATTGAAAATCTCACGCTGTTTTGGTCAGACAGCTGACCAAAGCAGGCAGCCCTATCTATTATTAATGTTTTGATTATGAATGAACGAATGAATGGATGAAAGTTGCATCTATATATCGCTTTTCAAGACAGCCAAAGCGCTTTACAGAGGCAATGGGGAGTCACTTCAACCAGCGCTGCGCAGCCCCCAACTGGATGGCCATTCTGTGCCGGTACATTCACCACACAGTAGCCAAGGTGGTGAAGGGGCAGTCGAAAATTCACGAATCAGATATAGGGGATGATTAGGATACCATATCTGATAGGCTTACAGTGGGCAGTTTTAGTCAGGACACTGGGTTACCACCCCTACTCTTATATATGACCCAAACCACTGTTATTCACTGAATACACTGAAAAGTCTGGTGCTAAGAAAACAATCCAGTTGAAGAAATAGCCTACTGCAAAGCAGAAAGGGCAGACTTTATGTACAGACGTTTGTAAGCCAAATATGAAGTAATCGTGGTATAAGTAGGAAAATGCACATACAAATTTAAATATATGCCTATATTGAGACACTGTTTTATTAATTTAGCTTTATGTATCTCCTGGTATTAAGCTGCATTATGGGTAAAACCCGACTCATTTAGTGACGATTATTAAACCCGATCTTGCTTGCTATTTTTCAATTTAACATAGCTGTATAACGGCACTGCAAGTGCAAAACATCAGTAAACAATTTTGGTATGTAATCACAAAGGCATTACACTGTTTTACACTGTATACTGTGGACAGTATACAGGGCGAATAATTACTTTATGGTGCAACAACACTTGCGAATCAGTACAATTATAATAACTAGGGACGGTCAACATAATTCGTTTGCGAGACGTGCGGGTATGATTTGTTTCGAGGAAGTTGTACGGCTTGTAAGTAATGAGTTACCAAGCGATGTCTCCACGCAAACACATGCGGAAATAAAAGAGTGCGGCGCCGAGAGTTTTCTTTCCCTATAGCAACAACATGCTCATTAATGCAAACATTCAGTTACTATGGGAGCGTTAAACTGGGAACTTAAACCCGGGGCAGCGCGCGACGCTGCGACACTTGCGCGTGGGACAACGGGGAGAGTAAAATGGGGGACACGCCAGCGACTGATAAAAGATTAGAGTTCCTGGAGGAATATGTGATAAAGACCATGAAGCTAAAAGCAGAGCGATGGCAGAAATGCATCGCATCAGAAGAGCACAAGAAAGTCATACAAGACTTTTTAGACAGGCCTGATCAGATCACTCTTGTGCTGTCTTTGAATGCGGCGGGGCACTTGCTGCCGTCATCTGAATTTCCTGCGACTTCTAGGAACAAATCTGTATACTTTGTAAAACGGTGCAAAGATGTCCTTAATGCAGATTCTATTAAAAGTAATTTATCATATGGAGATTTATCTCACTCTCCTTTGGACCAGTTTTCCGCACTTGTAGAAGAGGTAAGACTAAATCACCTTGTAGTACGCATTAGAAGACCCTGTGTAACCAACAGTTAAATTGATGAGTGTGTAAAATGTCTGTGATGGGAATTTCAGTTATTTGAGTGTGAAGTGTCATCCAGTATTACCAAGGTGTATAAATGCTAATTTTCAACAAAAGGAACCAGGTTTCTTTTGTCCAACATAAATTGATTCTGCGAGAATAGCTGTTAATAAATGGGGTGGCTGCTTTCTTTGTCCACATAGCGCTGCTTATCATTAATTATTATAGCCCTTTAAGAGGATATGTAGTAATAAATGAGCAACTTTAATAATGTATTACCAGTAAACAGCATGCAATGACATCAGTTCACGTCATTCTAAGTATTGTGGTGCATTATTAATAACCTGCTTTATTTATTGATAATGTGTTAAGGACCCACTTTATTTGTTATGCTACTTAGGTAGTGGTGCCAGTCCTGTCCAATAACAGGAACCATTTTGCGTGGCCTCATGTTGTGACTGAGGATGTGAAGAGGCATGTTCATACTCTCAAGACCAACGTGTTTGTTGTGGCGGGACAAGTCAGGGGCAAGACGCTTCTCTCACTACCTGCAGGTTCAGGAAGAGTGGAACAAGCAGCCCTGGAGTGGGAGGAGAGGTAAAGCCTGTCATTATACTGAGCTTCTGAGGTGCAATTTTCTGCCGTTCACATCTCTACCCTTTAAATCTGTGAGGTTACTGAGCAGAGCAACATGAGCTTGCATGGTCGCTCAGTGGTCAGCCTCCAGGGTTAGCGGTCTGGACCCCACCTCTGGGCTGTGCGTGGGATTTGCGTGTTCTCTCCGTGTCGCGTGGGCTTCCTTCCACAGTCCGAAGACACCTTGGAATGTTTAAATTGCCTGCAGTATATGATTGTGTATGTGGATGTCGCCATGATGGACTGACATCCTGTTAAGGGTGTGCCAGGGCGTGTCCCCTAAGCAGCCTGGGATAAGGCTCCAAGCCCACCTTTGACCCTGACCTGCAGTAGCAGAGAGAAGATGGATAGAGTAGGGCAGCACATTCTGAAATCTCAGTGTTTTTTATGGTTAATTGCACAGTGGGGACCTCGTGGACAAAAGCATCATCCATTCAATTGAGTCTGTGGTGATTGAATGGATTCATCAAATTCGTGGTGTCCTGAAGAAGGTCTCCTCAGAGTCACTCCTTGAAGGCAAGGATCCAACCCCTGACGTGGAACTGCTCTTCTGGAGGAATCGGTCAGTGTAATAAAAGTCCTTGATATCTGGAATACTTCATCTAATGGCCCATCTTTTGTTTTTGCTGCTCTTTAAATCCATTGGTACGTCACTTTACTAATAAGTAAGGATTTGTTCTCTCAAAAATTGTGGATATTCTTACTTTAAGCCCCCAAGTTACTATTAAGCAATATGAGTAATATATTACCAATTGCAATGGAACAAATCACAGCATGAACAAATTTCCATTTAATGACATTCAGGTCGAATGGGACGATTATGCCCCTGTGTGTAATCTCTCTTTTTTTTGTTATTAAAAAAAAGCATATGGTTAGAATGTGGGAACGATATGTGTCCCAGTGCTCTCATCATCAGAACTGTCTGTCACTTTAATTAGATTACTTTGCTGCAAAGATTAGCATAACTTCGTACCCTCAGTTCAAAAGGTTAGCACTCTTTTTACAGTAACTTGGATACTTCTATGGTATTCTGGGCATATTAGAAAAAACAACAAACAACTAGTGTTTTTATTGATAGTGGGTTCTGACTAGTTTTATTGATTTGCTGTTGTATTTTTTTTGTTATTTTAGATTTGCCGACCTAGAATGCATTTACAGCCAACTGAAGTCAACAAAAGTTACCAAAATGGCAGAATTGCTTGAGAGGAGGGAGAGCAGCTACTTCCCTGCTTTTCAAAATATGCTGCAAGATGTTATATCAGGTGAGCCGCTCTCAGTGCAAGGCTTTCAGACTAGGCTGTCAATCTAGGTTATAAATGTTCACATTATTGCTGAAATAGATCAGATCATTTTTCTTCTTAAGGTGGTAACAGCTGGATGCCTTTAGTGGTTCAAGCTGCCACCCCATTGTTCTTTGACCTAAACCGCTGAACTTACTGCTCTGCTATCTATATATAATAATTTAGCTTTTAATAAGTATTTAATGAAAAGTTTTAGTGCCACTTTTTTTTTTTTTAATCAAAACGGCATCACTTGGAGATAAACAGTAAAAGTGTAATCTAGTTTCTTTGTGTTTAAAGGTTTGGAAGAAGCCAGGGACATCAACATTCACCTGAAACCGCTTCAGCAGATCTTCCAGGATGTGGAGAGCAGAGAGTTCAATGAGATGAAGAGTCAGATTGCACCTCTGATGCATACGATCTGCTTACTGTGGACGCATTCCAAATACTACAATGTCCCAGTCAGAATCGTCGTTCTGCTGCAGGAGATCTGCAATCTCCTCATACAGCAGGTGAAGTATACACACATCATACAGTTTGTCAGACCCTTGGCTGTCTAAGGATAGGTAAAGTCTTTTGTATTTTCAAATTGTATTTTCATACCTTTGCTGAAGAGCTGCATGATTAATATCACAGCCATGGTCTTAACCTTTCTAATTGGTCATTCTTTATAATTAAGGGGTAAGAAGGGTTTTGGTTTGGGCAATTTGAGCAGACCATGCCCTTAATCCATAGTTATTAATTCAAGAGCTTCCTCATTCACAGTATTTTTATTTACTTAATTTTTCATTTATGCATGTTTTGCCACCCACAAAGAATGTGTCAGTTTTTTCAACATTAAAAGAAAGTTTATTTCAGTGCTTGACACTGAGAGCTTGTTTTCATCAGGTAATGTACTGCTTTTCCTTTAGGTGGGCTGTAAGTCAAATATCACTGTTTAATATTTACGGTAACCGAAAGTTTTTAGATTTGCATTTTACGTTATTTTTATGTTGAATGCATTTTTTGGAATAATCAGTGTAAATGAAATTCGATAGGCTCAGGCATATTTGAATCCCGAGGATTTGCTGAAAGGAGAGGCAGATGAGAGCCTGACCAAAGTGCGGGACACCATGGATGTCCTATATCACTTCCGGCAAAAGTATGATGAGAGACGGGCCAGTCTAAGACAACACCAGGAGAACAGCCCGCAGCAGAGGCCATGGGACTTCTCCCCCACAGTGGTCTTCACTAAAATGGATTGGTTCATTGGGAGGTTGCAGACTATCGAGGTAAAGCCTAATAATCTGTAATGGGTATCATAATGGGTGTTTATGGATGTTTAATTGGTCAGCACAGATAATTATGCAATTTATCTCTGCATCGTTTCTTTCCTAAATGAATTTTACACTTATTAACTGAGTTTTCAAGTCTGATGTTTTTTAAATTTGTAACATTTATATTTTTGAAATTAATGCAGCTGTTTTTTTTTAACAAAAGTTTTGTGCCATTTTAGTAACATTACTAATCTGTCATCTATGCAGCATAACTATCCCTCTGATTGTTCCGTTTTACATTACAGGGTTTTCTGCTGATGGTCCTGGACCTGATGAAGCTGGAGAAGATTGAGTTTGGAGGGACACGTGGAAAGATACTGAGTCAGCAGGTCCTTCACATGTATGAGGAGTTCTTAGAGAAGTACAAGGTGTTCACGGAGAAGCCCAATGATTCTCTCAGTGCTGCTAACTTGGTATTTGCAATGATTAATTCTTCTCTTTTGTCCTTTGTATCTTTGTTTGCAATAAGAAAAACAAGAAATTGCATTTAAATTCCTGATGCTGTATTAACTCAGCAAATGTCTGTTTTGTGGGCCTTGTAGGATTTTGAAGCAGATGTTCAAGAATTTAGGAACAAAGTCGAAGACATAGATCGGCGACTGAGTTCAGTCTTTTGCCAGGCTTTTGATGACGCTTCAAGCTTGGAGCATGCCTTCAAGGTAGACATAATATTACCGCAGCAGCAGCTTGATCTCACGTACACACACACGCAGGGTTTAGGTGCTGTTTTTTTTGATAGGTAACTGTAAAAGGATTGCTGTGAAAGCACAGTCTTAATCCTTTAATCTTCCTTATATATTACGCTGAAACCTCATACTAATAAAAGAGGCATGTTGAGGTCTATGCAGGTGTTCTATACCTGATTTTGAATTTAACAGATCTTCAATCCAACAGAAATAGAACTCAGCTCCCCAGGACAAGTCAGACACATTGCTCTGCGTTTTCCCCATAGGTTATAGATATGTTTGGCAGCCTTCTTGTGCGACCGTTGATTAGCGCTGGTGTTCAAGATAGATACCTTCAACTAGTCAGGATGTTCGACTTAGAACTGGACAACTGTAAAGTACTGTACAACAAGCATATACAAATGGAGGAAGAGCTTGGTGAGACCATTTTAATATTATATAACTTACTTATACTGGAATATTTACAAGCTGGTAACAAATTCACGAGCTTTATGTTGTGTTTGTACATTTCTATTACTTGCATGTACAACTTATCCTGCCCAGGTTACACCCCAGTCCATAAGAATATGCCCGCTGTCGCTGGGGGACTGAGGTGGGCGCAGCAATTGCAGCAACGCATTCAGATATCTTATGGAAAGTTGAGGCAAATCACACACCCGTAAGTTTGACCTCATTATGTTTCTGAACTTTTTCCAAAAGCTCTGATTTGAATACATATACAATTATGGGGAAAAAAAATTAAGGGACCACTGTATATTTTATTAAAAATCTGCATTTTTAAATCCTGGTTTAATCCTGGTTCTGCTGGCAGAAGCTACACTCAGCAGCAGGTTGCTTCCAGGTTCAAAATTTCTAAGGCAGCAGGACACAAGAATAAGTTGAAACAGGAGACACTGGGAATGACCAGAAACTAGTCAGGTAAATGACCTTGTAATGCCCAAGATGACCATCAAATGACCTTCAAAAGAAATGGGAAATATTAAGTTCAGGTGTGAGGTGCACTGCTAGGACAGTTCATATCAGGCTTCTAGAAGCAGGACTGAAGTGCCTTAAAGCACAGAAGAAGCCCTTCATCAATGAGAAACAGAGAAGAACCAGAGTGCGTATATCATTCACAGACACACGCCTGTAAACTGGCAAATTAGTGTAACAAACAATTTGCAGTGGTCTCTTATTGTTTCCAGAGCTGTATCTTATTCTTTTGTGTTGCAGCATTGACAGTGAGTTTACGTTTCAGTTTACTAAACTGTTGCTGGCAAGTTATAAATGTGTCACAATTACTCTCTTTAAGCAGGTACACTGAGTCTGCTGAAGGGAAGAGAACAGTCCATAAATATGAAGAAATGGTGAGGTTACTTAATGGGTCAGTATTTTTACAGATTTTCTTTCCATATAGCATTATGTCGTTCATATATGACCCAGGACAAACAGAGATACTGTGGGAAACATTCTACTATTATTTTTAAAGATAAAACAGCTGTAATTGCTTACAAGTTTCTCATGTTTTCTCAAAAGGAATATTTGAATGTTTTCCATCCTTACAAAGTAGATACTTTTGTTCAAAGGAAATTATACTGCTTCCCATATTAGGCAGAGGTGGCCTACTGTTAATATGATGGAGTATAAGATTGGTTTAAAGTAAACAAACAAGTGGTGGAAGAAGTTTTAAGTCACAATGAAAAGAACAAACAAAAAAGTAGTTAGTTGTTAAAGGGGCACTTCACCCCAAAACTGAAAAAAGTTATGTTTGATTAGGGCTTTAGTCCTATCTATTTATCTAAGTTCTACTTCTCTAGTTTTGGAGATATCAGCCGTAGTAGTGTTAGTCTTCTCTGGAATATAACAGGACCGAATGGCATTCTTTCTTTAGTGAATAAAGCACCAAAATATACATTTGAGAAATTAAATAGCAATGTCTCTTACCTGAAATCATGACCTGGTTGCTCAAAATAATCCACAGACGTTGTAGTAAGCAGTTCAATGTTGGGCCTATTTACTTCTACTGACTCAACACACCAATTGTATCACTGCACAGAAGATGCTCACCTCGGTGCTCATGATCATATCTTCTGCGCTCTGATACGATTGGTGTGTGGAAGATTATATTTGAGAAAAGACTGACATTTCTACAGCCGATAATTCCAAAGCTAGGCAGCTCCCAGCAGAACAATCTAAATGGATAAATAACCCTTTAAAGCAAGTGCCATTATCAGTTAATAGTGCAGTGAGACTAATAGAAGTTTTGATGGGGGACTGCCTGTCCTGTCCCGTCTGTTCACCCACATAAAGCAAGGGGATTTGATATTATTCCTCATTGACTCGTTTTCTGACAGTACTGGCACAGAACGGCTGTTTATGTTCATGAGAATCAGACTGAGCCAGAAACATATTTGTCATCACTGACAGAGCTCCACTCATAATAACAAATCAGTACTAATAGTTATAATTATGCATGTACAACAAAAAATGATTATATAACCAAGAGAGGCTGACCAACTGCTCCATTGCTTTATGTTGTTGGCTGTATTCAGCCTTTGGGGACTGAATACAGCCACTAGGGCACCTCTGCCTTGGGTCAATGTCTGTGTTATTTCTGTTTCATTAAGTGATACGCTGCCTGCTGGAACTGTTGCTTTTAGTCAATCAAACAACCTAAAAGATAAATTTAAAATTAGCAATATGTTCATAGGGCATTGTTCAATAAGTACACAGTGAGAAGGGTTGGAAATGCATGGCACACTTAAATGCACAAACTGTGAAGAGTCCGGTATTTTCATTTCACTGACATTGCTCAGTGTCTGTCCTCTGACGGATGACCCTCAAAAACTAACAAGCTTAAAATCCTCGTAGTCAAAGCACCCCTTCTTCCTGCCTTCTACTTCTGGAGCCTTTGTACATTTGTGTGAGTGAATGTGTGCGTGCAAGTGAGGGGTTCTGCCTCGCGAGGGGATTTCCAGACAAGATTTTCATTTTCTCTACTGGCTGGATAAATAAATAAACAAATGAAAAATAACAAGCAGGCTCACCACCAAATTTTGTACTGTTGTGAATGTGAATATGAGAACCCTTGTTAGAAGGAAGCATTCACTATCGAGTTATAGCACTCTAACTGGGCCAATTAGGGGCATTTGCAGTCATTACCTCTCAACAAAGAGGCGTTTGATGTATTGCTGTTATAGAGTCATTGGATTGCTACTGCCCTTGTTCTGATGCTATGGAGAAATAAAGCTAAATCCAGATGGGTTAGGGAATCCAATATAGACCTCTTTATATGAGTCCTTGTAATTAGGTTATTTACAGATTAATGTGGCAGTTCAGGGACTTGTCATACAGCCTTGCTGCTGTGCTCAATAAGACACAGACTGTACATTTCTCTTTCAATATCTTTTAGTGACTTTAGCAGGCTTGCTTGTAATGGTCTTGTACGTTATACAGTATTTGATACTTGTCACTCTAGTAAATCATACAGTAGCAGCAAGCATAGAATTATCTCTTTTTTTCCTCTTGTCTTAGGGTAAACATTATTGCAACAGACCAGATGGCTAAAACGCTTGAATATTTGTTTGTACATTAATTACTTTTGGCAGCAATTTATAAGCATGAAGGCTAATGTCATGATGCTGTAATATTAATTAATTATTCTCCTAGCACTTTGCTTGAAGTACCAGTCCGTATTGTGGTTAGGCATGTCTAGTAAAGACTTTTTATTAAGAGTTTGTGATATGGTGTAGGTAAAATGTGCTTATAGATGTTTCTTTCTAATGTTGCCCCAGTTACTCTTGTAAGTTGTACGACGTTTGGGCCAAAGCAGTGGGTGAGGAGTCTCAGTACAACCTCACTCAGCCTATAATTTCTAGAGATTCCAACACAAGACTCATCGCTGTCAACTTCAACCCCCAGGTATGAGAAACCACATTGAACCTCAACCGCCATTTTATTTTGTAGCTTATAATTTAGATTACACTGTAAAATATAAAAATTGCATTGGTGTAGGTCGGGGTTCCCCAGTTCCGGTCTTCCGGTCCAGTTTGCAGATTTCCCTGCGCAAACTCTCCTGCTAAACCTGGTAATTAGCTGATTAAAATGTGTCTGAGCAGGGAAATCTGCAGACTGTGCTGGATTCTGTCCCTCCAGGACTGAGATTGGGGAACTCTTAATTAAAAATTGTATTCTTTTGTGTCCCACAGTTAGTATCTGTATTGAGGGAGGTAAAATACTTGGAATCAAGGCAGGCTGAGGCCATACCAGAAGCTGCAGCAGCGATCTACTCCAGCAAAGAAATTCTGCAGCAGTACGTTGCCAATCTGGAGCTCACTGCTAGCTGGTACAACAAGGTGATTCAGACAGTACTGGAGGTGGAGTACCCACTGTTACAGGGACAAATAAAAGAAATTGATGCTCGTTTAATAGAGGCTGAGAACTCCATCAACTGGAGAAGTGAAGGTAGGCTGAGTCACTGTTCCTCTGCTAATGTTTCCCACCATATGAAATGATGATTGTCAAAATGAATGAATGCGATAACACTGACGTGATGCATAATCTCGTGTTTAACGAGGGAGTTCAAAGGGCTTCTTTCTCTAATCTGTAAGATGATATGAGAGCATCCGTTTTATGAAGAGCATCCATTGCTCTATGATAGCTGTGAACAGGGACCATCATCCGAGAACTTTCAAGGTTGCTAGTCTTGGAATTATCAGAATACCGAGATCATGTTCAAGTTTTCTTCTTAAGTTTAAACCCTTCAGACCAATATAACAATACATCCAAAAGAGAAACATTTCTGCTCTTTGTTCAGGTAAACCGAAAATGTAAATGGTGAAATTATAGAACAGAACAGATGGTCAGGAGCATACACTTCAACATCCTTCCTGTCAATGTAATTCCCTTTAAGGGTTTAACTCTTGTGTTTCATTGTAGTTTTTTTTGGAGGGAAAGAAAATACATTTATCAAAATTAGCTCGAAACTGACAAGCAATTTGAACTAGGAGGCAAAAAAAAACTTTCCATTCATTCACCCTATTTATTGTACTGGAGCTTTAAATTGTTATTTTTCGTATTTTCATATTTTTTATATAATTAATACTGTGTAACTTGTATAGCTCATGTTTGTTTGTTTTATTATTATACGCTTATGTCTTTAATGGAAATCCTGGTCATTTTCTACTCATTAAATTATTCCTGTAAACACTTTGACAGTCTAAAATTTGCTGAATGCTAAAGGAAAAACCTTACTGCAATTTATTCATAATTTTTTGTTTCATCCCAAGCCAATTACCTGTGTTTACTAAGGCGCTTCATTATGTTAACGTGAACAGGGATCTGGGAATACATTCAGGAAGTTCGGGAAGCTGTCCATGACCTTGAGAAATGCCTACAGAGAGTGAAAGACAATGTCGAGGAGATCCGGAATGTTATGAAGACTTGGGTGTCTCCCATCTTTGAGAGAAAGGAGGGAAAGAAAGACACCCTCATCAACCTCGATGACATATCAGACAGGCTGGAAAAACGTTACACCCAGTTCCGTGACTCAGGAGACAGGATCCATTCCTTGTTAAAGGTACTGGTAGTATTGGCACTTCAATAATAGATACTTGTGTAACAAGGAAACTTGTGCTTTTTTTCTTAAACAAGGATTGCACCCATCCAAGTAGAGTCAAATTTGTTTGCTTGTGTTGCATTTTCCATTACAGGAAAATCTGGCCTTTTTTAAAGCTGATCCTGCTTCTGAACAATGGAAGGCTTATGTTGATTATATCGATGAAATGGTTATTGATGGCTTCTATAACAGCATCGAGTGCTCTCTGAAGTTCCTTCTCGAAAATACAGGTAAGAATGTTCTAAACCTTTTGTCTTTTCGATTTTGGTGATGTAATTAAAAAAAAATAATACATTTTTACCCCCTGTTCAGATTCAGCGGCTGGTTTGGCGCCTCTTTTTGAAGTCCAGCTAGATCTACGTGTTCCAGACATGGTCTTCTTTCCCTCCCTGGAGTTTGGTGCCAGTAATGGCTTTTTTGACTTGGTTGAAGGCATCACTAATGATATCTACAGGATATCTTCGCTGATCCCACGACTGGCTGAGCACAGCAATGTGCCCCATTACCAGGTAGTGGGCAATTGCAAAGAAAAAATAATCAAATTACTGGCAACATTCTCTGCAAGAAAGTAGTGGCATGGGGTGGCATGGTGGCATGGGGTGGCATGGCGTTTAGCCCCACTGCTTTACGCCTCTGGGACCCGGGTTCGAGTTTCCACCTGGGTTGCATGTGTGTGGAGTTTGTATGTTTTCCCTGTGTCATTGAGGGGTTTCCCCTTGCCGTCCAAAGACTTGCTCAGCCTAATTGCAGTTACTAAACTGTGAATGGTGCTCTGTGATGGGCTGCCCCCTGTCCTGGGTTGTTCCCTGCCCATAGGCTCCAGTCCCCCCCTTGACCCAGAAGGACAAGCAGTTTGGAAGATAGATAGATAGATGGTTGGATGGATTTTTGTAAGAAATCTATTTGTGTCTCTTCACTGTCTCTGAGTGACAATTATCCAGGCCATATGACAATTTAACACACAATTTAACAAACAATTTAAGCAGAACTCTCATTGTCAATAGCCGTATCCACAGAAGTGCTATATATTTACATTTACATATATCTATGTATAGTAATTATGTATCAATACTTATTTATGTAATTATGCACTTAAAAATTGATTGGTTTAGGCTTGATATTGATAAGTAGCTGGACTATGACTGAATAATATTTTCTAGAAATGTTTTTGACATTTCTGACTTTTTCACAGGCTGATATGGAGGATATGGCAGATCTGGCAGATATGAGACAGCTTCTGATGGACAATGTGCGGCACGCGATGTCCAGGTGCTGCGAATACTGCAGTGCCTTTGACCAATACGCTTACCTGTATGTTGACGACAGAAAGGAGTTCATGCGACAGTTTCTGCTGTATGGCCATGTGCTCACTAGCGAGGAAATAGAAGCTCACGCAGAAGACGGAGTTCCTGAGAGCCCCCCAACGCTGAGACAGTTCAAGGAGCAAGTGGATTCTTATGAGAAGATCTATGACGAAGTCCAGCATCTCGAGCCCATTGTTGTGTTTGATGGCTGGATGAGAGTTGATGCCCGCCCCTTTAAAAGTGCCTTGCTGAACATTATCAAGAAGTGGAGTTTAATGTTTAAGCAGCACCTCCTTGACCATGTCACAAACAGGTAAAGAACCAGGAGAGTTTCATTGTTAAATAATATTAGATTACATTTATTGTATTTCTCTGTCTTTCCAGTGACCCTGCAGAGGACAAGCGGGTATAAAAAACTGATGGATGAATGGCTGGTGATTTCTCTATGAAATGAAATCCTAGCCCATGGTGTTCAGGGAAAGTGCTAGATTTGAACTTCCCTTGGTGTGTCACTGCTGGTGTGTTAGTGTCCTAAAATGCCGTGATATAATGGGCTGTATTCTACTGTTTTCATGCTCCAATAGATTTTGCAGATGACCAGATGCAGATGACTAGATGGTCAACTATTCAATTAGTAGTTACTGAAAATAGATAGCTCACTGCTCACTGATCACTGCTCACCTCACTGATCACTGCTCACTGATCACTGCTCACTGATCACTGCTCACTGATCACTGCTCACTGATCACTGCTGCGCTTCACTTGCAGCCTTTCTGACTTGGAGAAGTTCATCAAAGTTGCTGAAAAACAGCTGAGCAGAAAAGTGGAGGAAGGGGACTATAGTGGTTTGGTGGAAGTGATGGGGCATTTGATGGCAGTGAGGGAGAGGCAGAGCAGCACAGATGAGATGTTTGAGCCTCTACGACACACCATAGAGCTTTTGAAGACGTATGAGCAAGAACTGCCAGAGGAGGTGTACAAACAATTAGAGGTACCATCTTTTTAAGAATTTTAAATTTTAATGTGTAATGCATGCATTCATTTAAACATAAAATATTTATTAAGGGGTAGGCGCAGTTATGATTCAAGTAACTGATATGACAATACATTATTAAAAAATACATTCCCGTTATATTAAATTACATTCGTGTTATATTATATTAGTATATGCTATAGTAGCAAATTAGCATTTTTTTGTAGCCAGTAAATGTCAATATATTGCATATGGTTTTGTGTGTGTGAATAATGTGGAGCAGGGAACCCAAGATCTCTCCCTGAACAACGTGGTATTATTTACAAAATAAATTACAAAAGTCAAAAGTGGAAGCATTAACAAGCGGAATGTAAATGTATGACATTTTTCGGCTGAATTGAATAAAAGCAATTAGTCAGTGGCAGTATATTGCGTTACGTGTTTGTTTTGTCACTTGCCAGTCACTTACCATGCAATTATTGCCACGTCAGAAGTGTGAAACGCTGAATGCCCCTTGAATGTGGTGGTCCCGTCCTCTGCAGGAGCTGCCAGAAAAGTGGAACAATGTGAAGAAGCAGACTGTCACGATGAAGCAGTATGTTGCCCCACTACAGGCTAATGAGGTGGCCAAACTGCGCAGGAAATGCGCGTCCTTTGATGTGGAGCAGCACTGTCTCCGAGAGAGCTTCCGCAAAGAAGGGCCTTTTAGGTAAAATGCTGCAGACATCACTTCCCTAACGAGACTGACATTTCAGACTTTAGTCACTGGGTAAAGGGTCTGTTTTTGTGTTCGCCAGAAAGTTGCAGTCCTATCAGTGCTTGATGGGGAAAAAATAAAACATTTTGTATAGATAGATCATTAATAACATGTAATTTCCTTGAAAAGAATATTACAAACAGTCTTCTGCAAGGTTACACTAGAATGTAGTAATTTATCATACTTGACAAGCAGATGGACCCCCGTAATGATACGCTACTTGCTGTTACATTCTGTGCAAATTACGTTCAAATGATGTACGAATGAATACCGGTGTTAATTCTTAGAGGTGTACATTTGTCACTGCTAGAATCAGGGAATATAAGTCTGTGCTGGGTACTCCAAGTCACCTTAAGTCATGCTCTCACTTGTACACTGGCCTTCCATTTATTTTCTCTCTTAGGTTTGACAGTGAAAACCCATATCACAGGCTAGACTTAGCTCACCAGCAAATTCAGGAGAAAGAATTCACCATGGCCTCAATTACAGAATCTGCTGTCCTCTTTGAGGTGAATGCCCCAGATTACCGGCAATTGAAGCAGTGCCGCAAAGAGGTGGTACTGCTGAAGGAACTCTGGGATATGATCACAGTTGTGAATTCTAGTATGAGTGACTGGAAGACCACAAAGTGGCGGGAAATAAACGTGGAAGACATGGAACTGGAGTGCAAGCGTTTCTCTAAGGACATTCGGGCACTGGACAAGGAAGTTCGAGCGTGGGATGCCTTTTCAGGACTGGACAACGCAGTGAAGAATATCCTAACTTCACTGAGGGCAGTGGCGGAACTGCAGAACCCTGCAATCCGGGAGCGACACTGGCACCAGCTGATGCAGGCCATGGGGGTGCGCTTCACTATGGACCAGGACACCACCCTAGCGGATCTGCTGCAGCTCAACCTGCACCAATTTGAGGAGGAGGTTCGAGGCATCGTGGACAAGGCAGTGAAGGAGATGGGCATGGAGAAGGTCCTAACAGAGCTGAATACCACCTGGAGAGGCATGAAGTTCCAGTATGAGCCGCACCACCGTACCAATGTGCCCTTAATCAAATCTGATGAAGAACTGATTGAGATTCTTGAGGATAACCAGGTGCAGCTACAGAACCTCATGTCTTCTAAGTACATCGCCTTCTTTCTGGAGGAAGTTTCTGCCTGGCAGAAGAAGCTGTCCATTGCGGACTCTGTTATCACAATCTGGTTCGAAGTGCAGAGAACCTGGTCTCATCTGGAGAGTATTTTCATTGGCTCGGAAGATATACGTGCTCAGCTCCCAGAGGTTGGTTCAAGAAACAGGGATGTTGAATCCTGCAGCATAAGAGCGATATCCATTGTTTCTGTGCCGGAAATTTCTGTAAACTTCTTAATTTTCAAAACCTACTTAATTATACCTACTACTTTTTGTACACTTTGTAGTCATGCACTATATTTCACTGTTTTATTTCACTTACTTCATTTGAATCTTTGAAGGAAATTGCTTGTACAACAGTTTTTATTAATGAAGTAAGATTTTAATATGTCAGCATGGCTGTGTCATAGTTAATTGCGTTGTATTCCCACATGAAATTCTCCCAAGGATTCAAAACGCTTTGAAGGTATAGATGTGGATTTCAAAGAACTCGCCTGTGATGCTAACAACACTCCTAATGTGGTGGAAGCCAGCAACAAACCTGGCCTTTATACCAAATTGGAGGATCTTCAAAGCAGGTAGGTGGTGTGATTCGTTTCCATTGTGGTTTTAATTATTTTCCAGTGGAATATATTTTTCAGTTTGTATATTTCTCAAGTACATTTTAGGAGCAATTTGTCATATCATTTCTGTATAATGTAGAATTGTTTCAGTGAATTATTTTTGTGCTGCTATCTGAGAGAAAGAAATGGCAATAAACAAATAGCAAAAACTTATCTTAAAAGATAAAGTAACTATGAGAGTTTCAAATACCCCAGTGCAATATAACAGTGTAATAATGCATTTGCCTTCAGACTGTCTTTGTGTGAAAAGGCCCTGGCAGAGTACTTGGACACCAAAAGACTGGCCTTCCCCAGATTCTACTTCATATCCTCAGCTGATCTCTTGGATATTCTCTCCAATGGCACCAGTCCTTATCAGGTATGAAATGTAAAAACTGTCACTGTTCTGAATGAGGGCAACACTCATGGGGTCATGGTATATTCAGCAAGATTGAATATATCTACTCCAGTGAGCATAGCATGACATTGACATACATACATATTTATTTACGGTGCACAACACTGTCATCATGTAACGTATTATTGTGTTGCCATTTGTCTTCAAAAATGTATGTGCATATGGATGTGATTTCCAGGTTCAGCGACATCTCTCCAAGTTGTTTGATAACACAGCGAAGATGGAGTTTCAGCTGGACCAGGATGGCAATCCCACTAAATCTGGCCTGGGAATGTACAGTAAAGAGGAAGAATATGTTGCCTTCAATGAACCATGTGATTGCACTGGCCAGGTAGGTCATGACAGGCTGCTGGGGGCAGATTAAAATGTTACACATTTAATTAGGTAGTTTATTCTGTTTTTAATATGTTTTTAATCTGTTTTTCACTATGTTATTGCTGCTGAGGTGGTAATTGTAACTGATTATAACAGATAACAGCGGATTACTGAGACGCTGAAGATTGTAGTATTTATTTCCTAATTTTTGTTCATGTTTATACACAGGTTGTGCTAGTACTGTCTGGATAATGGGCATCATGTTCTCGCATATAAATACATGAATAATGCAGTATTTGTATATTGTAGTTTATGTGACTATGTTTTGGTTTAAGGTTGAAACCTGGTTAAATCGACTGCTGGACACCATGAGGTCAACGGTGCGCCATGAAATGACCGAGGCTGTGGCAGCCTATGAGGACAAGCCCAGAGAGCAGTGGCTGTTCGACTATCCTGCTCAGGTGTGTCTGAGATTGCTGGTGTTACTAGTGACTGAAAGTGTTGCTGTAGTATCACGTGTATTCAGATTGTAGCTTGATTCAGATTGTATATTCATGTGTATATTCAGATTGTATATATGTGTATTCAGATTGTAACGTCTTTTTGAATATTCAGGGATATTATTTCTCTGATTTGTTCTGGGAGAGTACTGTAGATTCAGTTTTTAATTGACTGTATGGAGTTCCCTTTTCACAAGTTAGATGTACAAAAATGCAGTGTTTTATAGCTGGAATACTTTTAAATTTGGCAGGGGTCTGAATGAAATGCCATAAATTATCTGACACGATTATATTGTGGATAGCAGACTGAAATTGGACTGTAGGATTCTATATCAGTTACCTAAATGGCTCAAATTTTGACATTTTAATCTAGATCATAATGGCCATTTGTCATTTTAATTACATTCAGGAATGAAATAAAATGAAAGTGGTGTGATTTATTTTCTTAGGTATGATTATGAATAATAAGGAAAGGTCTGTGGAGAAAGTAATAGACCCCAGATTTGTTCCTATTTCTTAGTGCATTCATTTGCTCTGCGTGCTTTTCTTGAATGTGCAGGTGGCTTTAACATGCACCCAGATATGGTGGACAGCAGAGGTTGGCATTGCCTTCTCTCGTCTCGAAGAAGGTTACGAAAATGCCATGAAGGAGTACTACAAGAAACAAGTCAGCCAGCTGAATACTCTCATCACTATGCTGGTTGGCCAGCTCTCAGCCGGAGATCGTCAGAAAGTTATGACCATCTGTACCATAGATGTACATGCCAGAGATGTGGTTGCGAAAATCATCTCTCAGAAGGTATAGGGAGGCATCACACTGCATTGCTATATGCTAGATTTCTTTGCATATACATGAAAATATGACTCAACTGAGAATTCAGGGCATTCAAGCATACAGTGTAATCCGAAATAGTGAGAGTTGTGAAAGCTCGCCAGAACTGGATTTTGAAGTTCTTGCTGATTGATTACAAAATCAACGCTTTTAATTGTGCATTTTTGCCTTGTGGTTAATGTCATAATTAAATCCTAAGGCATTCGTTTGTTATTTTCTGCACAAAACATTGTCACAATTGGGATCTTATGTGAATACCGAGGTCTTTTTTTCTGAATAGCATTTAGTAGCTAGCCCAGGGACCACTGGGCTCTCTGTATGTATTTTCAGCCTGCCGTCCATTTCCTTTGCAGCCTGTAAACGCTTTTGCTTGAGACAGTATAAATGCTTGCCTTGCGTTCTTCCCGCTCGCAGGTGGAGAATTCCCAGGCATTTCTGTGGCTGTCTCAGCTGCGACATCGCTGGGATGATGACAAAAAGCATTGCTTTGCCAATATCTGCGATGCACAGTTCTTGTACTCTTATGAATACCTTGGCAACACACCACGTCTGGTTATCACCCCGCTGACAGATAGGTAGAAGTGTTTTTAATCACTAAGCATAGATTTATGACCTGTTTTGGAAGTGGAGTGGAATGGTCCTAAAGCGATAAGACATTTTATTTTCCATTTAAAACAACTTGAAGATGTAGATTAAGCATAGATGTAGAATTAGTTTTCAAATCATAGTTAGAATTAGTTTTTAAATCATAAAAGTGCAAATCACGAAGTACATTTATTTTACCCAAGTATAGATTATCATTCAGAAACTAACCATTGGTTTATCAGTCCATATGCTGTCAAGCAACCTGTGTGTTTCAATGCCCACTTAATAAACAGTTCATTTGTTGTCATTATCGCTGTCGTTAGATCGCAGGCATTGCAGTTTTGGCTTCTGTCTCTGAATATGATCAGATGATTTGCAGTTATTTCTTGCTATTAGGATCGTATTTATGTCTTTTCCAGCCAATTAACTTAATTTTTTGAAGATTACTTTGTTTACATCATTTTCAGTGGATAATTAGCACGGCGTGGTCATGTAAAATTAATATTTAGTTCAAACCTAACATAAGTATGTGGCCGTTTTTCCATCCCTTACGTCTTGACGTGGTGTATTTCTGTGTTGGTAGGTGCTATATCACCCTGACCCAGTCCCTGCACCTCACCATGAGCGGGGCTCCGGCTGGGCCAGCAGGCACAGGCAAGACTGAGACCACCAAGGATTTGGGCCGAGCCTTGGGAATTATGGTCTATGTCTTTAACTGCTCCGAACAGATGGACTACAAGGTATCCTGTTGTATCGCTGTGAGATCCTTCAGTCTTTCTTGTATGAAGGCAACAGAAATGTGGGGAGGATTGCTGAATTCTCTCAACTGTTCTCTGTTATATAATGCCTGTGTTTAAATGTTTCATGTTTATTATTTTTAATTGCCCTACTTTGTACCTAACTGCCATTTGCGTCTCTATGAGATTAATCAAGTTTATCTCTATCTATATGGAAAGCAAAAGCTTTCACAAAACTGCCAATCTACATTTATATTGCAGATATTTAAGAATCCTATTTCGATTAAAAAAAATTAACTGGCTATACTGCGTGAAGCTAGGGTGCTCTGACATCTCTTAATTTGCATACTAAACCATTATGCAAATTAAGCAACACTGCTTAAATAAAATGGCTTTCAGTTGAATGTAAAACTTGAGAAAAGCAACATTCTGGCCAGAATCACTCATTTTCATGCATATTGAAAGCAAGACTGATGATTTATTGGTACCTATGATTAACACATTTAGTACAAGAGACATACATTTAGAAAACAATTTTAGGACACAAGTAAATTTGATGAAACTGTTTTTTCTTGCTGATGACAGTATTCAATGATTTCTTCAAAAATACAATTTGGTACGTCTTGCTCATGTCCTCCTGACGTATTAACCATAACATCCTTGTCAATGACTATGAGAGAAAGACTCAATTATGCCAACATTGATAAAGCTTTGACAATTCAGTATTTTCTATCTAAAATCATCTGATAGTTCTTCTGATTTTTTCCAGGAGTGTAAGCCATAGCTACGGCTGTTTATGAAGCTGGGTAGCTCTGATATCTTTATACATGATGTTTAAGACTTGCTTATTTACCCATTCCCCAAAAAATACGTTATGGTCAATAGAGACATAACTACCGTCTTTTGATACAGCTTAAATTGGGCTGCAGATTTTACAAATGTGAAATGCAGGCAGGGCTGGCTCTCTTGTTTCAGGGACCCTAGGCAAAGCTCTTTTACTTGGATGCCCCCCCATCAAGAAAATTGATGATCATTTCACTTCCTCTGCAATGCAGGTCATTCTGGCCCTACGTGCCTGTACTAGGTATAGCTAGAGCTGGCCCTGATTATCGGTTACGGTAAATATGCCGATTTATTCCAAATCCAGTTTATATTTGTCAGTCATAATTATTGAATATAAACTATGATGCATTGTTTGAATTTAAGTAGTTTTGTGCCATAATGATTTAAATACATCTTTTCCGCCTGATATAAAAAGGTGGCCGTGCAATTTGTGTACAAGGCTTATTTTTTTCCAGAGGATATCTAACAGTCACTTATGCATGCAGATATAGAGGTATAATGTGTGTTATTGCCGACACAAAGTGTATTTTTTTGTGTGGGGTTTGTAGCTTCTCTTTGGCCACATGGGTCTCTACTGGTTACTCTGTTTTTTATCCTTTGGCCCAAAAACGTGTGGTTAGGTGAGTTATTTTCTTTAAATTGTCCATAATGTGTACAAGTGTGTGCCCTGGCGAGCACTGACCCCTGGGATCGTCATTCCTGGAACGGGCCCTGGGCTCCCCATTGGCCTGCTCTGGATTCCTAGTCATGGAAAATTGATGGATAAATCTCAACTTAGTGCTGTTTACTGTGCTGCAGAGTCAGACTTATTATTGGCTTATTATTGTCATCTTTTCCCAACACTCCTTCAGTCCTGTGGGAATATTTACAAAGGCCTGGCACAAACAGGAGCCTGGGGGTGTTTTGACGAATTCAACCGAATCTCTGTGGAGGTGCTCTCCGTTGTTGCTGTACAGGTGAGCCTAAAGCTGCTGATGTAATTAAGATTATGATTTAAAGAATCATTAAAAGTTATCAAAAAATATTTTGCTCCTTGAATTTATCCTTAAGGCACATTCAGTTTACTTGTATCCCTCTTGTTAGAGCATATAAACATAAATTCAACTAAAAACTCAACCAAAGAAAAGGTATGCGAATAGGTAAAGAAGGACTTATGTTGTATAAGTTTTTCTCTCTTAATATAAGAAATCTTGTTTGTAATAATGCTTGTTTAACATGAGTTTGCTATGTAATTTATATGTGGCTAAGTAGAATAACTTCATTTATATTTGTGCAGTTTACATTTAGAAGTAGTGCGGTGGATTTTCCACCCTGTAATACTTGCATGACAAACCTCTTCGTCCTTAAATTACTGGGCATCATTAATAATTGGTGGGAGACGTATAGAAAAAAGCTCTTATTGAACTTTAGGTTTATGACTAATGAAGGTAAAAGTATTGTTTCCTATTGTTGGCACATCAGAGATTATGAGAAAACCAAGAACTTGTGAGTATAAAGAATGTAGGGGACAAAGCAAAGTTGTTTTCTAGAGTGTCAGCATGTATAATTTTAGCTATGGCAAAAAAAGAAAAAAAATTAAAACCTGAAAGGGGCACCAAATTTAGATGTCAGGAAATGATATATAAACAAATGGTAGTGGAAAGAATAGCTTTTCATTCGGATATTGCACTCTAATGGGACTGCTACTTTAAATAAACTGCATGTATCATAACAATTAATAAATTGTCCTTATTCGTTCTCACATGCCCACCCATGTTAGGCAGATGTTATTGCATATACGATTCTTTTGAGTTGGTATAGAGTTACAGAAGTGCCTCCGTCAGACAGAATAAGGTGTTGCCTATACTGTAGTATTTGCTCCTCTTTCCGAAACCTGGTGACGGAGCTTTTTCTGGGGAGGCCCTTGTCTTTGGGAGTCCATTCCCTCTGATATCCGTAGCTGCTCCTCTCTAGCAGGCTTCACATCTCGCCTTAAAACCGTCCTGCTCTCCCAAGCTCTCAGGCTTCCTTCACTCTGCTGTCTTTACTTTGATCCCTCTGTGTCCCTCTCGCTCATCTTGCTTCATCTGTCTGCCGCTTTTATTCCGCGTCACTGTATTGCTCACCATCCTCTACTTGTTGGGACTCTCAGTTTCTGTGTGAATTACTCCTTTGCTGTGTTCTTTGTTCTTGATTATTGTTTGCGTATTTGGGTTTTGGAAAGCTCTGTATAAATTTGTTGGTGTTGTATTATTGGAATTATTAGCAGCAGTAGTATTAATATTATAAAAATGATGATTAGGCTAACAACATTTTTGTAATGTCTTTTTTTACCTGGAAAACATATTTAACAGCAAATGGTTATTTAATTTACATATTTTGCATCAGTAAAAAAAATCTTAAACAGTCGCAAAAGTACATACAGTATGTGGTGGCAGATGCTGTGGCATTTTGCTTAATATTATGAATGTCGAATTTGTCATAAAACACTGCTATGCAGTTTGAAGCCAGCTTAAGGTTTTGGGCGACAGTCCTTATTACTGTCCTATATTTAGAAAATGTGTTGAAGCTGACATTACAACCTGTAAGGGATCCGGATATTTTTAAACGCGATTTATGTCTATGGTGATATAACGGTGCTGCAGCTGACAACAGCATTGTTTTAGCTGAGACTGAATTCACATTATTCAGGTTAAGAGCATTCAAGATGCTGTCAGAGATAAGAAGAAACGGTTCAGCTTTATGGGAGAGGAGGTGAACCTGTGTCCCTCTGTTGGTATCTTTATTACCATGAATCCTGGGTATGCTGGGAGGACTGAATTGCCAGAGAATCTCAAGGCACTCTTTCGGTAAGCATAAAACATTATGAGAACAAATCTGTGAAAACCCTGGGCTGACTTGTGTTGTACTGTAATGACTTTTAAATAAGATGGCCTCAGCACACAAGCCCAGGAAAACCAGTCTGCAGTGAGCATTCATTTTAGTAGAGGAATCGATTTGAATGTTGCATACTGGGATCTTTTTCACCATAGCAGCACAAAATACAAACATAGGTGCCACATGCATGACTCATTACAGTCCAATAAAATATTCCGGATACATCAAGTACTTCATATTGCTTGACTATACTGTATATTGTCCTAAAATTGGCTCCTCTCTGCTTTGATACTGCTTTCCATATTGGATTAGAATTCTGATTGACAAGTGAATTAATTACTTTATAGAGCAGTTCTCATTAGAAAGTGGAAGGGTGACTCAGAAATGGAGAATATATTATTAACGCAATCATAGGAACTTTAACTGAATTAAATCATTCCCCTCTTCACCCTCAATCATAATACTTACAACATAATACGCAGGCAGAACTGAAGTTTGATCTGCCTGACAAATGGGCGAGTTATAAATACTGATCTTTGATTATAGTGAATTATAAATTGTTGTACTAATTAATTTATTGTGCATATTTTTGTTTGTGTGAATAAGCCTTGCTTTTATAATATAACTCTGTATGAATCACATTGTATTTCATCCTAGACCGTGTGCTATGGTGGTTCCAGACTTTGAGCTAATTTGTGAGATTATGTTGGTGGCTGAAGGTTTCATTGAAGCCAGGCTTCTGGCCAGGAAGTTCATTACTCTGTATCAGCTCTGCAAAGAACTTCTTTCAAAACAGGTACAGCACACCTTAATGATTGCATACCGCATATCATAAAGAGTACATAAATTGTGCATCAGTTGGTACAATATAATGTTCACAGAAAGTGATGTAACATTTGAATGAGATTTAGATCTGAAATTAAATACAGCGTCACTTGGTATTTGGGAATTTTGTATGTTAATGTATTTCTTATTAAAGAATGTGCATTTGTCTATGGAAGCCACACTGGTAAACACCTTTAAAAAGTGGCAGGAGTTATACAACTACAGTACGTGTCTTTTTGCAGTTATTACAAATGAATGAATTTAACGTTCCAATTCATTATTTTGCAAATGATGGCAAACAACACCTAATTAATTTGCCTGTATGGGCATACTCCACAACAGTGGTATTACTTCTCTTCATCATTCTAGAAAAGGAATCATTGCCTTTGACTGCAGATGTTGAAGAGGTCTCACATCTGGGTTTGACAGGATGTAGTGTATCAGTGAAAGGACTGGAGGGGCATAGCATGAATGTACTATATTTATGCTTCTTGTCATTTGCCATTTCACATTATGCATGCCTTACTTTGCTGCAGGACCACTACGATTGGGGTTTGCGAGCCATTAAATCAGTCTTAGTAGTAGCGGGGTCGCTGAAAAGGGGTGACCCAGACCGCCCAGAGGATCAGGTCCTAATGCGAGCTCTGCGAGACTTCAACATTCCCAAGATTGTGACAGATGACATGCCTGTCTTCATGGGCCTCATCGGGGACCTGTTCCCTGCGCTGGATGTCCCCCGTAAGAGGGACCTGGACTTTGAGAAGTTTGTCAGGCAGTCTATTCTTGATCTGAAGCTACAGGCCGAAGACAACTTTGTTCTAAAGGTGAGTTTTTAATCAGATACTCCTGTACATGGAATCAATCACTCCTACACCCACCTTTTCATAAAAAAGACAGAAACCATCCAGATAAATGAATTACTCTGTAGAACTTCCTATGATTAATATTTTATTGCCATTTAGTCCAACTTTTTTTTTTCCACATTTCTCCCCCCAAAAGCAATAAACTACATATTGTATCACCATCAAATGGGGATGAAACTCCAAGGGGTTCGGAGGAAATAGTCAGAGTAACATACGGCGAGTCACTGTACGATTGCACTTCAGTTTCCAGATCTTGAGTTCTAATTCCAAACATTAGTGTGTTGTTACAGACATCAGAGATGTGAATTTAGAGTCATGGGAAATGGGTACAATCTTCAGTGAGGTGGAAAGGTCAAAGAAGTACTCGGAATAGTATTCAAACAAACATATTCATCCTTCCTGAAGGTTGTTTACCCTGGTGTTGTCTGAAGGGGAATAAAAATGGAGATGTACATGCCACCATCTGCATGTGGAACAGGAGGTCAATAGCTTCATCTGCTGTAATTGCTTCAGCTGCATGCAACCAGTTTTCTCTAATTTGGGAATGGAAAGCTGTTTTATAAAATGCACGTCTGTCCAGTAATGGCGGCCATTCATAGACATCGTTTTGATGCTGCAGCCACTGGGCTTTTTAAATGTTAAGCCCACTCTGAACCACAGGATGGTGAGCCGGGTCGATGGCATTGATTGAGCATGCCATCAGCATTGTGGGGTAGATCCCTCAGTGCGAGAGGGAAATGATTCATTTTGCTTTTTTATCCCCTAGTTTTCCAAAGACTTCAATAGATGTAGAAGTCTAATTGTGTAGCCCCACATCAAAGGTGTTTGACATGGTGCTGCCTAAACAGAGAGCCTGAATACTGTGCTTTTTTCCGTTTACATTTTTTATTTTAAAAGATAAAGGTGTCACCATGTTTAAACATTTTTCGGCTTGCATTTTATAATCTCCAAAGCATTATAAATGTCATGTTTATTGTTGTACATGAATGAATTGTCATTTATGATTCAAATTAGGAACACTGGGTGGGTATAAAAGCAAAACACATTCTGTACAGAGGATTTGATAATGGCAGGTGCAGGAATGGCTAGAATGGTCTGAAAAATAATTGTTCTCTACATAAAAGGAAGCCTTGGAAGAATCCTGGAACTAATTTTAACCCAAAAAATACAAGTCGTGCTGAAAAATGAAGGAATGCAGTTCTTGCCTGATCTTCAGATATCAGAGTACTTCTCATGAAATGCAATCAAAACTATTTATGATTATGTTTTTGAGAGCTATGGGGTTTCATATGGAATTTTCTGTGTGTGTGTGTGTGTGTGTGTGTGTGTGTCTGGGTTTGCATAGATCACAAAACCTGAAATTTCCCTACTCTTGGGGACATCTTTTGAGGTCCCCATTTGAATAATCTCAGTTTTATATAACATCTGTGACTGCAATCAAAAAAGTAAAAATGTCAAAAGGCTTGTATTTGGGTTGGTTACTTATGGTTAAGGTTAGGGATGGGTAGAGGTTAAGGGTGTCGTGATTGGGATTATGGTTTTTCCCATAGAAATGAATGGACGATCCCCATTTAGGAAGACCATCTTGTGTGTGTGTGTGTCTGTGTGTGTGTTGATAGTACAAGAGGGAGGTGTTGGCTCTAGCCAGGACATAGAAGGTAGAGTAGCCGAAACACAAAAGAGAATAGGCATGTCAGTTGTATGCCCTGCCTATTGTTTGGAGATGTGAAGGAGCAGAAACACTGTTGGTTTATTTAGTCAGTGCCAAAGTTTTGAAGTGGATGTAACCTGTGACTGGAAGTCAGAACACATGAGGAGACGACTAGTATATTGCTGGTTTTGATGATCTGAAGAGAATTGATTAAAGAGGCAGGGGGCAGTATATTGAGCTTAAGTGGTCACAGAGGAAATATACTATTGTTTGGACCAGCAATTGTGTTGATTCTTAGGGTGAGGAGCCAATAAATCCATCTGATTTCACACGGGCATTTTTTGATGTTATTCTGGTAAATGCAAATAGCCAACAAGAGAAGAAAGTACAAAGGCATAAAATATATTTAATCTTAGCTTATCCTATGATGAAGCAATGCGTGTGAGTTACAGTGAGCTGTACTGCTCTTTCAGGTGGTGCAATGCATGTGAGTTACAGTGAGCTGTACTGGTCTTTCAGGTGGTGCAGTGTGTGTGAGTTACAGTGAGCTGTACTGCTTTTTCAGGTGGTGCAGTGCTTTTGAGTTACAGTTTACAGTGAGCTGTACTGCTTTTTCAGGTGGTGCAGTGCTTGTGGGTTACAGTTTACAGTGAGCTGTACTGCTTTTTCAGATGGTGCAGTGCGTGTGGGTTACAGTGAGCAGTACTGCTCTTTCAGGTGGTGCACTGCGTGTGAGTTACAGTGAGCTGTACTGCTCTTTCAGGTAGTGCACTGCGTGTGGGTTACAGTGAGCTGTGCTGCTCTTTCAGGTGGTGCAGTGTGTGTGGGTTACAGTGAGCAGTACTGCTCTTTCAGGTGGTACAGTGTGTGTGTGTTACAGTGAGCTGTACTGGTCTTTCAGGTGGTGCAGTGTGTGTGGGTTACAGTGAGCTGTACTGCTCTTTCAGGTGGTGCAGTGTATGTGAGTTACAGTGAGCTATACTGCTCTTTCAGGTGGTGCAGCTGGAGGAACTTCTTGCCGTCAGACACTCCGTGTTTGTGGTGGGCAATGCTGGCACGGGAAAGTCTCAGGTGATGAAATCCCTAAGTAAGACCTACCAGAACATGAAGCGCCGAGCAGTGTGGGCTGACCTCAACCCCAAAGCCGTCACCAATGATGAGCTCTTTGGCATTATCAACCCCTCCACTCGGGAGTGGAAAGACGGTGAGGTGTTAAGACTTTTAGTTCTCTGATAGGTTAGTGTACAGAGAGGATAGGATTTATTTGGCGCCGTTCGTGAAATGTGATGTTATTTTGGGTGGGGACGACTTTAAGCAAAAAGCAAAATATCTAATAAATGTTTCATTTTTAGGACTTTTTTCCAGTATCATGCGTGAGCTGGCTAACATTAGTCATAATGGACCAAAGTGGATTGTGTTGGATGGAGATATTGACCCAATGTGGATTGAGTCTTTGAATACAGTTATGGATGATAACAAGGTAAAGCTCAACCACTGATTGTATATCCTGGTGGTTCACTCATACGCTTTTAGAAAAGCCATATCCTTAATTTGAATCACAATGGTACAAGTCATCCACTACTTGTATGTAGACTTTTTATTGACATGGAGGAGTTAGAGCTCTGACCATGTTCTGGTAGAGCCGCTCATATGTAATCCTCTGTAACAGGTGCTGACTCTGGCCAGTAATGAAAGAATACCACTGAATCCAACTATGAGGCTGGTATTTGAGATTAGCCACCTGCGCACTGCCACACCAGCCACTGTGTCTCGAGCTGGTCAGTTGTGTTTTTTCCCATGTTTAATGGTGATACTCATACAATGCATAATTATATACCATTGCATGTCATGTGTAACTTTTAAAGGCTTTATTTTCAATCCTAATTTTGTTGTTTAATCTTTTAAGGTATCCTATACATAAACCCCGCAGATCTGGGCTGGAGTCCTCCAGTCAGCAGCTGGATTGACAGGCGAGAAATCCAGTCAGAGAAAGCCAACTTGACCATTTTATTTGATAAATACCTTCCTGTTTGCCTTGACACCCTTAGATCAAGGTATCTCGTTGCTCCAATGTTTCTGAATGAGAAAGATTGAAATAAATATATTAATAATACTTGCTAAGTGACTACTGATACCGCAGAGCATGCTAATTAAAATATGACATGTGTAAGGAATCCACTTGCAGAGTCTCCGTAGTTTCAGCAAAACGGTGATTTATTGAGCAGTAAAAAATAATATAATGTGACACAGTTTAGACATACACCGGGTATTGAAAGGCAGCTCAAATACAAATTATGGACAGTTCTTCACCCCCCTTTATACCCCAAAAGACCCCCCAACAAGGTGCTGTGTGTAGGTGCTGTGAGTGAATTTACATATGAAGAGTGACCCCCTGGACTGTGAGGAGCCTGGGGCAGGGATGGGGCAGGACAGGATGGAGACTTTTATAATCATTGTAATCGAATTGCCTTCCTTATCACCCTAGTGGTGCCGACCGGAACCCCCATTCTCTCCCTGGCTTCCCCCATGATCATTAATAACTAACACTGTCTGTATTCAAATGATCATCCAAGAACCTTGGGGCATCTTTACTACTTTTCCTTACACATGTCATTGTAAGAAAAATGCAAAACAGTTGCATGTTAACAAAAATATCTGTTGCTAGATATATAAGTATTTGCTTCTTCATAATTTACTTTAACTGGACTGACGTGTCTTCATCCTTGCTCAGTATTTCTTCTCTGAGTGCTTCACTTCTTTGATGAAACTGGTGACTCTCTGATTCTTCCGTCACTTGAGATGAGCCTTGAGTGTCCTGGGTAAACACTGACCAGGACAGGCTTGGGATTACTATGATTGTCATCCCCTAAGCAGCCACTGAACATAGTCCGCTTTGTTTGTTTACATGGGTGATTTAATTTGTGCAGATTTAAGAAGATCATCCCAGTTCCTGAGCAAAACATGGTGCAGATGCTTTGTTACCTACTGGAATGCCTGTTAACACCAGAGCACACTCCCCCGGATTGCCCCAAGGAATTGTACGAGTTATACTTTGTGTTTGCTGCCATTTGGGCATTTGGAGGGGCTATGTTCCAGGATCAGGTAGGCATCTCTTGATGAGTAGGAAAGCTACATTTATGCTTCACGTTTGGAGCGAGATACGTTTCTGTGTTTGGAATGAATTTGTCATTGTGTCTTGGATTACATGAGCTGTAACACAGAAAACATTATAAATGCTTACCCATTTGTGTGAAGGCAAGATTTCCCGATTTTCACAGATCATTGTAAAGGTACACTTGACTGCTGATGCTGCATTGATATTTCACTAGCAAGAGTGGTTTTTCCATTAAAACCTGGACTCTGGAGATATCGCTCAGGAGATACCACAGCAACCACAATAATTGACTGGAGCTTTCTCACTAGAGCCAGCGCAACATTCTGAAATCTGATAACTGAAGTAGCTGAATTCTTTCTACGTAGCTGCTGTTAAATTATCCCCATACCTCTTAATTGCAGTAGGTGTGCGTCAAGTGGTCGCGGCAGCCCAGCAGCCATGCAGAAGAATATTCAAATGAGGCATTTCTTAGCACAAGAGATCTTCGTCTTATTATATGTCATCTCTGACAATGAGAGAAGCCAGAAAGTGGCGCCGCCAAACGGCAGCCTTGACTAATATACATTAGTCACTCGGGCAAACAAAGTCATGCTGTTACAAAAGCATTTGTTCGTTTTTGAGGCACATCTGCACTCTGTAGGCTTCATCACTTAGCCATGCTATGGAATGCCGTCCTGAATTATGAAGGTGACTGAGCTTGATTTGTTTTGGTCTCTGTTAACGGGAATGTGTGCAAGACATTGCACTGCACAGCTACACCACTTAGCATTATGAGCAATGTTCCGGAATTCTTCACCATTAAAAAACCTCTTGTATTAAATATGGCACAGTCTGTCAGTTGCCCCGCTATTGACCAAGTAAATAAACCAAGATTCCTATCATGCTTGTTTACCTATATCTTGTATTAAACATGGATTGGACACCGTTTCCCCTACATGTAGGTCTTTCTCAGACAAACAATAATTTTACATTGTTAATCTGTATTCATAAATTGCATTTTCTAATATGTTGTTTTTTTTTTTTCTTGACAGCTGCTTGATTACAGAGTGGAATTCAGCAAATGGTGGGTTACTGAATTCAAAACCATCAAATTCCCTTCCCAAGGCACCGTCTTTGATTACTATATTGACCCTGAGACAAAGAAATTTGAACCATGGTCAAAAATGATTCCTGCATTTGAATTTGATGCTGGCGTCCCTCTCCAGGTTTGTTATATGTCAATAACTTTAATCTGTTAGCATGGCATTTTTTTATATATTAAAATTTGGAGGCATAAAACATAAATTTCTAATATATAAATGTGTTGACCATTTAATGGACTTACAAGAATTTCCTTTTCTTTAGAATAATTTTGAACATTGTTGTTTGGTCATTCCATGTGAAATCAACCTCCTGACTGACCACCTTGAATTTGCTTCATATTTTATGTAAATAATTGTACCCAGGAACTAGTGTGTAAATTTGTGGCTTATATTTTCTTTACTTTCTGAGATCATGGCCCATAGTAAATGTAAGTCATTACCTTTGAACTATTTATGCTAGATGTTTGAAATGTTCAGAGATTGATCTGCACTATTAGGTGCCTTCACCTTCTGAAGCAGTTCACCCACAGTTGCATGTTTTTGAAGTCGTACTGCATGCTGTTATTGCGTAAATAGCATTCTTTGGAGCAAATTTTGCCCACTATAACTTCACATTCAACCACATCAGATTTTTTATTTTTTTAATATAATACTCATGTTATAGTACTTTCTCTGCAGTAAGTTTATTTCTGGAATATGTCTTCATTTCTGAATTATAAGCCATTAAAAGCAACAAAAAAGTTCATATTGCCCATGTATATGACATACATAAAAACAATCATGTCACTGGAAAGAGCATGTTTTACTTAGTAAATGCACAAAATTGAACCAAATTATATTTATTAAGGTGTCAAACACACAATGTTTTCCTACAAGTCGACATTCTGGAAACAAGTTTATAGGACCATTTGTTTATTATGGGTCATGAAGCCATTTTAAAGCCTCTATATCTCAGAAACTAAAGATATGCACCAAAAACGTTATTCAGTAGTTGTTGGGTAGAATGACATTATTTGCATAAAGTATTGAAGCAAATCCATGGTGGTCAGTCGGGAATATTTTCAAAAATCTTAATTTGATATGGAATTGCCCTGTTATTAAGTGGCATCTGGTGTAATAGCGCAGGAATGAAGAGCTGTGCACCGAAGTTTATCTAAAGTTTGAATTTTGAGATCCTTTTGGGCGGTTACTTGTGAAATGTGAAAAGTCGTTCCCTGACATGCAGCATGCAGCATTGTTTGCTTGTGATAGGCGTGCTTGGTGCAAACGACTGAGACCATTCGCATTCGATACTTAATGGACCGGCTGCTTGAGAGGAGAAGGCCGCTCATGCTTGTGGGGAACGCAGGCACTGGAAAATCAGTTTTGGTTGGTGATAAACTGGGTTCCCTAGATTCTGAGAAGTACATGATCAAGAATGTTCCCTTTAACTACTATACAACATCAGCCATGCTTCAGGGTACGTTTGGAATAAATATTTCTTATTATTTACTTTGCATTTTTTTGCATAGCTAAGCAGCCCTGGTGTCTTTCTAATGGGTTACTGGAAGGGTTTCATTGTTATGTTTCTAGCAGCTGAGCATTCTGTTTGCAATTCAATCATTGTTAAGCTCTTTTTTAATTGCCTTGGCTATACTGAGATTAAGCTAATGTAGGCGGAACAAAAACCATTTTATTCTGGAAGTCAAACCACTTAATGAAGTATTTTAAATACAATTCTGCTGCAAAATATTAAGTAGTGTGTAGAATGTAGCACAAATTTGAGCCATGAACCAGTACGCTGTATAATAAAATGAATATGAAATGGCCCTGAAAAAAAATAATCCATCCTTGAATTTCTGAGCAACCACAGAAAAATATTTATGCGCGCACACACACACACACACACACACACACACACACACACACACGCATGCACATATCGGGGATATGTATCCTTATGGAGACCGGTCATTCACATCTATGGAAAAAATGCTAACGCTAACTATGACAGCCTTAACCCCCACCCAGCCCTAACCATAACCATAAGTAACCAAGAGAAATACAGGACTTTTTGCATTTTTAGGTTTTTCATTGCAGTCACCGATTTTTATAAAATAGAATTTTCCATTATGGAGACCAGGAAACTGGTCCCCATAAGGGAAAACAGACAGATATTTATCATGTTATGGGAACATTGTGTCCCCATAAGGATAGGTAAACCCACTCACACACGCTCACACACACGCACACACACACACGCTCACACACACGCACACACACACACGCACACACACACACACACACACACACTTTGTGAGGACTTTCCATTCCTCTTAATAAGAAAAACCCTAATCCCAATATGGCGACCTTAACCACCTACCCAACCAAAAAGTAAAAATGACAGGTTTTTATCACATTAGGTCCCCACAATATAATATATACCTGGACTGCCCCCCCCCCCCCCCACATACACACGCACACACATACTGTTAAAATAAAATGTGGTACATTATAATGATATAAGCCAGCACTTTTCAGTATCCCAGATAGACCCAGCTTGAGAGCAGTTATCAGGGAGAATCTCTTCTCATTTTTTCTCCGTCGCCATGGATGCCTGGAAAGCTGTGCCTCTGTGTGTGGTGACTCTGATATCAATCATCAGCCATTTTGGAAAAACCGTTGGAGAAGAAAGCTGGCAGGAACTACGGCCCTCCTGGCAGCAAGAGGCTGATCTACTTCATCGATGACATGAACATGCCAGAGGTGGACGCTTACGGAACGGTGCAGCCCCACACGCTTATCCGTCAGCACATGGACTACGGTCACTGGTACCTATTTATGCACCCTGGAAAAATTAACACAGGGCAAATTTGTAAATGAACACACTTGCCATTATTAATTTAGATGTATCAATCAGATATAATTATGTGTCTGATTTGAATTGTGCTTTTCAGTATTTACATTTCAAGCATCCAAACATTATCATGCAAATGTGTGATTGGTGAACAAATGTCCAGTATGTAGAGTCTGGCTTCTATATTTATAAAACCACGGTTTGAAACCACACTGACAGTTTTATGTAGCCTCTGCTTTTGGATTATAGCTGAGTCTTTTTTTCCCAACAATCTAGTGAAACAAACCAAAATGGGATGCATCCAAGTATTGTTGAATTGTATTATTTCATATTAAAATAAATCATATCATATATATATCTGATAAAAAATGACTTTCCTAACCAAACACAGAAGCACACAAAGGAATTTATTACAAGTTACAAATAATTAATTTCTTACTATATGGCCTTCGCAATGCAGGAGTATCAGTATATGCACTGCATTAAGGTCCTAAAAAGACAATGGACATACACACGTGGACAAAATTGTTGGTACCCTTCAGTCAATGAAAGAAAAACTCACAATGGTCACAGAAATAACTT
>JAODKF010000103.1:18130590-18146392 GCA_026779585.1 Mormyrus proboscirostris
AAGTTATTTCTGTGACCATTGTGAGTTTTTCTTTCATTGACTGAAGGGTACCAACAATTTTGTCCACGTGTGTATTTTGAAAATAATCAAAATTTTCTCTAAGGTCAGTATTTGAGTAAACATTTTCAGGTTAGTATTTTGATAAATACAAGAATGAACCATCGCATATTTGTGCTTTTACTGCTGCAGTTTATATAGAAGATATTTCAGTGGATGATTTTTTACAATTTAAGTACTCAAAATAGCTATAGATTGGTTATTTTGCTTGTTTCTGTCCCTGTGGTGTTGTGTATTTTAATTTGTCCCTTTCCCTGGCATACACCAGTTGTAGTACTTAAAAGGGCAATGGTGAGCCATTGTATTCTACTGACTATTGAGCAGTTATGTCAGTAAGGAGGAGCAGGAATGGCAAGATTCATAAATAATAGACTGACGCCGCGAGGAAAAAACAGTGCATGATTCAAAACGTATGCATCGAGATGGCAATTTTTTACGCAAAGCTGTCTGATACACAAAGCAATACTGAATATTCACAATAGTGGCATTTGATGCATTGTGGCCAGTGAAGTATCAGCTTTTGGGAGGATGACAATAGATTGATCTTCCATTGTGCAAATCAGAAAATATTTATGGTGGGAGAAATAGAAAGAAGAGGCCATTTGGCAAAATTCCTGGAACAAAATAGCTTGTTTTTATTTGTGTTTTGCATGACAGCTAAGAAGTGTTAACCCTCGTGCTCAGTGACCAGAGCTTCTTGCTCATACCTTTGTAATCTTATGTCTAGATGCAGACCAATTAAACAACCTCCTGATTTGAACACGTTTAGCCATTCCTTTATAAACTTGCGAGGAAAACAGATGAGCGGTAGTCTGCCTCGGATTGCAACAGCTGGAGGGAGAGCTGAGCGGCATCTTCAGGAAGAGCGTCCTGAGCCTTTTTCCCAGCTGAAAAAGTCAGGTGTCTGTTGTAGTGGAGAGTGACAGAGTACCGTATCCCCCCTAGGTATGACAGGAACAAGCTGTTGCTGAAGGAGATTCACAACGTGCAGTATGTGTCCTGCATGAATCCCACTGCAGGCAGCTTTACCATCAACCCACGGCTGCAGGTAACCACAGCTTACTTCTCTATCTACACTGGCACGTAAAGCTACTCCTGACTCTGAGTTAATTCACTATTAACATATGCATTTAAACTACAGAGAAATTATACAATAAATTAGGAAGAATGCTGCTGCTTTGAAATGATTTGTAATCTCACTGGAAAATAACAGTTTTGCGTTCATTTGAGAAAATGCAGCATGCAGTGACACTGACATAGAAATTAATGTGATTCACCCTTGTGAAAGAGCAGGACTGAACTGCAGTGAGTCAGGCAGTGACTGAGGCAGTGACTGAGTCTGAGTGTTGGTTGCCTTTGCAGCGGCACTTCTGCGTATTTGCACTTTCAAACCCCGGGGCTGATGCCCTGACCACCATCTACAGCTGCATCCTGAGCCAGCACCTGCGAGGTGAAGGCTTTGGAGTGACTCTGCAGAAGAGCTGCCTCCAGCTCATCCAGCTGGCATTAGCTGTGCACCAGAGAGTGGCTGCCACCTTCCTGCCCACTGCAATAAAATTCCATTACGTCTTTAACCTCCGGGACCTTTCCAACATATTCCAGGTACCTGGTTTCCTTCGCTTTATGATCGATCAATCTTATGATTGTCACTATCATCGTCAGTCTCTTATTTCGATTTTTCAGTCTAACAAAGTTTAGTTTTGTTAATTCTTACTCAGTTCAATGGATTAGCTTTTTAGTAGTGCTAAAAATGAGCCAATATACTCAATATACACAATAAGACTTAATATATCAGACTGCATTTAATAATTCAGTATATCCTCCAGTTATTTTCCCCTAGAATTTTTAAGTAAATTCAGTTTATTACAGTTGTGACCGTGGTACTACACACATAGAGTATGTATGATGTACAATTAAGTTTTCTGAAGTGAAATTTTATAGAACCACTTATGTGATTTTATTAGGAAGTTATAACTGATCATTATAGGTTGTTAAATTTCATATGAAAATGTTCCATTTAGCCAATTTATTTAAACTGTCAGGTGTGAATTTTTCCTGTTCAGTTAAAATGTTTTTACATTCTCTGTTTCTTTGTACAGTCACAATGTCAGTATGTTCCAGTATGCTAAACAATAATATCAGCAATAGTAACACAAGTTTCTGAAACCAACCTCCATTTTCGGTTAATATGGGCGTTGGACACACAGGAAGTGCTTTGGAGCTGCCTTTGTTTTGCTGTCTGGAGTATATATGAGAAAGTGGAATTAGGCGGTTCGTCTCTGGCACAGCTGAGAGATCTTTGAAGTGTTAGACTTAGTTCTGCTTTGCTGATTCTGCTTGAGCTTTGGTTGCCTGGGGAAAGTTAATGGAAGGAAGGGCCTCCTCAATGAAACCGTACATCCCTCTTTTCTTTCATCTACTTGGATGAGAAGTTAAAAGTTTAAACATTCTCAGTTCAAGTACAGACTTATTTGTTTTTTTTTTAATTATCGTATTTGAGCACAATTAGCATTTTCCTTATTTTTCCACAAGAAACATTTTGAAGACTAAAACTTCCCAACGATTTGTATATCCTGTAAAGTAGTTATCTAGGCATCTCCAATCTGGATATGCAACTTCTAACTTTAAAGATTGTAAGCAAATTTATTATTACAGTATATGATGAATTTAAGCATACTATTTCTGGGATAGGTGTAAGATCACTTTGATCTTATTCTCATATGTGATATTTTAATTACATATGGTGAAGTTTAATTGATAAATCACACACATCATCAGCATTATCAGCATTAAATACTACAATAATAAAGTACATTGTACATTATTATACAGTACTGTAAAGTATTGTACTCTCTCAGGTGAAAGGGATTCTAGCATTTTAGCCTAATTCTCAAGAGAATGATATAGCAATGAAAAAAATATGTATCAAGAAATGATGGAGCGATGAAAATCATGCTTTTTATAGCCCTTGATGGATGTAGGAACAATGAAAACACATAGGCTACCGTTACACATTACCTGTACATAACCTTTAATATATTTATTATATTCAAATTTATTACAGTAAAACCTTGGATTGTGAGCATAATTCGTTCCGGAAACATACTTGTAATCCAAAGCACTCGTATATCAAAGCGAATTTTCTGATTAGAAACAATGGAATGGTTCGTTCCACAACTCAGAAATATTCATGTAAAAATGAATACAAAATATAAATTAAAAATACATAAAACCAATTAACCTGCACTTCACCTTTGAAAAGAATTGTGGATGGTGTGAGGGAGACGAAAGAGAGTAGAAGAGGAGGGTTATTTTGTTGGATGACTTTCACTATAACTAAAGGAATCACTGCTTTCTGTTGGCTCGCTGGAACCTTTTGCTTCCTTTTCGATTTCGCGGAAATGTGACATTGCATTGTCGTTAAACAGATGCACTACAACATCCTTATTCGAGTGGTGCGTTTCTACTAAATTTTGACTAAGAAACTTTGACTGAGACATACCGACTGAGACCGAGCTTGGGAAACGATTACCCACAATCCCACAGCAAGAGAGAGAGAAGACCCTTCATCGGCTCAGTTGTGATTACGTGATGCTCAGCAGACAAAGCATATACAGTAAGGCCTTGGACATTTGCGAGGTTACGTTCCAGAACCCATCGCGAATGAGGAGGATTCTCGGATGTTTGGTAGAGTCATTTAAAATGGTAATATGTGCTTATTTCTATTATTTAAACCCTAAATATGCTCCCAAAACACTTTAATTTTATTTTAAAGTTAGCTTAATACATTATCTTTAAAAAATGTTTAATGTAAAAATAGAGTACAGTATCGCCTAATGGATATTTGTCACATTAGCACATTTACAGTACAGTATACTAATGTTTCCCCTACTAATTCATAGAACACGGCATTGGCTGCTGTTTTCTTTTGCATTCACAGTAAGGTAAAGTGAGGAAACTAACCCTTTCAGTGTTTATAGCAAATGCATCTCGAGAGGGAAACCCGGGATGCATTTTCTATGTACGTAAACATTAGCACCTTTCAAGAAATGTATAATTTTTGTATGTGGAATTATTTCCTATTTTCTAATATTTTTGTAATCATTAGCATTCCTGTCACGTATTACTGGGGCAAGGACTGGGAAAGCAGGGACAGGATGCAAAGAATCGGGGAACACAAGGTTTAACAAAAGGTTAAGACAAGCAGGACAAAGGAATAGGCAGAAAACTCAAAATGACGTTAATGACCAGACTCAGGCAACATACTTTTAAGGCAGAATAAATTACACAGGACTAATGACAGCAACTCGAAACAGCTGATCAGACAGGGATTCCACACGAGGTAGATGAGGGGGCGTGGCACACAGGAGGATCGGATGAGCAGGTCATGACAGTTCCAAAGGGAATAAACCTTGCGAATGGGATTCACATCTTGTAAAAGTACAGTACAGTATGTACATAAAAAGGAACATTTCCATAGGAAAGCATATGAAGTTTTTAAGGGATTTTTATCTGATTTATAAAGTATGTCTTAAACTTTTCCCAAAAACACAGTAGAATCTCCATTAACTAAATTTTTCTTCCCAAATTTACACTTAAAAGCATGAAAACTTATAAACTACTATGAAAATTTATTAGGGTTTTTTGAGGATTTCGCAGATGTGCAAAAAAATTGTGGATGCAAATAAGTTCGGTTCCAATGAAATTTTCGCGGATCTGTGAATTTGCGAATAACAAATGCATAAGGGCTTATTGTACGTAATACTTGTATTGCAAGACCTCGCTCATTTATCAAGTTATAATTTATTAAAAATTTTTGCTCGTCTTGCAAAACACTCATAAACCAAGTTACTCGCAATCCAAGGTTTTACTGTATATTCAAACCCATTTGTTGGTGGCTTCTCACCGACTTATAGCTTATACTCATTTGTTGAGCGATTTGAAACTTATGAACCATTTTTGGAATTTTTTAGCTTTTTTTTGGACCATAGTAAACCATGGTTGCTGAATCTGTGTATATTGGTAAATACATGCGGAGGTAATAATTACCCAGTTTCATTAGTCATTACTGCAACTGGATAATTATGATTTATCACCATTATGACATATTTTTCAGAAAATATTTTGAAGTACACATTAATGATCTTTTACATTGTAATTTTTCTATTTTTAATCTTTTGCATGTTTGTGTGCTGCTATATGTCCCTGTGTACGTAAGAAGCTGTGTACATGCACTGTGCACATGCCTATGTAGATGCATGCTACCATCCTGATAACCCGCCCTTTAAATAACAGCAAAATGCTACACCTTGACTTTAGACCAGGTTTTTGTTGTTTGATAGCACAATTGCTTTTTACTGCCTTCAGATAGTAATGTGGAAACAATATGTCTGACTCCACCTCATTTTTAGGCTTCATACCCATAAGTGCTCAGCGGGGCACCTGAACATTTGCTATTCCATCAACGTGGACATTTGATGGGAAAATGACAACTACGTCGGTCTCATGCTACCAGACACTTGTGTTACACCTGACACCACTTTGTGCTGAATGTAAGATAGGGCCCTATATTGTACCCTAACTGTCATTTTACACACACTATGTGGACTAAAGTATTGACACCTGGCCATTACATCTACAGGAACTTTTATGACATCCCATTCTAAATCTATAGGCATCACTATGGAGTTGGTCCCCCCTTTGGAGCTATAACAGCTGCCACTGTTCTGGGAAGACTTTACACAAGGTATTAGAGTGTGTTTGCAGGATTTTCATCCTGAAGATGTTTTGAGGTCAGGCACTAATTTTGGAAGTGAAGGCATGGTTTGCAGTCTCCATTCTAGTTCTAGGTGTTCACTGGAGTGGAATCAGGGCTCCGTGCAGACCAGTGAAGTTCTTGCACACCAGATTCACCCAATCATGTCTTTATGGACTTGCTTTTTTGTACTTGGGCACAGTCATGCTGGAACAGAAAAGAGCCTTCTCCAAATGGTTCCCAAAAAGTTGGAAATATATAGTTGTCCAAAATGTCTTGGTATGCTGAAGCATTACTGTAAGTGTTCCCTTCACTGGAACTAAGGGGCCAAGCCCAACCCTGGAAAAACAGCCCCATACCATTATCCCTCCTCCTCCAAACTTTACAGTTGACACAGTACAGTCAAGCAGATAACGTTCTCCTGGCATCCGCCAAACCCAGACTCGACCCTTATATTGCCAGAGAGAAAAGCATAATTCATCACTCCACAGAATGTTTCCACTGCTCTAGAGTGCAGTGGCTGTGTGCTTTACGCCACTCCACCCGACGCTTGGCACTGCACTTCTTGATATGAGGGCTGCATGCAGCTGCCTGGCAATGGAAGCCCATTCCATGAAGCTGCCGGTGCACAGTTTTTGTGATGGGGTGAATGCCAGAAGACATTTGGAAGTCTGGAGTTATTGAGCCAACAGGGCATTGGCGACTTTTATTTACTATGTGTCTCAGCACTCTCGACCCCTTCAGAACGACCGTTTCTTTTCACAAATGTTTGTAACTCTGACTGCATGGCTAGGTGCTTCAATTCATACACCTGTGGCAATGGGTCTGAATGAACCACCTGAATTCAGTGATCAAGAGTTGTACCCACATTTTTGTTCATTTAATGTTTGTCGGTGCCATTCTGTATGCAATGTGTTAATGTGCTATATGTTCATGAATGGTGAAAAATATATTTTAGAAATTCTGTACTTTCACAGATGTTGTAGATGTGTGAACTATATATGTTCAAGTGTGCCTCGTTTCCACCAACACTGACCCTGTGCTGGTGCTGGGCTGGTTCTTGCTTGGTGCCTTTTGAGAACCTGCCTGCTTTTCCACCTGTTACAAAAATGATCGTAGGTGGAAGAGAGAGTCAAGTAAAAGTGCATATATATTCCATTTTGGAATTATTTTGACCTGTTTTACACCACCTTATGACCACCTGGTCTCATGCAAACCCCTATCAAACTCCATCAAGGGGTGGTAATGCTGTCTAATGCATCTATGAGGCATCCTCTGTGTCTGCTGACCAAACCTGCCATCTCCTTGCAAAATCGAATCATTTACATATCCAGTGTGTGTGTGTGTGTGTGTGGTTTATGTTTATATTATGTCCTGGGAACCAAATGTTTCTTACAATGTAATAAAAAACAGTTATTTTGAGATTGTGGGGACCATTTTTCAGGCCCCACAAAGATCAGTGAACACAATCAAAAAACTAAAAAGGCCAGAAGTCTCATATTTTGTTTGGTTACTTATGGTTAAGGTTAGGGCTGGGTACTGGTTAAGGTCGTCATGTTGGGCTTAGAGTTTTCCCCATAGAAATGAATGGAGAGTCCCCACAAAGATATAACTACATGCCTCTGTGTGTGTGTGTGTGTGTGTGTGTGTGTGTTTGTACGGTGGAGAAAAAATAGTGATATTATTTCTTGTTGGAATGTAGTTATCTTGCATTTTTAAAGTATGTGAAACCAGAAAGGATCTTGCTTTGTCTCTGCTAGCTCATCACCTTCTCCAAAAACCACAATCTGGCTTGTCCTTACATAATTAAATCAAATTAATCTTTGATGCCATATGGTTTTGGGGCCCTTAATAGGCTACATGTACTTCTCTTTTTGAAGTTAAAGATAGACCAAAAAGACAGAAAGAGCACACAAAGACTGCTTTGTAGCCCTGGCATTTAGCAAAGGGTTTCTTATCATCAGATTCCGTGTCATTGAAAGTCAAGGTCACAGAACAGCCACAAAAGAGTTTTTCCATTCCCTCCACAGGAGACCTTTTGTCGCCATCATACTGGTCATCAAATGTAGTTGCATTATCAGCCTTTCTACTCCTAGATAATCAATGCAATTATACAGCGTGTGTGTGTGTGTGTATATATATATATATATATGTGCACTTGATTGGAGTTTTCATGCTCTCCCTTTCTCTGGGTAGACTTACTTCTGTGATGCCCCGCATTCAGTAAATTATGCTGTTACTGTAAGTTAAATTAGTGGTCACTGATCTGCATGGGCCCCCAGCCACATTGTCATTTGCCATGTGCCCTGTGCATCTTGTGCATGCACTACAACTACGGATGGATGGATGTTTAATCGCTTAGTCATGTGGTAACCATTTACGCACAATATTCCAAGTTTTAAAATATACTATCTTGATGCATTAAGATATATGTTTACTATATAAACATCTTTTAGGCATATTGACAGTTTTTTTTTCTGTTTTTATAGGTTGCGCGGAATAAAGTAAATCATTTTTAACAATCCTGTTAATTTAGCTATTAATTAAGACAGCAGAGCCAATCCCAGTTTGCAGACATTTATATATTTGTTTCTTTTGATAATATGGAAATAAAATTTGGGTATATACCAATTATTTTACGAATTTCACTTAAAAGTGAGTGTGTGGAGCACTTTGCGTGACTCCATCATATGTGCTAATTAAATTGGCAGTGTAGTGTAGCAGGAATAGCGATAAATAAAGTATCAGTGCTCTTTCTGAGACATCTACAGTATGAGGCTTACAGGGGTTACTTAAAGCATTATAGCTCACCTGAATGGGTGTAGACTGGACCATCTATTTGGACTTTTGACACTTTGTGTGCTCAAAGTGTCAGCCACAGTATTCAAAGCTTACTGTTATAATCTGCAATCACACCAATTACTTGCCCCATTTAACATTGAATTTCAGAGTACACTTTTTTGCATTGCGCCCTCTATTGTGATTTATCAGGTCGCCCTTTTGATAAACCTAAAATGACAGCTTGGATTTGCATAAAGCTTGCAACGGGTGGAGCATGGCATCTGTTCTACTGCACAGGATCCTTTCTGAATGGGAGCAAAGGGGGGCGCCTGGCTCATTTGCTTGTATTACCATTCCCATTTGCTCGCAAAACCTGGCAATCCATTGTGTTGGGGATGAAATAGAACTCATTCTTGCTACCTTCATTTCATGGTTTGCTACTGTGTAATCATTGCGATGCGTCAATGACGGGTTTAGACCTCTGAGAGGGAACTTAGCCTCAGATATATTGTTGCTTACGCTGTTAGTTTCCATTAGCACACAGGATAGTAATGACCTGATTTTCCTAGCATATGAGTATTGGTACTGGCTATTTTTCTTAGGGACACCGTTAATGGTCTTGGAGAATGCCTTTCATTGATTTAGCATTTTGAAGGCTGCAAATATGGAACATTTGATATATAGAAATATTCACAATTTTTACTTTTTATCGCAAACCCATGTTTGTTTTTTTGAATAGTTCTTGAACTTTAGTGGTAACATTGGGGTCATTGTTCAGAAAACATTAAAAAATAATTAGTTACCACATGCTTAATTTCTGTAGGATTTATTAGCTATATGTTATTCTAGTGAAAAGTATGTTTCAGGCATGTAAGAGATGTTTATTAAGAGGGCTATTATATGTTATAAGTAAAACAAATTTATTTAGAATAATTTTGCCAGCTGATTGTCTACTTCTGTTGTATATATTAGGTCTATATTATTTGCAGTATTTGACTCCAGAGCAAATGGGATCCTAATCTTGCTGAAGTCAGACATCATCAACCGTAGACTTCCTTCATAGATCGATTGCTTCGTAATTGTGCATTTTGTAATAAGGGTTTTTTTTTTATTAGCTTGCTAAATGAAGCCTTTGCATAATTATTTATTCGTCACCTCTGCAGTGAAGGCCGTGTTCCTGTCAGATTGATTAGAAAATTAATAATGTATAACGGTAAGAGCCTGGAGAGGACCAAATAAATAACTGTTCATTTATATAGCATGGACATTAAATCATTGTGAAGGCACACTGATAAATATTTGGAACAAAAAACGACTTGCAAAGTTCTTAAGGATATTTTACCTCCAAACTCTAATAATAATAATAATAATCATTATTATTATTATTCTTATTATAATAATAATTATTTTTATTATTATTATTGTTGTTATTTTTATTATTACAATCATGCTTTTTAAACTTTTGGATAAAGACATCACAGCTCTTTTGATTGTAATATATTGTGAATGACCATATATTGCTCAGTTGGTAAATTGTATTTCAGTTTCATGTAATTGTAAATTCATTGTAAATTGTAAATAAGACTTTGGACAGATTATTTATTCATTAGAATGAACTGGGTAGGGTTTTTTGCACACTTGTCTCTTGAAAAGATGAGGTCTACAATGGAGCATGGCAGCTCAGATGTGACAGGACAAGTGCCATCCAGTTGTAATTAATGTAATCCCCTACTGATGGCTGTAATTGCAGCAACATTTGAAATGATCAGACATGCTATATGATTGTGTATTACGGCATTCCTGGGTTAATGAAGCACCTTGGGCCTGTTCTTCCTGTTAATGGGAGAATGGGCAGACTTTTCATTCAGATCCTGTCTCTTTGACACCTGGCTCTCTTTCTTTATCCCTCAGAGCAGCTGTGCTGTCTGCTGCTCTCATTGTGATGCTTAAAAGATAGATCTGTCCATATTACCAGTGATTCTTGCAGGGGAAAACAGCTAGGGTCTGTATTGTTAGCAATAAAGAATTGTTGGCATGGAGATGCTGATTATGTTGTTGCCATAGTACTCTGCAGGACAGTGGTGTCTTAAATGCCTTGGGACTGTTATCCTTTAAGCATATGTCCCTTGACTATAAGGGTCATCAAGAATTTCCAGTCACGAGCAACAGAACCACATTTTTGTGTTTCCTCTGCAATATTCCACCGGGCCGAAAAAGAAAGCATTACAGAATAATTGTAATATAATTCATTGTTCATACATCTTAAGTACATGTCGCATATTGCATTTTTGTTCGCACTATTGGACTATTGGTCGAACTGCTCAAATGCCTTCAATATTTCAGTGTTGCCTTTGTGAGGCTTCATGGGAAACACGATTCAGATATAAGTCATTAAAAGGTATTGGAAAACAAACAGTGCTACCAGACACAAGGTCCAAATTACAACAACTGAAGGCCACATTGAATCCCTGTGGTCTGGAATTGATCTACAGTCTTTTTACTTGTCAATACCTGAAGGATCTGCACCATATCTATCTTCCTGTGTGGAGAACTTGGCAAGTGCATTTTGAGGGGGGGGCATTATATGTCAGTCAGTGACTTTGTGACTTTACATCTACATGGCTGTAGGCTAAAATCAACTGTCTTTGAGGAGTTTGCATGTTCTCCCCTTTTATGTGTGGCTTTTCTTCCACAGCCCAGAAGCATTTTCACTTTCTCTAAGCTGTGTGCCCTTCTGTGGACTGGCATCCCTTGTGCCCTGTGTTTCCAGAGATGAGTCTCAGGCTCACTGTCACCTTGTGCAGGATAAATGTTTTATGGCTAACGCATGGATAGATTATTATTGCTGCCATTAATAGTAATAGATCCATAGGTCCATAGTAGTGAAGCAATTGGCTGCAGTTCTGAATTATATGAATATTACCGTTCATCCTTTATGTGTTAATAGTAGTGTGTTTGATTTCTTGTATCGTTGTTTCAGATTAGGGTAGTACAGTTGCTCAGTGGGTAATTTGTTGCCTCATTCCTTGTTGGTTGGGGGTTTGAATTCTGTCATCTCTCTGTGTTTGTGGACTTTGTTTATCTTCCTTGGGGCATGCAGGTTTCCCCACACACTCCAAAGACATTAGCTTAATTGACGTTTCTTAACTACCCGAGGATTGTGTGTATATCTGCCTACCACGGTGTGCTCTTGCCTTGTCCCTCATACTGCATGAGATGGATCTTCCTTTGACCCTGTCCAAAATATGTGGTTGGAAGATGGATGGATGGTTCAAATTAAAAATCTTTAAGGTCTTTGGGATTTATCTCTCTTAGTTAAGGCTCAATTATCTGAAATGTATCATTTATTTATGATGTTAAAGATGATTACGATTATGTTATTTTGCATAATTTATGTCTTTGTTACGTCGTCTTTCAATTTGTAGAAAGTGCAATAATTTTATCACAATGTGTAACATTTCCAGTGAAAGCCTGTGAGTTGTCTGATTTTTCCAATAGGGTAGAATAGGATAGCTTTTATACATTGTCATTGCATAACATACAGTGAAACTTAAAAGTGCTACTCCTGATTGGTGTAAACTCAACAAACAATTACAACAACACACAAAAAAGTCATAAAATTGAATCAAATATAGCAGCATAATTGGGATATGTGGGAATAAAAGATATGAATCTATTTAAAGCAGCATGAGTACTGCACCATATACTGTAGTACCATCTAGTAAATATTGCACTTTACGATATTATACACACTGCATTGTCACAGACACAAATCAGGGTATAGTATGAGAGTGTGTAATAGAATAGGGCTGAACAGTATCACATTGCAATATGTGGAATTTCCATGAGTAATAGTAGATGGAATTAGCTGAAATAAACTGTAGCCAAATATAATTTCTTGTTATCTAATAGTAGAGTCTGTCAGAAAAGTTGGTGGTGTTGCTATGAGTTGTGGTAATAGTCACAAAGCAGTACTGACAAATTCGATGTGATTATTGCACATGCACACCTCATGATTATGATGCTGAAACAATATATCGTGCAGGCCTATTATATAGTTCAAGAGGATGATTATTAAATAAATGCACGCGATACTATAATTTATTGTTTTTTGGAAAATTAAGTACCTCTATGATACCCCAGAAACGATATGTTGATGATGTACTCCGACCTTTAATCTGTCGTTATGCCTGTAATGTTAGCAGTTCATGCAGTGGCAATATATATAGCTCTCACATTCACAATTACAATATATACTAGATTTAAGAAGGACTATGTTAATTAACTTCCCTGCAATGGACTTCGTGCTCTATGCTACTTGGCATGGGCTCCAGGTCCCCTGCGACTCAGACAAGGAAGAATGGGAAGCTGGATGGATGGACTGATGGATGTATTAAGTGACTAAAACATGTTAGCAAGTGTATGTTCTTTCCTAGGGCATTCTCTTCTCGTCAAGTGAGTATCTGAAGACTCCTCAGGACTTAGTGAAGATTTATATGCATGAATCTAACAGAGTCTACAGAGATAAAATGGTGGAAGAGAAGGATTTCGGAACCTTTGATAAGTTGCTGTTTGACTCGGTGAAAAAGTTTTATGAGGTGAGACTTCTACAACATCAGACAAAGAGAACACACATACTCTCCGTCCTTTATAGTTATAGAACTCATTAAACTAAAGGAGCTCTTCCTTGCGGGGGAATTTACCTACCAATATGGCTGAAGGAAAGAATGGTAATCAGAGTACACCTGTCAGGACCATGATATTAGCCCTGCAAACTGGAAGATATTTTAATGGTTTTATAAATATCGTTCCTCTCTCAGAATTTTTGTGAAAAAACTGATGCTGCCTTCCCGCCTGTGCAGCCTTATACTGTCATGGGTCAGCGACAATGATGTCCACACCAGCATAAATGATGTTTAATTCTTAAATGAAGTTTATACTGAATCTTGTTGTTGTTGTTGCGAGTGTTGTTGTTTGTTTGTTTGTTGAAGATGGTTCCATGAATGAGCATATTGTAACACGTCCCAGTAAATTTGAAATTAGTTTTCACTGCATGTTCATTCTGAAGTCATTCTCTTTTAGGACTCAGAGGAGGCACTTGAAGAAATCAAGGCCATGAATGTTTTCTGCCACTTTGCCTCTGGCGCTGGGGAACCCAAATATATGCCAGTTCAGTCATGGGGAATCCTCAACAAGACACTTCTTGAGGCTTTGGACGGCTACAATGAAGTCAACGCCACAATGAATCTGGTGCTTTTTGAGGATGCTATGTCACACATGTGAGGCCGATATCCTTGTTCCTATAAAATCCAGAATTGTGCTTAAGCCGTCACGTGACGATGAAGACCAGGTTGTGATTAACCCTAGGAAGCCACTCCTTTTATTGGCACAATGTAACTGACTATTTTTGCTTGTTCTCTGTCACTTTCTTACTGACTCATGAAGCTGTCGCATCAACCGAATCTTAGAGTCTCCAAGAGGAAATGCACTCCTGGTAGGAGTTGGTGGCAGCGGTAAGCAGAGTCTTACAAGGCTTGCGGCCTTCATAAGTTCCTTGGAAGTATTTCAAATTTCTCTCAAGAAAGGCTATAGCATCTCTGATCTCAAGGTGGGTCTTTAACTTTTAAAATTTCAGATTATTCCATTAATCCTAAAAAGATTGTACTCTTTGGAATGTTACAAACTTTTAGTTATTTTTGATATTTAACAATTTATTGTTATTGTTAATTACAGAAGCACCACACAACATTAGACAATAATAGTAATAATAATAATAATATTGCCTGGTGCTTTAGTAATTACATTGGAAAGGTAAGCGTCCTTAGTAACAGATATACAGATATGGCAGTAGACTATACTAGTGTTCTCAACCCCATTCCTCGGGGAACCCTGCATAGTCCACGTTTTTACTTCCTCTCAGCTCCCAGTGCACATGTACCAGGTGTTCCTGATTGGCTGGGAGCTGGGAGGGAGCAAAAACGTGGACTGGCCGGGGTTCCCTGAGGACTGGGTTGGGAAACACCGCACTACATGTTGCATGACATTAAGTAAATTAATCAGCTCATAATACTGAATTTTATGTTTATTGGAATGCTTATTTCCAGAATGATTTAGCTGCACTGTACGTTAAAGCTGGAGTAAAGAATGTTGGCACGGTGTTTTTGATGACTGATGCCCAAGTAGCTGATGAGAAATTCCTTGTTTTGATCAATGATCTTTTGGCATCAGGTAAGTTTCTTTTTCTTTCCTTTTTTTTAAATATATACAGTTGCGCCTAAGAATTTTCTTTTTACAAAACTAGTTTAGTGCAGAATTCCAAGTTAAAATCGTGAACTGGACTGAGCATTAGGCAATCATTAATTAATCATTAATCAATAACCATTTTTCTTAGTAATCACTCATAACTGCCACAATAAATTAAACTAAGACATAGTCACTACTGTTTTGTAAAGTACTCTTCATTCCCTGCACATAAAAAATTACACACAAACTTGATGGTCATTTCAAATGAATTAAGAATCATCCCACTTTTCACAACCACAAAATTCACTTTTAATTGGTATTACAGCACTTCAATTACTAAACAATTTTTTTTTAGCTATGATGATATGAAGCAGATGAATATGCTTCATCTGGAGATAATACTCTTTGCTTCTCCACACGGAGCAAGTATATTTCCTTAAAAGGCAACTTGGAAGAGAACAATTTCTTAATGCCGAGTCTGTAATTATCCTCCTTTCACGTGTACTGTACACAGGACATTAGGGATAAGTTCATACTGGGCTCAGCTGCGTTGCTGAGGTAATTGGATCCTCATCATCTTCAGATGGGTCAGCCAAAATCTGTTAGAGGACAATCAGCAAGTGCATATAATCAGATAGGCCTTCTGACATGTGAGATACTCATGCATGAACTTATATCTCTGGAGTCCTGCTTGCATGTCCTGTCACTGATAGTCTGATGTGGCTCCTCCCTTCCCTCCTTTAATAAGTGCTTTAAATTATGTGATGCATTCAGCACGATCAGGCGAAGTCTGATGAGCAGCCAATCACATATGTTAGCATGACACTTTATGGTGCCAGGAAGATCCACTAAGCCAATCCTGCCGTTGCTCACTGGGATCATTACATGTAAAAGTCAGTATTGATTTTGTGAGAAGTGCCAGGGGACAAAAATCCCCCCCCCCCCACCCAGTACGTTGTCATCGTT
>JAODKF010000103.1:18171295-18182830 GCA_026779585.1 Mormyrus proboscirostris
ATATCTGTATATGTGTGTGTGTATGTGTAAGGCATGAAACTGACATACACACAGAATTACATGACCACACTTCTCGATATCTCTGTCAAGGTGCCAGTTCCTGTGACTCCAGACTTGGATGCATTAACAATGCTGACAGATGATGCAGACATTGCCGCTTGGCAGAATGAAGGTCTCCCTGCTGACAGGATGTCAACTGAAAATGCCACAATCCTCACTAATTGTGAGCGTTGGCCTCTGATGGTGGACCCCCAGTTGCAGGGAATTAAATGGATCAAAAATAAATATGGCGAAAACCTCAGGGTAATTCGCATTGGCCAGAGAGGGTAAATAACTCTAAAGGCATTTTTTTTTATTGTGATAACTGTAAGTGTAACTACTTATTTGTTGTAATCATTGCTTTTATGTTACTTCCTAGTTACCTAGATTCCGTGGAGAGAGCCTTGTCTGCTGGTGAAGTGGTTCTGATTGAAAATTTGGAAGAGACTGTGGACCCCGTCCTGGGGCCTCTGCTTGGTCGGGAGACAATAAAGAAGGGCAGGTCAGCACTCATTCTTTTTACTGTATGTTTCATTTTAGAATGAATTCTTTATACCTGGAAGCACTAGAATGAGCCTATTCAGAAAAGAATGGAATTTTAATTCCTGTGTTTTTCCTTAAATAGGTGTATAAAGATTGGAGATAAAGAATGTGAGTACAGTCCCAATTTCCGTCTTATCCTTCACACCAAGTTGGCAAACCCACATTACCAGCCGGAAATGCAAGCTCAGTGCACTCTAATCAACTTCACTGTGACCCGCGATGGCCTGGAAGACCAATTGCTGGCTTCTGTGGTCAGTATGGAACGACCAGACCTAGAGGAGCTTAAGGCAAGTACAGCTGCCTCATTTTCTGTTTGGGATATAAAATGGGCTAAATTCTCCATCTTACAGAGGATTGTTAGTAGACTTGACGTTGATTTATTCATGGTGTCTGTGGGGTATTAAAAAGTCTTGCAATATATTAAATTTAGGTCTTAATGTTTTTGAAGACATAAACATATTTTAGTCTGATGTTTCATATTTCATTTAGGTTTAAATGTCACTGACTCTTAAGGGGGTTTGATGTGAAGCCAGTTTAGCCAGATTATTTAAGTTAACACCAAATTTTCAGTACATTAAGTCCGTGGGTCATGAATGGCCAGCTTACAGATAATTTGTACTTACTGATGAACTGCTATAAAGCCTATTATATTAAAATTTTGAGGTAAGTATGATAGGTTTTAATGCCAAACTTTGGGGTAGTTTGCAAGCTGTTATTTATTATTATTGATATTTATTTAGGTAACAAAGCTGTTATATACATGTAAATGTGCGTCCATGTTTGTGAAGTCAGAGGATAAGGCTGCTCTCAAATTCAAAATCTCACTCCAGCCACTTGACCGAAGTACAATCTTGCAATGATATCCATGTTAGCAAACTGTCAAATGTTAAATACGCTAGTGCGCCCGAATGTTCTAAGACCTACCGCAGAACTCCGAAACCTTCAATGGTCGTGAACACTATCAATGATTTGTTTTTTGTGTACTTATCTATGATTATTTTTTTAATTATATATTACACTGAGACAGCCGTTACCCAATCAGCACATATGGAGGTTCCGCTGTACTGTTTAGTGAGCTTCCTAGCCAACAGTTATGTTAGCTAGCCAGCTAACGATCTACTTAGCTAAACTACTACTAGCAAACAGCCTTATTCAACACAGCATTACCCCAAGTTACAGCAACATAAGACATAAGATATGTTTTGACAAGAAGGAGCTTTAATAAGAATAAGATAACATTCCTCCTCCACTTTCACATGCGACTGCAAATGCTCCGCATAGGAATGAAATAGCCGTTATTGGCAGATTCAGATGGCGCAAGCTAAAGTTAACATTCAGAAGTCTTGGTCCCACCTCCAATTGCTTGGACCCACCTCTTCTACCTCTACAATCTGGTTGGTTATGTCTCTGAAGCAATCATTTTTTTTTGTTCTGCCCTCAGAAGATTTTTGTGTAAGTAGTACTCCCACAAGCCTTTATATGCTTGTAATGATGGAGAATGGGATGTTGAATGATTCTAAGTCTGTTATTCCTCTGTTTTGATTCAAGTTTCTCATAGAATCGCTCATATCTTGATTGTCACTTTCTAGAGTTTGATTTATTATTCACACATCAATTGTTGGACCTTTTTAAATACAAACCTGAATGAAAAGTGGGTGCTGTACATTGTAAATGTATGGGCATTGATTCTGGTAAAGCATATTTTTTCTTTCTGTTTGATCTTAAATTTGGCTTGATGTGGTATTGAAGAGGACATAAAAGATTTCACATCACAATTTCTGCAGACACCCTGTTCATTCTTTGCTCACCATTGTCAGATTATTTTTTTCCAAATTTGTTTGAAATTCAAAACAACCAAAACTGAAGGAATCGGTTTTTGTGTATTAAACTTACTTATATGCCTTTTGTTTTGCGATGATTAACATGTATTGTTCTCCATAAAGAGAAATGCGACCTTATTCACAAGATCCATTATTCTGGGGCTGGGGTGTCTGAATCGTTTTAGTTTCCCACACACGGCTTTTGAGAATATCTTTTAGCATTCCTGACACTTTTTTCATGATGTGTTCTGTATTTAACTGTGTGTCTGGCTTCAAGTATGGACTCCCTGGGGAGGGGTGGACAGGAAGATATTGGTACCTTGTCAGGATAGGTCAGAAAGAGGAGATAGTTCTTGCCCTTTGTCTACTGTTAAGTGTCAGGTTTTTAAGCTGGTTCTGTTTGAGTAACTGTGTCTGAAGGGTCAAAAGGCAGAGTGTCAAGGTGAAGAGGATGTCAGTGCCCTGGGATTTATATCCAAATTGTTTCCTCCAATATGCATTTTTTTCATGAAGTGTTAAGCTTGACATATGTCATTCAGCCACGTTAATTTGGGCACAAGTAGGTCTGTCTGAAGGAACAGGTTGGAGGATAGTGTAACCGACCGCTGAGAATTCAAGCTTATGGGAGCTGCCTGGAAAGTTCACACAATAACTAAAATGAAATGAGGCATGTATGTATTGGTATTTATAGATAGTTCCCTTTTATCAATGAAATTAAACTTGTATTAGAATGTCAGATTAAATATGTTAGTAGTAATTAGTAATGATCAGATTTTATATAATGGTCTAAGAGTAATAATATGGGAAACAGCAATTCAACTATCATTAGAAATACAAATAAACAATCATAAATTAGTGACTTCTTGTGCTGGTACAAAAGTAGAAGTATTTACTACTTAAAGAAAAAAGATATTCATTCTGGGTTTGCTGGACATAAAAACTGTATGTAAAGCATATGTTTCCCTCAACCAATTTTCACCATTTCTTTTATAACCAAAGCATAACGTATTGGCCCCTCAGCTGAATTTGTATTTTAATTATTTGCCATGCAAAGAATGTTTCTTTGATACAAAAAGCCTGGACGTTGAACTTGTTCAGTATGAAAATCCTGAGGTTGCTGAAGGGAAGATGAGCCTTTAAAAAGTAGATCCCTTTAAAACATGGTTGGTTGGCCTTTTTGCCTCATGCACAATGTAATAATGGGGTGCAATATGTTCTACTTGGGCATTTGCGCTGAAATAACCCATAACTCTGGGATTTGTGAGTCTGTATAGTGGTATCCAATTGAGCCATACCTTGGAAAAGGTCACAATGTCTGACAATGGATATTACGTTCAGGTCTTTCAGACCCTGCACAAGCACATTGCTACAGAGAGGACTGGCATTTTCTAACGACAAGACATGATTAATCACATGACTGCACTGCCGCAATACAGAAGAACATATTTCAATATAAATCATGGAAACATTAACCATTCTTAGTGGTTTGTTAATGTGGTTCTAAATAAATACAGCTGGGAACGCTAAGTAGGATATACTGTAGTGTAGAAAGTCTAAGAAAATATATGTCCGTTGTAGTTTTTTGGAAATTGGGCTACTGAAGAGCAAGACTGAAACGCTTCTTCTTTATTCATTTTAAGCATTGGACACACTGGGCAGTTTCATTGCTATCTTTCACTTCTGTAACTGCATAATACCAATTCAGTTAATGAGCAGTGTGAATTTTGATGGATATTCTCAAAGATATGTCATACTTGTGACATGAATGCAATTAAGAAATGTATCCTGCTTTTTAGGCAAATCTTAGCCAAGCAGAACACTTTAAGTGCTTGTAAAGTTTCTGTATTGGCTTATGAAATTAAATTATAGCAGTTGTTGTGTTAATGTTTAGGAACAATATTGTAAACTGCAATATCTGACAGCTGCATATTAAATATTGACAATTTTACATTTAATATTTTGTTTTACTTTTACACATTTTACACATCTCTTCTCATGGATACATCTGTATATTTTCTATATATTTTACAAATATAAACAGGTACCAACCTGGAAGGACTAAAGTAAGCTCCTGTTGGAGTTTGAATTGTTTTACTGAATTGTTGAAAATTGTCCATTTTATTTATTTAGCGTCTGATTGCATCCAAAGTAACACACATTTTGAGAAAGCAGGATCTGCCAGTCACTGGAACAATTAAGGGTTAGGGACCTTGCTCCAGTGTAGGCCTGTATGATGAGCAGTGTTAATACTGACATTGCATGTGATGCAATTGTCACATCGCAAAGACTGCCTTAGTCAACTGGGTTGAGAGCATTAATAAGTTATGCTCAAACATTTTTACTCTCTCATGGGAATCAAGCTCAGCAAGCTTTGCAATTTTAATGATCGTTACTTCTACATCCATTCTACATTTCTGAGAAATTTACGAAAAATAAGTGAGGAGGAGAAAAGCAAACAAGAAAGACATTAGTCTTCTATGGTATGGAAATATTTTCTGTTCCATAGAAACGACAATAAGTGAAAACGAATGTTTTGTCAGAACTGTTTTGTGTTGGCACAACTTATGGCAACATTGCCAAGTGTGGCAGTGGTGGCTTGATGGTTAGGGAAGCGCACTTGTAATCGGAAGATTGCAGAATTGAATCCCCCACCAGCTCAGTCATCATTGAGGTACCCTGAGCTAGGTACTGTTCCCTGGGCGCTGAATTAGCTGCCCCCTGCTATGTCACGAAAGTCACATATGGGTTAAATGCAGAGGACACATTTTGTTGTTGCGCACTCTGTGCTGTGGTGTGTTGACAATGACCACTGATCACCAAATTCTAATTCTTTTTTTGACAGATAATTTGGCAAATAAGAGGTTCTGTTTGGCTATAGTTTATTTTGGGTAAAATTTCAAATTCAACAATTTCAACATTTTTTTGTTTGTTTTATACATATCGCAATATTTATTACTAAAATTTCTAAGATCGCAATGTGATTATTTTTTTTCCCAAAATTTTGTAGCCCTTCTCCAAGGCCCAATAGTGAAACTAGGGTGCTAACTGGCAACCTTCCAATCACCAGCATAATGCCCTAACCTGCTAGTCTGTTTGTGCTACTGGCAAATATCCAAACAGCACGGTTTTGGAATTGCAGGAGGCAAACTCCACATGCAGAGCCAGGGAAGAGATTTGAGACTATACTGCTAACAGCTATGCCAGTCCCGAGTCATATTCAGCTTGGTTATATTTATCTGATCTAATGACTTAGCCTCTTCCTGGGACCAGTCGTTGTAGCGATATTGAATTGTTTCACTCCAATTAGCCTTGATAGGTGTAAGGAAAGTAATGGCGACTTTGGTTTTGGTTAATCAGTGAGAATATTCCACTTCCAAAACGAACTGTCTGGGCAGTAATGTTTAATAATCATTCGCCTGCAATGATGGACATATATTATCTCATTTAAAACCCAATTAGGATTTGTGCTGACTGGTTAATTGTTTGTTTTCTGGGCTGGGTAATTAGATGCACAGTATGCCAGCAGAGACCTAATCGTTAATAACTGACTCATTAAAATTAGGGATTTTGATGAAGTTTGCCCCTCCGCTTCTGCTTCGAGACAGCATACAAGGTCAAGGTCTTGCTAGCTCAGTGGGAACATCAATTCCCCTACATCTGTTTGCTTGGTTATTCATTTTCTTTATTTCTCAGTGCTGCAAAATAGCTTGTTTGATGCCTAGGAAAAAAAAAGGTTTACTTTTCTTAAATTACTGCAGAAATCCAGCATAAAGCTTGTGTCACATTCATTTGCCTTTATTTTGCATTATGATTAATTTTATTCAGACGTTTTGAAGTGATATTGCAAACAGTATGTTTGAAAAGTGATTATAATTGCGTAAAACCAGAATTTAATATCACATTTTATAATGCAGTCTAGATTTTTATGTCGTTAGCACTATTATTCTTATCCAAAATAATGTATAGGGAAAATGTTTTTTTCTCAGTTCTGCATCAATGACTTCAATAATAAAAATGAAATTTACGCTGTGTTTATGCAATACTGCCTAATCACTGCATCTGAATTGTATAATTTTTGCATAGTCATTGTGTGGATTATGTAGAATAATTACATTGTACCATATTATTTTACTGCCATTGTGCATTAAACATGTGGTAATGCTTTACATTACCTGCACCTTCATAACGCATTTGTTATGCATTCATAGAACATTCAGTGCACGTTCATAACGCATTTGTTATGCATTCATGGAACATTCAGTGTACCTTCATAACACATTTGTTATGCATTCATAGAACATTAAGTGCACCTTCATAACGCATTTGTTATGCATTCATAGAACATTAAGTGCACCTTCATAACGTATTTGTTATGCATTCATGGAACATTCAGTGCACCTTCATAACGCATTTGTTATGCATTCATAGAACATTCAGTGTACCTTCATAATGCATTTGTTATGCATTCATAGAACATTCAGTGCACCTTCATAACGCATTTGTTATGCATTCATGGAACATTCAGTGCACCTTCATAATACATTTGTTATGCCTTCACAGAACATTCAGTGCACCTTCAAAATGCATTTATAATAAGTGGTGCGAAAAAAAAATTAAATTATGATCGATCGTAATCCTGGTTTTGATGTTTTAGTATCTACTCACAAAATCCCAGGATTGAGCTAATTAATTTATGCCTTTTTAAGACAATATTTTATTTTTGAATTTTACTTGTATTGGCCTTGTATCTTATAGGTGCCACTGCTTTTTCTCTCACCTATAGGAGGGTTGCAATAGTACTGTGCAGTCGCCCTTGCGCCGCCATATTGATCAGTTATGGTAATAGAATACTCTGAGCATGTGAAGTCACAGTTATGGTAATAGAATACTCTGAGCATGTGAAGTCAGGTGCCGCTTTATTCCCACAGCAATCATATACACTGTGTACAGTGAGGCAAAATAAATTTACATAAAATAAATAAAACAAAATGAGAATACATGTTGTAAAGAGTAAACTAATGGATATGACTTGCTGTTACTTATAAGAATATCATTACTTATCCATTTTTTTCCAAATGTTCTGGGCAACAATGAATCAAATAAAAGCGACTCAAAAAGTCTGGAGGTAGAATTTATGTATGGCTGGGCACAAGAACTGCAGAGGGAAAAGTGTGGACGAAATATTTTGGTGTATTGAACTGTAAGTACAAGTATACAAGTGTGTGTGTGTACACATGCACACATACACATACATATATACACACATATCACATATACATATACACATACAAACACATATAGTACACAGCAACACATGATATTTGTAAAGACTAGTACTGTCATTGCAGTAAATACATCAGTTTAGATATACTTTAATATTTGTTTTTGTGAATCTTGTAGCTTTAACTGAAATGTTTTGGTCAAGTGGCCCTCTTCTAAATGCTTGCTAACAACAATGTAAATGACAATTTAATCTTGCTTGACTAACCTGAGTCAGCTCATTAAACATATGGCTGAATATATGTACAGATCTAGCCAGGATGGGTGACTTTTAAAAATGATTTGTTATTCCAAACAATAACTACAATGTCTTTATTACATCACACCTCATTTGAAGGCCAAGCACATTGGGTCATATATCATCATACAATAAATCTCACTCCCATAATGTTTGTATGGTTTCTTAGCTGGCAGCAATGACCTAAATTCTCTTTTGGTCTCTTTTGGATCTAGAATGTTTTTTCAGTGATTTATGCATTTTGGTTAACTGTAATTTAAAATCAGACAATGGTTTTTAGTTTGCTTTATAGGGAACATTTAGATTGCTTAAGGTACCCTTGTCATCTAGATATAATCATTTTCAAAGGGTATCAAAGCTGCATTGAGCAAATTGTTTTAAAAGATTTCACAAATCCACCATCATCAAAAGAGTTGTCTGTGTTTGCTCCATTTTGCTATTGGACGCCAATATCAACTGAAGCAATTGGTGCTTCAATATTTGGTGATTTCTGCCAAGAGGAAGCGAGTTAATTTGCTCAGACTGAGCATACTTTTGTTTTTTCAGCTATGCAAAGATATTGATTGCCATCGCCTTTGACTTGTCCTCTTCTTTCCCTGTACTCAGCTCCTCAGTACTTTTCTTCTCTTCTTCTTTCTCTAACAGAGGGCAAAGTATTATATATACACATGTAGGTTGTACAATGTCACAGACTCCTTATGTACCTTATGTGCTTCTTCTCTCCAGTCAAATCTCACGAAACAGCAAAATGGCTTCAAGATTACTCTAAAAACTCTTGAGGATAACCTTCTGTCCCGCTTATCTTCTGCTTCTGGAAACTTCCTGGGTGACACAGAGCTGGTGGAGAACCTTGAGACCACCAAGCAAACAGCTGCAGAGGTGGAAATAAAGGTTGTCATCATCTATCTAATTTTTGGCCATATTGATTGAAATGAAAATAAGATAAATGGTAAAATGCACAAAATTCACCGTAATACAATAGCTTTCAATAGTGTAGAAATGATTTGAAGTTTCAATCCAACAGTCATTGTCCAGATATAAATCATTAAAAATTAATCATTAAAACCTTTTTACCTATATCATTGTACCTTAGGTTGATCTATACCAAACACACAAGCATTTTAAGAAATGTGCATTGTGAGATTCGCCATCCAGAGACTTACTTTTATGTCAATGTACTGTGCACTGCAATCTAAATTGTTTAGGCTAAGCTAGCATGCGCAGCTTCTGCAGATGTGCCAGCAAAGCTTGTTTGCATGTAATTTTCTGTTCTATTTTCAAACTGATGAACTAATAAATGCTCAGCCCAGTGCGGTACTGCAGTGTCATACCCCTAAGCTTAATGGTTTCGTTATCGTCCTTCTAATTATGATAATCGTGGTTAATATGCTCAACAAACGACCTCTCTTGTGCTGCTTGTGTTCTCAGGTAAAAGAGGCCAAGGTGACAGAAGCCAAAATCAATGAAGCAAGGGAACAGTACCGCCCCGCCTCAGCTAGAGCCTCCTTATTGTACTTCATAATGAACGACCTCAATAAGATCCATCCGATGTATCAGTTCTCTCTGAAGGTATGCTGTCTAATGGCCCTCTGTTAGCTGACAGCCCTGCTGGAACTTTCCATTTCACTGTGAATGTGTTTCTTTTCTGTTTGTCCTTATATTCTGTGTCTTGTCTCCTCTGCAGTTAGAGTGTTTGCCGCCCCCTAATGTAGTTTTGCTGTTGTTGATCTCCTTTAATTTCACAATTGACTCTCAGGAGAGAAAACCCTGGGAATCACATCAGATGAGACATGGTAGCAGAATGTTATGCTTTGTTACGTAGAACGGTTCTCTGGGCTTTGCAAAGGCACTGCTGCTGTTTATTACGCCCACTAGGCTTGTTTGGTGAGGGAACATCAATGGGAGAGAATGCATGGAGATTCTATTAAGAAAGTAATTTATTAAAGCTAATCAAGGTAAGGTACCCAACAGGATGTAATACTATGAAAAATAAACACAAGAACATAAACAGTAATAGAAACACAAATTGTACTGCATAGCCTATTTCATAAAGGAAAGAACCCACAAGTGTGTCTGAATGCAGAGAGAAGTAACTCCTTCAACTCAGCCCGATAGTCCTAATGGTATCAGCAGGCCAATCAAGTAAACTAGCTGCACTCGCTCCACCCTGCAAAACAGACAAATCAAGAAGATGAGGGAAAAGCAAGTTGGGCCCTAACAATGTTCCAGCTAAATGGGATCCACTGGAAAAGCACAGTGAAAAGGGAGGGATGAGCCGCAGCAAAAATAGGCGGAATGTGTTGCATCAGCATTTTTTCCATCATACTTTAAAATTGCATTCATTATTAATGGAAAACACAGATGTTTATAAAATTTACATAGGATGCAGGATGTTCATACTGTACAGCAATTTATGTTTTAATCGTCACTGTACATAGCTAGGCTTGGTTCTGGTAATACTACAATATTAGGATTTCAAGTTTGCATTATAATACACTAATGCAGTAGTTACATTTGTTATTGTTTTGCACTGTATGTTTGTATGTGTGTATTTTATGTACCTTATGTATTCATTATATACATGGATATATTTACTTGGCATTCTCAGAAATATAAAGGTTCATTAATAATTGCAATTTAATCCTTTCAGTTAAATGGGTGTATGTTTAGTATCTGAACAGCAATCTCTATTTGCTAATAAATACATCTGTTTAGTGACTGATCATTATCGCCAGTTTTAGACCTTATGCATGCAGAATGAAAGGATGATGGTAAAGGCTACACACAAGCACACGGTCATGTTTTACTTTTTGTTTGTGTGTTTTCCTCTTCGTTGTGTTACAGGCCTTCAGTGTGGTGTTCCAGAAGGCAGTGGGCAAGGCCCCCCCAGATGAAACGCTAAAGCAAAGAGTTTTCAACATCATTGACAGTATTACGTCTTCAGTCCACCAATATACTACACGTGGCCTCTTTGAGTGTGATAAACTGACCTACACTGCTCAGCTTGCCTTCCAGGTAACTCTGTCTTTTCTTAATATTGTCTCATTGGTCACTTTTCCTGAGGTACTTTCTGTGACAGATGTAATCTTTTTACTTACTAAAACTTAGATTTTGCTGATGAATAAAGAAATCAACATAGCAGAATTGGACTTCCTTCTGAGGTTCCCTGCTCAACCTGGGATGTCTTCTCCAGTTGACTTCTTGTCAAACCACTCCTGGGGAGGAATAAAGGTTTGTTTTGTTTATTATTTAAGTCTAAAGGACTGCTTTCAATCACCTACAATTTGCACCAATGTAATATCATAATAGTTTAAAAATAATAATGGTAGTACTTTACTTGACAGGGCACAAATAAAATAGTTTTATACTATTACTTATGTTTTAATTAACCACAAACTAAGTCTTAGTTTCATACTGATCTCATGATAATTCAACATTAATGAATAGTGATGCATGTTTTATTCCAAGTCATTATATGTGTTACTACAGTATATCAGTTGATTCTGTAAATGTTAACTACTGAAGGAACAGGTACTACATAAGAACATAAGAACATAAGAACTATACAAACGAGAGGAGGCCATTCGGCCCATCAAGCTCGCTTGGGGAGAACTT
>JAODKF010000103.1:18210850-18225405 GCA_026779585.1 Mormyrus proboscirostris
CAATATACGGCATGATGGAATGTACTCTTTCTGTCTTGTGAGTAATAATAATAATAATAATAATAATAATAATAATAGTATAATTATTGCTGTGATTTTTTCCAATAATGCACATGCTACCCAACAGGTGAAGTCTGTTCTGGATGAAATTTTGGAGAAACTGCCTGATGAGTTTAATGTCGCAGAGCTTATGGGGAAGGTGGAGGATCGGACACCTTACATTGTGGTCGCCTTCCAGGAGTGTGAGCGCATGAACATCCTAACACAGGAAATCAAGCGCTCCCTGAAAGAACTCGGTCTGGGATTGAAGGCAAGTAACTTATCATTGATACACAGTTGGATGGATGGATTGGATGGATACCCCTCAATTGATTTATTTATTTAAGCCAGACACTGGCACTCTCACAGGGGGAAAATCAGTGCAGTGTCATCATTTAAAATGTTTTTTAGTGTGGATGTTTGTTTCACAGATAATTCACATTTCAAATATTCAACCGTGACATGCCATTCAACGCATGATTGTAATCAAGCTAGATCAATTTAGCTAGATCTATTTTTTTAAACTAATTGTATAAAAACATTTATTTCTTGTGCAAGTCTTTTAACAACATTAGTGGACGTGAAGGATAGAAGCTTTAAAAAAATACGTGTTTATAAAAATTGTATATTCAATTCAAAATACTCAAAGAATTTGCTGACTTTTATTTCTGAAGTTTTTTTTATTACTGGATCAATGAATCATATCATAGTCTTTTGCTGACAGTTCTTGTAGTAATATTTATTATAATCTGCCCTTATAATCTTTGCAGCAAGTCTGCTTTATTGCCTGTTCAGAACCCTGGGCTTTTATGTTGAAATTGCTATTGTGCAGGCTTTTGGACATACTGTTTCATAGAAGTTGTCCTTCATGCTACAGGAAAAAAAAATCTTCAATAAACATTATCTGACCAACCCAAAAAACACAGTAAACAGATGCCCAGATCTTGCAGAGTAGTGGAAGTGATCATTTCTGAAAAACAATATTTGTGAAATATAGTATGCTGCTGTTTAGAGAATGACTATAATAATTAATTTCCCACATATAGAAAAAAACCTTCATTCAAATAATTGATAATGGATTTTTAGTTTAAAATTAATTTTTAAAAATGCCATGTGCCACAGTCAATGTCATCGATAGGGCAATTTTGTTTTTTATTATTGTATTTTTTTTGTTTTCAAAACCCTTTGTCTATTATGTATTCTTTAACTATTTTGTACAGTAAAAAATGAGGGAAAACTACAACAAGGTTTTGTAAATGTTCAGAAAGTTTCTTTAAAGATATTTGCAATAGGGCTTGTTAAACTGTTAGAGCAATGTTTTCAGCCCCATGAGCCTGTAGGCTGTAATTCCTTTGTTATATAAGGTTGGTGAGGTGCCTCAGTGGTGAGTACTGTGCTTTCACACTTCGACATTTAGCTCTGTGTCTGACATTTTTCTGCTCTACCTTTATTTTATGGGTTTTCTCCAAGTACGCTGGGTTACTTCTGTCAGAAAGCATGCGGTCAGGTGAATTGTCATCTCTGATTTGCCCTTAGGATGTGATTGTATGAGTGTGTGTCCTGCAATGGCCTGGAATCATATACAGAGCCTCCTCTACCTCCTGTCCTACATGCATTTGCATCCTGGCATAGTCTTCAGGCACATTGCAGTCTTCTGCTGGATAAGCACATGTGGAAGATGAATGGACGAATGGCATATAAGCTGATTATTGTACAAGCTTTGTTGAGTTTCATCTAAATTTAAGAATAACATTTTGTGTATCTTCTAACTTCCACTTATTTGTCAATATTTTTTCATTTGAACATTATATTATAAATTATGCATTATATTTTTCTTCGTATTGGTTTGTTTATCGACTGAAGAATGTTAAAGAAACAATCATGGCTAGGTGACTCTTATTTTTCACTGAGGTTAGACAGCTTAGTTTCCATGTGAGTCATGGACCATTTACTTAGCAAAAATACATGTATGCTTTTTATTGGCATGTATGTTGGGGGCAGTTAGTGCTGACATCGGTAAACGGTTAATGAGGTCACCGTGATTCATGAGAATCAGGAGTTAGGGGAATACACAAGGGAGTCGCTGAGTTCATTGTTTGGCTGTAAACTAAATTAAATGCATCACAATGAACAATGACTGCAATCCTGCTTATTTTGGTTCTACATTTGCCCTAAGGACTGTGTCTTTGTTTCCTCCCCACAACTAAAGTAAATATTGTTGAGATGGTATTGATACGATATCCCTCAAGACTTGGTCATTAATATGGTTTTACTCTACTTTGGATTCTTGTTTGCCTCTCGTTCCCCTTTAGAGAAAAGGTATACCCATTTTTGTATGGTTGACATTATGATTCCAAACTGTCTTCTTGAATTATTATAAATGACATTATAAACATACTTTGAAGTGATTTCGCTTAAAGGTTTTTGTTTTTGTTACCGACATTAGGGGGAGCTCACAATGACTAGTGACATGGAGAATCTGCAGAATTCCCTTTTTCTTGACCAAGTCCCAGATACATGGACAAAGCGTGCCTATGCGTCAGTGTCTGGGCTGGCCGTGTGGTTCATGGACCTACTCAACCGCATCAAAGAGCTAGAAACATGGACGTCGGATTTCACCTTGCCATCTGCAGTGTGGCTGGCTGGCTTCTTCAATCCTCAATCCTTCCTCACTGCCATTATGCAGTCCATGGCAAGGAAGAACGAATGGCCACTGGACAAGATGTGTCTACAGTGCGATGTGACCAAGAAGAGCCGAGAGGAGTTCAGCAGCACGCCGCGAGAGGGAGCCTACATACATGGCCTCTTCATGGAGGGAGCACGGTGGGATACACAGGTACGTCCACAGCAACAGGCAACAGGAGGTCTCTTGGTCAGAATATCATCATTGGAGGTCAGAGGTCAAACACTCCAGTCGCTGCATATAATCGGTGTTGAGTACCTTTGACATTCATTCCTGTGAGTGCTTGTAATTTTGAAAGAACATGTATACATTCTGCCCTCCTTAAAGGCATCTGTGAATTGCATTAGTATTGCTATTAATTACCAAATAAAAACAGTATGTACAGGCAAGATTTAATTATCAGCACGGCTGCTTTTCATATATTAGAGAAAGGACCGAGATGTCAAAGTGAATTTGCTTCTGGGCTTGGGCTTGGTGTGGGGGGGTTATGATAACCATCTCATTCATATGAATGAGTTTTCTGAATTCAAAGATCAAAATTATACAAATGTAGTTTGCAGTACTATTTAGTAACATGTAATTTTTTCCATGTTGTTAATGATTTTTAAAGGACCAAAGTATGCAAAATATATGTTGCTTATACAGTAGAAATATTTTTTGCAATAATTTTCCCCTTTTTAATCTGACAAGCTGTTTGTGTTCTTCTGTAGATTATGGTTGCATATTATGATTTCTAATACTTTACTACCTAATACTTCTGAATTCTACTGCTACCAGCATAACATTGTTCTGTCAGATTTTGGCAGTGATAGTGACTTGCATGGAGAAATGTAGCCTATCAGCCTGTGTTTTTTTTCTTGCAAAGGTTTAACATTTTATGTGTAAGCCATTTAGCAGATGTTGTTAGCCTAGGAGAAGTTTTAAAATTATTATTGATGCACCTGGAACCTTCAACCTTTTTGAATGACCAGTAACATAGGTTGGACATGAGGTCCTCTTGGATATTTATGTAAATTGAGATTTTGTCAGTTCCATTGAACAGTTACAGAAAAATATCAACGCAGAGGCTTTTTCCTAGTGTTCGCTAATGGCGATTTGATAGGTTGGTGTATAGAGTGCCAGAATGATCACATGTGAGTGTAGGCTGCATATCCTTAGTGGAAAATATTGGTCAGAGATTGAAGGACTGTCTTGGATTACTTTAGTCTCCCAGGTCTGTAATTTACCACTTGAAGAAGGAAGTTGTAAGTAACTTGCTATAAGAAAAGCAAGTGAAGAAAATGGCAATTCTGTGAGGATGATTTGTTGAGTGATTTTCTAAAGACGGGGACATTACAAGCCTGCAACCAGAGTCTGAGACCTGAGGGGAGGCAGCCAGCTGTGTGCGGGAAGTTGAGTTAGAAGAAGATAAAGGGAATTATATAATAGGTTACATCCTGGAGGAGGAGAGAGAAAATGGGATTCTGTTGCCATGTGGTGGGTTTACAAGATTTGATGAGTGTGGTTGGTGTCACATAAGGGAAAACACATCAAGGGAAAGGAGATTATTGACTATTTTGGTATATTTAGGGTTTGGTCAGGGTGCTAAGAAACCAAGGAGTACAGAGGATTGACAGAGAAACGCATTGATTGTTGCTTTTATGATAATGGGGGATATCATCTTCCTTAAGCACAGAAGAGGGGGATTGATGAGGGAATAGAAAAGGAAATCAATCTGGAAGGATTATTAGAAGCTGGCATCATTTTGTCAGCATTACAGAGAAAATAGCAAATGTAGATGCTGTTCAAGACCAGGTTGGTTCTTGTTTTGTCTGCCAGTCTAAAATGCTTCTTCAACATGTGAGGTAACATATGAAGTTAGCTGCCATGTGAAAATGCAAAGCACAGGAAAAGTCAACCTGAGAGATGATCTTTTACTAGAGTTCACCTGCACGGCAATTTCTCTGGGAGAAATGAAATGCTGTGCATTATCCTATTTACGCAGGATATACTCCTAAACTGATACAACATGAGCCAGAGCTATATTCTCACAAAGCAATCAAGCGGTCAACATACTTCATGAATAAATTTCTCATGAAACTGACGTAGTTATTGACATGATTAAAATGGTAAATTTACTGCATAAGAGGCAAAGGTGTGTTTCAATACCTGGACAAGGCCTCTCTTTTGCATGCAGGGAAACTGACTGTAGCCTCAGTGTTGTGGATTTTCTCTTCAGATAAGCAGTAAGGAGGAAGGTACCACAAGTGACACTATTTTAACAATATTGAGCGATCTCCCCTTGACAAGTCACTTTGAAGGCTTGTGCGGAATAACTGAATAGCCTAACAGAGCTTGTCGATGTGTCTGAATCTGAAAAAAATGTAGAACCTCATACTGCGTCATGACTGAGTGGTGCTGGACACAAGCCGCTGAAGAGTTTGCGAGGGGAGCTTTGTGCTGTACAAAGGAATCAATAGATGTGAGAAAACAAAGAACTCTTACTTTCTCTGCTAAGTTGGCCAGCACAGGGATGGGCTCCCAGTGCATTGCAGGCAAAAGCCATCCAAACCGTCCTGCATATAATAAGCAAAATGGCGCTGGCAATCCGCAGAGCTTAGCGTGCTATATGTGAGGAAGAAGATGAGAACTGTCAGCCCCAAAGTGCTATTTTGCAGATAAAGTTCAGTGGACGTCTTGATCTGTTTAAAATTGTGACTCATGACAAGCATGGCAGCAGAATGTGTGACACAAAAGATCTGTAATGCAGAGGCAAATGTTTCCAGGGGAGAGAAACACCATTCTGCCTGCTGCCTAAAAAGTCTCTCTGTGCCTGTCCTATAATATACCATAGTGGCATCATGTATTATTCATGTACTGTGTGAATTCTGAATAGATGCAAAGCCAGAAAGTGTTTTGCTGTGGGAAAGGGAAGGATGCACGTGTGTGGCTGCTCAAGCATCGCTTTTGCATATTTATCACAATCTTGTGATGCTGAATGGAGAAAGGAGCATGCCTTGATCAGCTGGGGTTTGAGGTCCGCCATGTCAACAAACAGTGAGCGTGTGAGATCAAGGACATGTACAGTCTCATTTTGGTGAAAATGTATTGCATGCAGTATGTACTGAACTAATACTTAATTTTTCGATGGGCTGTTTTGATATTTGCTTACAGTATTAATTGAAACATTTAAAAAGAGCAAATAATCACAATAAATTGCAGCAAATCCAAATGCATAGCGAAATTACACATTTGTTTGTGATTAATCAGGTCCATTGAGGGTAGTTACCCTAGTTACAATAATGCACTAGGGCCTAGTACATAATGCATATTTTCTTTTTGAATTATGGGCACTTGAAATGTATGCTGTGTGTTCAGATAGTAAGGTTGAAAGATACATTGGAGGTCTGAGTGGCAATTAAGCCTTTACTTTTGTATTCATACAATCTCAAAAAGTAAATTAACAGTGTTTAATTAGTCTTAACAGTGCACAGATTCTCATAGGGTAGTTGAATTATAGACCATGTGTCATATAAAACAATTCCCTGTGTGTTTGGTGAAGGACTGTAATGCCAAGGGTTCTTAATGTCTGGTTTCAACTACCCTGGAAGAACTTTGAAAGGAAGTATCCTTAAATTCAAATTCAGACAGCTGGATGGTGGGTCTAAACTGCCATTACAGGACAAATGGATTATACGATTAAAGAATGGCATAGCAGTAACACGGAACATCCGTACTGCTCTGGATTCTTAAACATACACTGAAGGTTTTAGAGAGAAATACTGAATGATTCTAGCAACATGCATTTACTGTACACTTTCCATTGCCTTCGGCTAAAACAATTAGGCTTCTTAGGGAATTTGAGGTCAATATGTTTTTTACTATATGATAGCACTCAATTTTATAAATTTAAGGTGGTGTATTGTGTAAATTTTGTTGTAGCTACCAAAATTGCTGTTTATATGTTTATAGCGAGAACCACCTGAGCAGTTTTCACTATAGTGTAAAATAAATCGTTGCTGAGCTATTGATTCCGTTGCCATTATTGCACAGTATATCACTAACATAGTCAATTATTGAATTAATATTGCCATCTCTATACTTCCTACATGATCCAGAAGGAATAGGTGTGTGTGTGTGTGTGTGTGTTTTTTTTTCCCCCTTTTCAAAGAGCATACTTGTTTTACACATTTTATAAGGTGCATTAGGAAAAATCTGTTAACTTTCAATGCATTTGAAGTGAAATTATGATACGTCATTGATCCCCATGGGGAAATTCTCTTTTCACTTCCCTCATTCGGCTCTCCGTGATACGTACACAGGTGAGAGCAAGCTTGCCGGCAGAGGGATGCCACCTGCAGCACTGCCCATGGAATTAGGGGTTAAGGGTCCGCAGACGTGACTTTTCTGCTGATGCTGAGCTCAATTCGATGGCCTTCTGACCACAGGCACAGAGGCTTAACTCACTCAGCTGCACATTCAAAATCATATAATAAATACTATGGGAAGCTGTAAAACACCTCTGTCTCATTTAAGACAGTTACTAGTAACTTTCACGAATAACCCTAATGCTGCAGTGTAGCTTAACTGTGGAATGCATTAAACTGAAAACATGTCACTTCTGTAACAAGCAGTGTTGTGATGTCTTGTACTACAGGCAGGAATAATAAGCGAAGCCCGATTGAAGGAGCTGACTCCATCAATGCCTGTCATCTTCATAAAAGCCATCCCTGTGGACAAGCAGGAGACTCGCAATGTGTACCAGTGCCCAGTATACAAGACCAGGCAGAGAGGGCCTACGTTTGTGTGGACCTTCAGTCTGAAGACCAAGGAGAACCCATCCAAATGGACCCTTGCTGGAGTTGCTCTACTTCTTCAGATCTAGATCTTTGAACGGAGCTTATATAATTAAATATTTTTTTAATTAATTCACAAATCTTCAAATTTGCTTAATCTAATCTGTGACCTTTTCTACATGTAATCAGTGCATCATCTGTTTCTGCAACATGAATTTGATTTATTTCTTAAATCTACATTCCTGAACAATATAATAAATCATGTGATTAAGATGCATTCTCAATTCCAGATGGCAGTTTGTTTCACAACATCATTCATACATCTTACACAGCCTAATAAAGTATGGTTTCGACTGTACACCGATCTGTGGATGAATTTTGTATCTTCTTTCTCCTGTGCACCTTAGGTAACCCTCAGCCTTCTGCCATCTCCTCCCCGTTTAAACATACAAAATTATCTATACAGTATATGGCATCCCATACATGCAAATCGCAGAGTCACTTTTAAAAATAAGAACTCCAGCTGCGTCTTTTTTCAATATTACTGCCGATGAATTCACCCTTCTACAAATATTTGAACAAATAGGTTAGTTTATGATTGTAACAAAGCAAAATGAGAAAAGTTCCATTGAGGGGAATTTTTCACATTTCAGTGTCACATTTCACATTTTTATGCATTTCATTGAGATCTTTTTTTCCTGTGTCTCAGCCTTATAGTGATTGAGTCATTTCCAGATTAGACTAGGCTGTCTGTCTGCACTCTTTCTGTGCCTGTTACAAAGCCAAAGGCAACTGACTGCTGCTCCTCTGATTAACGCTCTTGCCAATGACACTTTTCACACTTTGAAACACACGGCGGAACACAGGAGACCAAAGAGTAGATTTGAGCAGCGATGCAACCCTCCCAGCCATCAAATTGCAGATGCCTGACATATCAGTGAAGACTGCTTGTATAGTGGTCAGATAAGACACCCTCGCTGATTTATCCCCGCTCTCCTGTGTCTCTACCACACCAATTATTTCTCCTTCTCCAGAACTTACAGTCAAAATGGCACAGTCCCGATTCAAAACATAATCGGAGCTAAAGGCTTCAGCCTTTAGTGTGAACAAGAACTAAAGGTGCTTCAGGTATTATGCATTTATAGAAAAAGCAAATAGACAAAAAGGCTTTACGGACACTGTACTTCTTTGTCATACTTTCAGAGAGGTAATGAAAGGATTTACTTTGTAGGATTCAGAACTGGTTAAAAATTTTTTTTTGTTGATGCATTGTCTGCATTCCAGTTTGTTGTCTCTTTTTTAGGGATAATTCCCTAAAAAACACTATCACATATTTTATCCATGAACTAATGATTCATGGAACTGTTACAGGAAATTGTGAATGGAAATCCTGCCGCCAATCTTTACAGTATATTGTATGGCTGCTAAATCCTTTTATAATTGTTACTTGAGACAGAATAATAGAACTACAAACCACAGCGATGGCTGTCATGTTTTATTCCCACCCAGGTCTGTCTGCCTGTGCAGTTTACATCTTCTTACTGTATTTATTTATTTATTTTTGTGGGGGGGTCACTTACTGTAGGGTTTTCTAAGTTCCTCCCACAGCATACAGGCACACTTGTGGTGGGATGAGCTCTCTATGGCATCCTGTGCATGTACATGCTGAATTATCAACATGTTAAAGGCTCAAAAATCCTTGTCACCCTGCAATTAAATGGATAAATGGTAAAAGATAATTGACGGGTTATGGGGGGGTAACAAGATTTGCTTCCCACCCCTTTTAATATGAGTCACGTCACAAATAATCCTGAGTATTAAAATCTGAAAAATACTACAGTTCCTTATTAATGGTATTTTCAGTTCAGTTTCAGCTCATTCATTTTGTAGTAAACATATTTTAAAGATAGACATGTATAGCAGTTAGCATGGGCATCCTATCCTGAAGGTGTCCTGGCTAAACTCCTGTGATTCCTGGGATGGATCACATGGTCACTGTGATCTTGTACAGGCCAGATGGATGGATGGATGGATGGATGGATGGATAACAGTAAAACAGCATTATGGACGTTTCAGGTGGTTACTGATGGAAGGCACTTTAAAACTCACTTCTGCTATTCAAAGCTATGGTTAAACTGCGTAAAAGAGAAAAACCTTCCATTTGAATTCTGTGTGGTATTACAGTCTTTTAAGCAAATGCCAGTTAGTCTTCAATGGAAATGAAAGTCCTTCACTTAAGAAAGCCAAAATATTTTTCTTTTTGGTTATATGTATCTATACTTTACATAAAGTTAGTTGTGCATCCAAATTACCTTCCTTGACCGCATTCTTTAGAATGAGTGCTAATGAGACAATTAGCTGCTAATGTTTAGCTGGAATTAAACATCCGTAACGATTTTTTTTTTTTTTTTTTAAAAAAAAAAGCTTTTAAAAGAATCTTTTTAGTACAAATAGGTAGCAGCAACCCAGAGGAGAAAAAACATTAAGTAGTCCTAGAAAATTCTGAACTCAGTTATTGCTAATATTTTTGAATATTAGTAACAGAAACATAAAAATATCAAAAAAGCCAAATTTCCCATAGCAATTGTTGATCAATCACCAGAGCAATTTATTCAATGCACTGCAAAGGTTTGCAGAAATCAAATGCATCTATTTTTGTGATCTTCTTATATGTAAAATCCTGGTTTTAACTTAATATTAATTCCTTTTAACAGAACATGTTTTTATTGTGCTGTAAATTCTGGGTTATCTAACCTGTGGGTTTTGCTGAATGTTGAGTCAATTCCTGTTTCAGCAGTTTCAAAGAGGAAAGCCAATGAAAAGGCAAATAACATTTCCAGTGTTTTTCCAGAAACTTGAATCACTCGTTTTTGTACTGTACCTGTATGCTGCCACAGGTTTGTGGGATAGTGGGCGTGAAATATCAATAATGTACAAACATGAGTTGCCACCTTTGTAATGAAGATATATGCCTTAGATTATATTTTCATAGGGGACTACAGAAAAGATTATTAAAAAATGACTAAAATCAAATTTATTTAGCACCTAGGAAAAAGTACTAAGGAAAGTTAAAAATGAACATATTCAACATATTTTTATAGTTATCAACTAAAAAAATGAGGTAGTGCAGCATTAATGCAGGGAAATCAAAGGAAGGTGAGTGTAGACTAGGCAATGGAGGCAGGTCATGTGTACATCCAGAGCTGGCTGCTGTAATCCTTCCCACTAGACATGCATTGTGGGGGAAGTTGGATGCTTGCTTGAGAGTGAGGCGATACTCATCCTCTGTTTTTTTTTTTTTTTTTACGTTTGATGTACCCTCACTTTACTAAGGGGGGGTCTGTTATCTTCTGGTACTATGTAGCCAGATTCAAAAAGTCTTCTGGGCATGCTTAATTTGAATGCCTAACCTGATGAATCATTCTGCATCAGTTTGCATGCACAACATTTCAGACTAGCAGTCCACTATCTTTTCTAGGAAGTAGCTGTCGGGGACGCTGCCATCAAGCCAGTAATGATAGATACTCTGCTATAAGAGGTTTCAACCAAAGAAAGTCTGACACTTAAGCAGCTGGTAGCCAACTCAGCTAATATCAGCCGACAATCTGCATTTTGGTGGTTTTAGTTGTCTGTGGGCGCAGGTTATAAGATTTATATTGCCTTTTATACATCGTAAAAGGAAAGTATCAATGAACGCTGCAATGACAGAATGCAAGGTGAAAATGCACACACCCAGAGATGGGCCAAGTTTCAAATCTATAGTTCTAAAGGTGTACAATCCAGACACAACCAGCTGAACCATCATGCATGGATAGCATTTTAAGAATTTCACAAAGGGGGTCATGACATGTTTCCCAATATTACTATATTGCTTGTTGCCATTGAACATGGCAGGGACCCCCAAGAATGCTTGGATCATGTTAAGGAGGTGGTTAATCAGAACGTGCTTTAGAACAGTAGACAGTTTAGGTCTTCACTACATCAAGGTAAAACTTGTAGGGCGGCATGTTCCAGCCGTGATCCACATGGTGAAGCTGCTCACCTTGACCTCCAAGCCACTGAAATGAACTCTGCCTCTCCTACCTTCCCTGTGAGTCATTCGCTTTGTGCGGCCAAGCCACAGACCTCGAGGGCTGCTGCTTCGCTGGGGGCTCGCTGGTGCTGAATTTACAATGGCAGATTGTGGAGTAAATAGCATAACAGCCCGGGTCATTCTTTGCGCAATTATTGAGATAAATCACAGTGGCCTGCAGTGCTGTTTGACGGGGGCAGCCACCCCGTCGGGAGGGGACCCTCATTGCAGGCCTTCATCCTTTCATTCTCTCAGCTTCCTCAAAGACTGTGGAAGATTTCACCCTGACAATGATACTAGTCTGCCCAGGTATGATTAACCGACTCACTCAGGAAATACCTCTTCATTGTGACATACTGTTGCACATTATATACTGTATAGGGATACTCTGGCAATACTAAATCTATGGAGGCAAGGTTTTACTGTAGGTTTTAGGCAATTGACTGTAACATGCACATACACACAGACACATATTTGTACTTATATCTTTGTGGGGACTCTTCATTCATTTCTATGGGGAAAACTCTAATCCCAGCATGATGACCTTAACCCAGCCCTAACCTTAACCATAAGTAATCAAATAAAATATGAAACTTGACATTTTTCCTTTTTTGATTGCATTCACAGACCTTTGCGGCCATCTAAAAAATGGTCCCCACAATGTCAAAAGAACAAGTTTTTATTACATTTTAGGGATTTGGTCCCCACAAATATACACATAATCCACACACCCACCCATTCCTAACCTTAACCATATACACCAAACTGGATATGTTGGCTATTTTAGACCAAAATGACACATTTTTAATCGCATAGTGGAGACATTTGCTTACTACGAGGTAAGCCCCCCCCACACACACACACACACACACACACACACACAAACACACACAAGCATGTAACATATAATTTTGGGAACATGGTAGTTGTAATTTATCAAATGCTGGATCCAATATATCAAAGCTCCTACAGAGAAAACCTTACATTTTACCACGATAGGACATTAACACCAATATCCATCTTTTATATTCAAACACACATTTATTCTGTGATTACGGAGTTATTTTTTCCCTTTATGTATTATTTTGCAAATTAAAACATACAAATTAAAGGATTAAAAATCAAAATCTGCATTCAGAATTGATTTTTGTAGGGGTTCTCGTATGCCATTGTCAGAGTGGAGGAAGCCTCTGGGTGGAGAAAATTGTATCCAAAGATCATGCTCTGAATATACAAGGAGGCAACTTCCATTCTTTTCGATGTGGACGATTGGTTGCTAGGTTACAGGTCGGAGTAACTGCCAGTGTGTCGGTGGTAGTTTGCGTGGTGTATGTAACAATGCTGCAGTAGTGTCTCAGTGCATTTCAAGATTCTGCTATGATGTTATTGTTGTATATTGAGGATAATAATTTTAACAATAATAATAAAACCATTATTCTATTGTTATCAGCATTATTAATGCTACTAATACTACTACTGCCATCACCACTACTACTACTAATAATAATATTATTAATAATCATAATCATAATGAAATACCTTTTTAAACTGCTGTGGTTTCATTGTGAGGGATTGCTGAGGGATTTTTGGAACAAGTACAAAATACTATATCATGTAATCCTAACTAGAAAATAGCCAAATCAAAGACATATGTTCTCAAGGTGGCAGCAATCTAGACAGCTTTTCATGAATAATTAAATAATCTGTTCAGAAGTTGAGACACAAAACAAGATAAGTTATTTCCATTAATATTTGTGTGGGTGTACACTTCCTAGATCACTGAAGGTCATGTCAGTTCATTAATATTAGTGTGGGTGTACACTTCCTAGATCACTGAAGGTCATGTCAGCTTAGCGTCTGCCGTTTCACACAGCCCAGTGGAGTCTGTGGGGACCAGCCCAGGGTCAATGAGCGTGGCAGAACCCAAGGACGGCCCACAGTAAAGAAATATCACCACCTCAGTGATTCCTCTAGTACAAGTTGCTTTCCTCTTCTGCAGTGTAAAAGTATGTGGAGAATTATGGAGATTTTATTCTGATGACTATCAAAGCTCTGCTTGTGACTGATTTCAGCAAGTGCCTTCCTGAAAATAACAAAGCATCTTTGTGTTCGTGCTAATTGTCTCTCAAATGCCATCGCTCTCAGCAATCCCATTTTCTTTGCTCTGGATGAGGATTTGCATAATTAAAATCAGAAATATGCTTGTTGAAGGCAAAGGTACAAGTGCCATTTGTGTCATCATTTAATATCTTTCTACATTCACCAGGTTTTGACATATTTTAGATTGATCTCAATACTTATTAAACAGTTAAAAACTTTGCTTTTTAGAGTATCAAGGAAACATCATGTTAATGTAACCACAATTTTTTTTATATATACACACACGCACAAACACACAAACACACACACACACACACACACACTTGACCTTTTCCATGAGGGTTTTCACCCTGCACACTAGCAAGAGGTACAGTAACATAACTAGACACCACTTTCAGCCAAGAAGCCGTGTGTTTTTTTGCATTTGCTGAAATGCTGTGTTGTTGTTGCTGGTGTCAAAGAGTCAGAAATCAACATTGTTTTTACCAGGTGCTGTTTTTAAAATAGCCTCTTCTGAGGCTACTTGTGAAAGTAAAAAATTATACCTGTTTTTGGAGATTCATTTAGTAATTTTAAATTTAAATGTATTTCATGTTAGTATTCTCCTTTTTACAATCTACAGCACTTAACACTGTACAGCCAGATGCATAATTTACTCTGCAATGCTTTTCTGTTATACATGGCTGCTAGAATATGTTAGCCCGTCTACTTTTACTTAGCTAAAATATCTCCAAGTAACTCGTGTTAGGAATTTCCTTATATTATGTGACGTTTCCACTGCTGAGAATCGCTGAGCTTTTTTTTCTGACCTCATCCTCACCCTAGTGGGTTAATCACTCATCCTCACCGTAGTGGGTTAATCACTCATCCTTACCGTAGTGGGTTA
>JAODKF010000103.1:18232337-18244060 GCA_026779585.1 Mormyrus proboscirostris
CCCCCCCCCCCCGGCTCAGTGGCCCAACAGAGAAGTTACTCTGGCAACAATGGGAGTTGAACCGATGACCCCCTGACCACAGATTCAGTACCCTAACTACACACTGACCCATGCTTACTGATATCATTCTGTATCTTAATAGAATGAGTGCCAATGAAGTTTTCCTGGCAATGCCAGATATAACATTACAATTTTAAACTGATTAAATTCATGTTCACACCATATTACATAAATCAATTAAATTATAGAATAAGTATCGTTAAAATCAGTTTAAATACTTTTGGATATGTGGCCGCAGATAATAATGAATATTCCCCATTTTAATATTATGATAGGTTCATGGTGTGACATGCAGCAAGGGAATGTGTAAAATTCATGCTTATGCTGTGACAATTGTTTAAGGCGTGAGAAGAGGCTGCAAACAGCACAGTCAGGAACGTACGCCCATGTGTTGATTTAGGTTGCAACAAGCAGTTTGAATCCAGCACTGAATTATTGCGTCGGTGGGAATGTGAATCATGTGCTTTCGAAGTACAGTTGTGCTGTAATTATGCATGTCATCTTTCTATATTAATTTAAAAACACATTTAAGAGACATGGGATGCCCTACAGTGTCACTAAATTGCATAAAACCACATGGTGCAAAGAAACATTGTTAGAGCTCAGGTATGAAACCGCTGAACACCTCAGAGAATCTTCTTCAGTGTATTCAGCTCCTAATTTGCAACCTGCTCACACTTGAGCCACAACCATTTTAATCATTTAAGTTTAATTATTTTTGATGATGTGATCGTTAGTTAGCAGCTCATTGATTGGCATGCCTCCCAGACGCGCAAGCAGTTTTCACAACATCACAGTGCTTTGCATTCCCCTAAAATCCCATTAGCTCTTCTTTTTATTAGATTTTCTGTTGAAAATCCTGTTTTTTTTTTACTTTCCCTCTGCCACGTGCAACTCAAGACATATTTTTTCACAACTGTAACATCATCATTAACTTGTAACTTAATTTGGGTGTGTCAGATACATTTTTAAGATAGACTTTTAATAAGACTTTTCTTTGAATTTTCTATGCTAATCCAAGCATTACTATTTCTATACGTTTGAATGTAATTCAATGTCATGTCTCGACCTTTTTCAGTCATGATTGAAAACGCATCATATCAGTTTAAAAAATTCTCAGTGCACTTGTAAAACTCATAATTGGTTTCACTATATGTCAGCTATACCGCACGCACCAGAAAGTGCATTATCGGGATTGATCACAGATCGACAATGCCAGCATTCTCCAATAGGGATGTTAATCACATGCTGTCTACTTGTAAAACATCAATCATAATATGGTTTCAGCAGCGGGTTTTGATATGGTGTGTTATGAGATAAATTGCTCAAAAACATAATTTTTCTGTTTTTAGCATTAAAACATACTGTAGTCCAGAATAATACTCTCATCCAATTTATGGCTATAGAGCAAAGAATAAAATGTGATTCTAACAATTCTAATAATTCAGCTATTGCTTAGATCATTTCATAATACCATATTTCATGAGCAATATACTATTCAGGTTGTAACAATGTCATATTCATATAGTATAAGAAGGGCTTTTTCTTAGGCTGGTTTTGTGTTTTGCAAGATTAATAAAAAAACAATACATTGTGGATTTGAACAATGTATAAACTGCCAAGTAAGTCAAACATGGACCCAGAGTGAAGTAGAAGCCTGCTGGATATTTGCTACTACAAATGATTTGATTTCAAAACAAATGGCGCTGTTCTGACGGTGTTGCCGGAGGAGACGTTAGAAGGAGCTGCTGCCAGAAATGTTTCCCTGTGATTGGGTTGGTGAGTATTTACCGGTCAACGTGCAACTGAAGGAGGTTTGTGTTGAAGAGCCGTCAATTAACACCCTTCAAAATGGTCTGCACCTCTTTCATACACAGTATAAAAAGCTAGAAATGCCGCAACAAAGATAACGCATTTAACTCATTCTGAGAAAGGCAAGCACAGCCACATTCTACAACGAAAATGAAATGCTGCTTTTCCTCCTATTAGTTATACTTTACCTAATAAAGTAACATGAGATATTTGGAAAGAATACATGCGAAGGGTCACATCTTCTCTGTATGTAACACAACTAAACTTAAAGGTAAGACATTTAACAATTCTGGACAGAGGAAATATTGGTATTATTGTTACTTTGTTAAAATATACTGCAAATCCTTCCTTTTGTTATAAAAAGCCACTGAGAGGGTCACGTCAAAATGGATTCCTTTAAAGCATTGCAATAAGAGAAAAAACTTCCAATCAGAATATTTAATATTGAGCAAAACAAACAAACGCTGCACAATCTTAAAGCACCCAAATTATATAAGCACCCTTACATTTGCACAACGGCAGAAAAGATGTTAATATATTGCTTGTTTGCCTAGTAGAAGCTACGGTTGGTGCTGCTTATTTTATGTGAACTTATCATCCAAAACCACAGAAAACTTTTGCGGTAAAGCTTGAATTTAACGCATGTTTATCAGTTTGCACTGAAGGATAACTTTGTGTTATATCCTCACGATTACCGATGTCTAAATTAAACTGCACCATATGGTACTACAGTTCATTTTTGTTACAGACGTTTCCCTGTATTTGAATAATTATTGAATAATATATTAAAGTTTGTAAAATGAAGGTGGGGCACACTTACTCAATCTTTTGAGAGAGGAGTATTTATTCAGGTCTGATTTCACTGCTGACTCATAGGAGGGGGGCAGGTGGGACAGACTCTGGAATGAGCGTGAGAAGGACAGATCATAGGGTTCTGTCTGCGAGGTGAGGATGCTGTTCATCCGAGTGCTCTCTGCAGGGAAACAGAAGAGAACAGAAGATCACAATCAGATCACAATCAATGCCTAGAAAGACTGGGCAAGGCAGGACGTGAGGAATTCACTGCCATTTGGCACTGGGGGGGGGCAGGTCGAAAAGGCATCCACATGCAGAAGACTTGGGTTTAAATGTGATTTTTTTCCTGCATCTGCCTTCCTCATGCATTGTGCTCAGCAGGGGAGCATTGTGACATGCAGTGACACTGGTGAGGGAGCGCCGGCCCTGCAGGACAGATGTCCGTCATTCAGACATAGGACAGATTAGGGGGTATGGCTGACAGGGCTCAGGTAAAGCCAGTTTATAAAGAGGCAGAGTGCAGCAGAACGGGGGATATGACATCCAGGCACATTAACAAAAGGGACAGGCGTGGGTTACGTGCCAGTGGCCGCAGGAAATCCGTTAAATTCATGGCACATCTGAAAATAAAGTCATCCCTTGCCTTATCTTGCACCCCGGACCGATTGCACTCAAATACCACGTCACCCAGGATATCTTCTAAATTCACTAGCAAACATTCATTCTGCACTTAATGCCTCTATGTTTTCCTTACCTGCTTTTACTATTTTCCAAGCAAACAAGCCCAAGAATATATTTTTTTTAAAAATTAAAACCAGTTGTTACATGGAAGCTATTTCCGATTTCCTCAGTGTTTGCTTCGGTGTTATTGCTTGCGATTTTAGTACCTACGGTGCCGGTTCTGTGGTAACTGTAGCCTGCAGAATTACTTTGTTGTGATGGTTTCACAAAAAAATACTTTGTACTTTCTCAGTGGAAAGACACCAGTTACATCAAGCTTTATCCACAGTTTTGAACTAACAGTTCTTTTTTTGTCAGTTTTTTAATGGAAAAAACCTCCTTAAATCGATTTTCCATAACTTTTCATGGATTCCATTAATATTTTAATGAAATTTCTCTCTGTGATTCACTTAAAATGTTTTACAAATTGATTTTCATGCTGAAAGTATGTCATATTAAAGTCTTTACCCTCTAGCAGATAAATAACTGTCAAGGTTATGAACAAAAATGGGACTGTGAGGACCCACCACTATCCTTACATCAAGACCTAATAAAAAGAACAATAGCAGAAAAGGGGAAGCACTGTCTCCTTCCTTACGTTCCTGGTATCGGTGAGTCACTGCCATGATTCATTGGTAATATCATTTTATTGATGTGTCTTTTTGGTTTTGTGGGAACAACTGGTTGGATTAAAATCCTTCATTTGTGGATTCAAAAAACTGATGAATTTATTCATACCTTGAACTGTTTGAGTGAATTGCTCGCAATGAGGCATTTCACTTTTTAGAAATATGAATGTGCTTTAGAAAATTTGCTTCAATTGTATTAGATTTGTGTGACGAAATATAGATGCGGCAAAGCATATTGTCATATACTTTTGAAAATTACTTAGGAATAACTCATTTGACGCTCAAGGCTAAGGGTAAAATTTCATCTAAAAATGACAGTGGAGAACATTTTACTATACAGCACTTCAGTTTCTTATCCAAGCAGAAAATGTGCAGAGTGGATTGGAAATGCCATGACCTTTACAGAATATTAGGCCAATAGTTTCATTAACCTTATTTACATCCTTAGGATGCTGGGGTCCCTGAATGTAGGTATCATGGACTTTCATGGATTTTCATGGAACAAATCACCACAATGAGGTTAGCAGATAATTTATAATAGTTAGATTCCATCAGTTCAAATGCTTACCAAACAATCATGTTGTATTTGTATTTTACTTGAATTTGCTTGTATTTTACATAATAATCTAAAACTAAACAGACAAGCAAGATAATCATTTTGTCTAAATAATTATTTTACTAAATCTAATCCACACACACACAACAAGAGGGAGAAAAAAGACAAAAAGCTAGAACACTGCTACAGGCATTCAGTTGTTAACTTTACTGTATCAGCCACTTAGCCATTTACCCAGTACAGGTCATGGATGGACTGGTCGGAAAGTGTAGGGCACAAGCCTAAATGGAAAGTCAGTCTTTCACAGAGCACAAAAACACACACACACACACATCATGGCCAATTTACATACAGTGGTTCAGTTATGTCTTTGAACTCTGGGAGGTAGCCTGAGCATCCCAGAGAAAGCTGTGCCCAGGAGAGCATGCAGGACACACACAAAGCGGGGGGGGGCCTGAGCCTAGCAGTGCCACCAACTAGCTACCTGCATGTATTATTAAATTAAACAAAACTCCAAGTTGAAAATGTGAAATTCATCAAAAAGTTCTTATATTGTAGTTTCTTCTGGCTTAATTAAATCATGTGTTTTAATTAAGCATTCATTTAAATCGACAATATTGTGTTTCATAGCCAAATTTAGAAAAAGCATTTGAGTTGAATGTAAAAAAAATATGAAACATGGAATGCACATTAAAGATATATTACTACTGGCACTAATAATGATTCTTCTATCTTGAAAAATATAAAATCAGAACAGCCAGAAAAATGCCTGTACATATTTTGTGCTGCCCACTGTTGAACATAAACAGTCAATACTTTAGGATACTATGACTATATAGCATGTACATGCATTTATTGTAAAAGTAGGATAAACTAATAAAAAATCCAACTGGAGTGGGATTTGGGGACTTTTTTTAATGATACTGTTGCTCAGTTTCTTACCTTGAAGTAAATTAGAATAACTACAGAAGTATTGTCTTTTTCTGTCTGTAAGGTAATAGACGTTTGTAAGAAATTTTTCTTAATCACATTTGGTGATAAAGTTTTTGTTTTCTTTCTTTTTAATCATAATAAGAGGGTGCTTTTCACATAATAAACAGGGTGTTATTTACATAATAAAATATCTTGAATTAAGCATATGAAACTGATTTAATCAGGGAAAGCAGAATACAAGATAAATACAGAAGGATGCATGTTCTTATCAAAAACATTATATCAAACAACAATATAATGTATATACTGTAAATTACATAGGAGCCAGAATGTACAACAAAAAGATTCCACAGCTGATTGTAAGTTGATTGTACTTGGTACCCATTGGACGTACTTGGTACCCATTGGACATTGCCAGTAGCATTTTCAAGTACTTCCTTTGGTTTGCACTTGGTACCCATTGGACATTGCCAGTAGCATTTTCAAGTACTTCCATTGCAAACCATTTTTATTTTGTAAATAAAGCAGTGGACTAGGTGGGGTTTTCAAAGAACACTGACAACAAGAGGGAGAAAACCAGCTGTCGACTATTTCAGTAAAGAGTTTCAGATCCACTATATTACGATTCATGTTATTCTGCATTTAAGGTTTGGATTTTTTTTTTTTTTGTGGGGGAAGAGCAAGTGAAGGTGTATCACAGTCTGGATCAGACCTATATGCAGTATGTGGTGAAAGGGAATATACAAGAGATGTTACAGTGGGTGGTTTTACAAAACTCAAACGCCATACAGCAATCATGCTCTCATTTGCACTGCACACTCATTGTATTGGTACTGTTGAAAAGCTACAAATCTAATTTTAGATGTTATCTCGTTCTAATATAAAATTTAATTATGGCTCCTTCTAAATTCTATAAATGCAATGCCTTTAGAAAGGAAAATCCAAATCTGGATAATATGAATGCTTTTACTGTATGTGAAATGAACTCTACATTAATGTATACGGCAAGTTATGCATTCACTTCAAAAAAAGTCACAATTTTGCAGTGATTTTGATCTGCCTGCTGGACAAATGTGTATATTTTTGCATGTTCTGGATAATTTCTATTAAAATATTTGAATATAAGTACCTCAGTACAATGGCAGTTCTATTTTGCATTTCTTATAATAAAGGACTCTTTATTTCTTTGTCAGTCTCTTAATCTTACACCCTTCCACCCATCTTTGGTTTATTTGTCCCATACTGTGCATAGTTAAATAGGCAAACCATGATACCATGTAGTCAATATATATGCTTTGAAACACTCCAGAGACTATGCAAATAATGAAATACCAAAATAAGAGCAATGTAGAACAGAATCAGTTTTAAAATAAAAATAGAATATAATTAGAAAAAAACAGTTAAAAAAGCAATATAATAATCTACACAGTATGTATGAAGTTATGTGTACAGATTTATATACAGGGAGATGTAAAAGTGGCATCATGCAAAGTATAAAGCAAAACAGAACTCCCATTGTACTTAGGTACTTATATTCAAATATTTTAACACAAACCCACTGCTATTTAAACATTATATCCCAATTTACAAAATATCAATCAGTCAACTTATTTTCTTACCATTCTTAGGTGTACAGGTTGGACTAGTAAGTGGCAGATGGTTATAGTTATGTTGGTGATTACCTATAAAAATGCAAGGAAATATTATTATTCAAAAACAGCCAAGGGAATGTACAAGTACACTTATATATACAGATATATCAAATACGTACAGTACAGTAGGAGGGATTGGTTGATAGAAAGATTAAGAACCCACATTGTTTGTAGGCCTGCACTTTTTGAGCTCATGATATTTGGACTTGAAATTGCCATCAATCTCGTCCCTCTGTGATCCGCCAAAACTGGGGATGACAGACACTAAGCATCTCCATCATAGGTGATGTAAATGATATTTTCTGCTGGCTAGCTTCCTGTGCCATTTCTGTTTTGTCCTTGTCGATACTGCATTTCGAACACACAATTTAAGTCAAAACAAAAACAGCTTTTTCTGAGAAGTAAGCAATATTATAATAAGGGTTTCCAACAGAGTGAATGACCCAGGTCACTTTTGGTGGAAAACAATATGTCAGACCGTTACAATATATAATGAGCAGAGTTTAAACCCAGTGTGATGCTTAGACTACGTCAAAGTATTTAATAGATGGCAAAACAGTTTTTAATGAAAAGATGAAAGAAGTGATGTATACACAAAACATTTCCAACCATGGTATATTTCCTTTCTTCTTGATAGGAGGAACTTTATATGATTCTAAACTAAAGGGAAGATACATTCCTGCCGGCTGTCTGTAATTACAGTCCCTTTGTTCTCAAGCTGTCCTCCAGCAACAAGCTATTTCACATTATAGTTTGTAGATATAACACATTCTGTTACAAATATTAAAAACATGTTCCTGAAAGATGCAGTGCGAGTCGGAAATGGAAAGCTAGAGGAAGAGCAGCACCCACAGAAAATAGTGATGTCGCTATACAACATTTTTTAGTTACATTTTACCTAGAGTGTCTCTTCAATAACATTTTGGGAATGATACCGGGAGAATAACTTTTTTGCTGCAGTAGTAATCCATTTGTTACATACTGTACACCTCCACATACTTATTAAGTATTTCTAATGCTGCTTTGTAATGTATCAAGTTGCATTCTCCTACATTCATTTTACTATGATAGAATGGCAGTGCAGCCAATGATTGAGCAGTTGGCTTCAGGATTTACTCAACAGAAAGAAAGTGCTTTATGAACTCTGTTACATTTTACCGTATATGGACTGTACAATGGAGTGCTGGTCTGTGCTTCTCAAGATGCATTACTAAGGGTGGTAAACAGATAAACTCCTTTCAACTGCTGTATCATCCTGATTCAGAATATAGTCGTCACATTTTAAAATGTAACACATAGACAAGTCAAGCTTTCAAACTGCTCCAATATTCCCACGACATCCAGACCTGTTATAAAGGGCCATTTTATGCTTACACTCCTTCCAGCTACATAGATAATGCTGTTCCCATGGTTACATTTTTTTCTCATATTTATCCTTTGAGGCATAAACAGTGAGGTCACAGGGGTTTTCTGAATAACCCCACAGTTTGACAGCTGAGCAACAGAAAAGGCAAATTCTTTATATGTAGTTTTTGTTTAAGAAAAAAAAAAAGATGGTGAAATTCACAATGGTTGATGGGTAAAATTGTATGGTACAGAAGAGAATGAATTTAAATTAGGTATAAGTAAACATCAATGAACAACAAATATATGGCACTTTTTGTACAACAGTTGATAAAAAGTAACATACGACCCCAAAATACACTGCAAATGAACCATACTTTTATACATGTCTCCATTATACTTGGCAAAAATCGCAAAAAGAAATTTGTACTCTGTATCTAATCTGTATAACAAATACATTCTGTGCTTTTCTTTCACTTTGAATTTTCAGGAGACATTTGTGATGCTTTTTAGACTTAACTACCTGCAATGCATCAATTGTAAAGGCAGCGACCATTAGCTACATTTATACTTGGGTGCAAAAATACAAAAACACAACCACGCTACTGTAGTATAATTAACAAAAAGAATAAACCATTTCCATCAACATGCTTTGACTCAGGGGCCAATTAGTTGCTTCTGAGAAAGCAGCACTGAAGTGAATCCCTTTACAGTCACACCCAAAAGTGCCCTGTCAAACACAAGCAGTCTGTCAGCTACGAAGCGGGTAAGTCAGCTCTGTAAATTGGGTTTCTTCAAGTCAAGGGCCTCATGTCAGCTCATTTAGCTGGGATGGGGGAAAGCGGGTGTACAGTATGAGAGAGGGTAGCAGGAATGATTAGAACAGAACCTCTTTTCAGGAATGTCTGACAGCCATTGTCAATTTCTGCAGAACAAGTGTGAGCGTTTGAACAACTACAGGGGTTGATTAACAAGAATTTTTCGTGTTCATCTCAGTACAGTATATCCCAGACAGCAAAGGGCACAGGGCTGGGTTCACCCTGCAGGGGATGCCAATCTATCACTGGTACCTGCGCATACACACGCACACTCATAGTCATATACAACGCTCAATTTAGAGCAGGGCTTCTCAATGTCTGGGCAATGGTCTGGTTGTGGATTGAACTGCATGTTAATCCAGACCCAGCCGATAATGCACCTTATGAATCAATACGGTTAACATAAAAACGGCTTAATGTGGTGTGAAGTGCAAAAACTGAATGTAGAACCACTATATTTTGCACACACATGGTTATATATCGATGCCTATATCGAGAGTCATTGTTCATTCATTTTAGTTCACGAAGTACTGTTTTGTTGTTGAAAATTGTTTTGGATTTCTGACTTTAAACAACAATCTGATGTAGATCTTTGATCAAAAAATTTGAGAATCCCTGATATGAAGACTCCATTCTGTTTAACTACTGGGAGAAAATCCAAAGACACACACAGAGCAGAGGTGGGATTCAAACTCCCAACAGTGTCCCCCTCTTGAGACAAGTTGCAGTCATTAGGTCATAGAGCTCTATGTGTAAAAACGCAACACATACCTTTACATTCAATGCAAGTCAGAAAAATATAGGCTATGATAATGATGAGGACAATTATAAAGATGTGTGTTATTACTGAAAATTAAAAAAAAAAAACTGTAGGCCTAATGTTTGCTTTCACTAATTGCAACTGTACTTTCTACTTGATATTTTACCAGAAGTGATGTTCTTACAATCACTTTCGGCATATTACAATTCTGTTACACCTACACATACTGTAACAATGTATCCCACAAGCCAGTAACAACATGATCTCATAACTATTTGGTCCAATAAAAACATTGTCTATGGCTAAAATTTGCTGTTTGACAGAAGTATCAACAATGCAAATAATTGCATATATCTGTGAACTACTTCACTGATACTATGATTTCATTAAATACATTATTAAATACATGCTCTTATTACTGGTATTAATACCACAACAGACTCCAGAGTTTGTCTGATAATAGCTGTGATACATTTGTTCCAGGATTTTTTTTTTGGGTACATGATTTATTTAAATAATAATATTTAAAGAGTAAACGAAAGTCCAGCTGAACCCCGGTATCTAACGATAGTTCACATCTGCTTTCCTCCTCCATGGTTATAATCATATTCAATATACATTGAGAAGGACACCCATGGAAATTTTGCATAATGAATAAGCAGATGGCATACCAGTGATTCAACATTCTGACATTTCCAGAGCCTGATCACATGTAAAACATTTTAGTAAGATTTACAAAAAAAGGATGTGAAGCTACCAGGCCAAACCATTATGCAAATACAAAAATATTACATAATTTGTCTCAAAAGTCAATTCAGTATTGCTGGGTGATTGGAAACTTGCTGGGTATTTGATTTCTATGGCATGGCTGGATGAGTAATCAGTTCAAGAGAACACCTTCCTATGAACCACGCCAGATATCATGATCTAAGCACAAAGAAACCACTCGTCTGATAAGTGATGATGTTGATAGCTTTACTAATTTCTTTCAAGATTTCCGCAAAAAAATGTTCAAAATTCCCTTGGAAAGCAAAGGTTAAAGAAGCCGAATTTTCACCGCACATTTGCATGAGCAGTTCTGCAGCCCCGGGCGATGTGCTCCACTGCGTCATCCGCAATGCCGCTATTTTTGTGAATTAGATGCAACTTTTTGTTCTCTGCTCCTTAGGGGAAGAGAAAAGTGAAATTCCTTTCCTTGCCACTGTTTTGGCACAAGTGCTCACATCCCTGAATGTTACAGGATTAAAACAAGTTATGATTCACATCTGGCTAACAAATGCAGAAATATGAAACCCACTAAACATTGCAGCTTGCCAGAAAGTTTGGCTAACAGCAATCTGACTACAGAATTACACAAAAGCCTTATTGTCCACACGAATAAATGCAAGGTGCCGTCAACTAACATGAGACATGAAAAAGCAGAAAAATGTGAGGATGAAACACATCATTCATGATTTCACTCATTGGCTACTAATGACGATCCTGAAATGCAAGACACCACAGTAATAGAAGATTGCAGGCTTAATGGAATGGTGTTATTAATAAGTTGGTTTTACCAAATGCAGGCTCCTGAATGGCCCATCTAAATGTCATGTCATATACAAGCATTACTGCCAGCAGCAGACATTTGTGCGAAAATTAATG
>JAODKF010000103.1:18250012-18270535 GCA_026779585.1 Mormyrus proboscirostris
CACAGTGCAGCACAGGGCACAAGACAGGAGACACCCTGCATCATATCACAGTGCAGCACAGGGTACAAGACAGGAGAGACCCTGCATCATATCACAGTGCAGCACAGGGTACAAGACAGGAGACACCCTGCATCATATCACAGTGCAGCACAGGGTACAAACAGGAGACACCCTGCATCATATCACAGTGCAGCACAGGGCACAAGACAGGAGACACCCTGCAACAGAGCACAAACACATACCTGTGATCAGAATTATATTTCTGAAGGAAGATTTACATTATGATATAAAGTAATTTTTAAACAATGAAATGTTTAAAAATAAATGGGCTAAATAAGCAAAAATTTCTTAAAAAATGAATCCTTCTTTACAACGCTACGGAGCACTATGCAGCTGGGCGACATAAGTGATATATGAACTTATAGTCATATGAAGTTTCAACGATAAGAAAATGACAAACTTCCTTAAACTGTTGATAAGGGAAATTGCTTGACAGCACGCACAAGTACAACTTCTAAACCCATTAAATGAAGTTATGCATTGGCTGCTTAAATGCTTAGCTGCTGTTTACACATAGAATTTCTTACTTTTTACACATAGATATCCATCTATTTCTCTATGAAAACTCAATATTTATGCATGCATATACAGTACACATGCTTTTAAACTCCAGGATGTCTATAAGAGTCCATGTTTCACAGAATTTACTCAGAGGTCCCCAACTTACATCAGCTATAGACATTGCCCTAACCGTAGGGAAATGCTCTAATGTATCTAAAATTTGATATACCACAGAGCAGCATTACGGAGGGTACAGTCAGAGCAATATTCAATAATCCTTCCTAATCACAGAACAAGGGAGCACTCCTGCTGCAGGGAGGGTAATGAAGATTTGTGATCTAGGGTAGGAACACAACAGGAAACCCCGACAGGTTGAAATAAGTTTTAACCCTTATTGTTTCATACTGCCATGGAATAATGGGAATTAGTATCTGAGTGTGTTTACAAGCCATTGTAATCAATCATTTCAACTAACTTCAGCTGTTAAATCATTATCTTTAAATCCAATTTTAGAGGTGAAAAAAGCAAATCATGTGACATGGTGGATGGTGATTTCTAAAATGGGGGAAGCACAGTGTGGGAATACCTTGGTAATCAGGTATTCTAGCTGGCCAGCAAAGCTTCAAGCTCAGCTTGAACAAACACAACTATCAAGCTAACTAGCCAGGCTACTAAAAATCACTGAACTTGAAAATGAAACAAACGATCAAACCCAAAATTCAATCACAACAACTTTGTTTATAATATTTACAAATGCCGGTGGCTAAAGATGACATATAAAGCAAACTGTCTCACCAGGTTTCAGTGTAATGCCTTTGTGTACCTGCACGCAACAGAATGAATAAATACTGCAAGCTAACACCACTGGCACGATGAGTGTCGATGTTATTGGGAAGTTAATCCTTTGTTGTGCAGAGAAACGTGCCTTCTAGGTGTTCTAAAATATTTCACTGAAAGTCTATCTATCCAGTCAACATAGCCTAAGCAAAATCTATGTATGAAGCTCCCATAGACTCACAGTGAGGCACATCTGGGCTCTAAAATCACGTAATCAGAGCATATTAAGCAATAAGTGTTTGTCTATTCTCCGTTTAGATATAGTTTACAAGGATCTTCTATTGACTTCCATTTAAGTATGACGTCAACGGGCTGTGTTGACTGTGAGCTGTATTTATCCTGGTTTCAAAGGGAAAAGTAACATATATGTTGTCCACAGCAACTTCCGTGAAATGATCAGTGCAGTGGTTCAATTAGTAAGATGGATTACACTTTTAACCACAAATACAATGAATTTACATTGATACACTGACCAATTCTACTCTTTTGCCAATTTTATGAGGGAAGTTGGGGTTTCTGCCGCTTGTGCTAAACATACTTAAGGTATCCTAGCAGAGAGCTCTTAACATGGTTTATGAACAATAAGTCATGTCCTTTTTTAACATGGCTTAGTAGTTTATCTGTTAAGAGAAGTACCACAGAAGATATTCAATAGATTAAAAAACACTGTAGGACTGAAGAAAAGCAAGTGGTTTCACTCATCCGTACAGCAGAGATGGAGCTTCTAACACTTGTGGGTCATATGGCTGTTTCAGAGAGTCAAATCAAGCCAACGCAGTTTGGCGGAGGCCACCAGTCCACTGACAGTGCCCTTTGCACCATGGAGCCATTTGTTGGTTTGTTTTACACTAGTTAGTCACTGTCTTTCAGATCTTGATCTTAGGTCCAAGGGGAAGGGAATATGAGAAACTTGTCTCTGGTGCCCAAAAAAAACTAGGTGTTCTACAACAAAAATGTCTACCCGCCTAGCATAAACTGTATTTTTCCAAAACATGTCAATGCAGGAAATGACTTATGTAAGCATAATTATGGCCCTGTACTAATGTGACTTGGATGAATAAAAGTTAATTCTGCTAAAGAAACAAGGAGATCCCAGGCTATTTAACTATTGTGAATGGTATTGAAGGTAACCATAATAACATAGAAGCCAGCAGTCGCAACTCAAAGAGACAATTATGCTTAACTGTCATAGGATTTCGTAGGAATTGGAATGGCTGCAGGCTTTCTTTGACAGCGCATTCGGCAAGATAAGAAGGTGGATGCTGCAGTAAAAACTGCATACGGCAAAAGAAATATGAAGCCGAATAGAGCCAATCACAATTAAGGTGATAACAACACTGAAGTGCTGCAGATGGAATCACATTCATTTGCAAAATAAATTTGAAGAGGCTTTTAACCAAAGTGATGTACACAGCTAACTACCTTACAGTTTAACCCACCAGGATAATTACTTAAGGAATTTGCGCTAAGTACCCTGTTCAAGGCTGAAACAGGAGTCCCTCTACTGAGATTTCAATCTGCAACCTCTTGATCATACTCAAAGTACTTTAAGTACTTAAGTAGTTTGCACATTAACCATTGCCCTGCGAATATGTCTAAGTCATACTGTGACCTAAATAGAGACAAAGTGGTTTCCTATCATTTGCTTAGTAAGAAAAAAAATATTCTCATTGTTTTCATGCATAAGAAACTGAACCATGACACACAAACCATCTGAAGTCATGAGCAAAATAAACTTAACTTGACAAGGAGCTGGATGTCCCAGAAAATCTAGACTATTCACTCAACATCTTATTGCAGATATGTTCCTTGTACATTCAGGATTAAGTACCTTAGCATACCCGCATCACTTACAGTTTAGAACCTTCGTCATTCAGCTGGAATTGTGCATGGAAAAAGCAAGACGTGATTTATTCTATTATGTGTTTCACTCCTTTATGCATTTTCATGAACAGTTTTGCAGGGCATCCCTGCTCCTGTCTGTCACACTGTAGAAACTCGGGCCACCTGCTGCGGCCACGTTACTCCGAATTCGAGACAGTGACGGATAGAGCTGCATGCGCTGAAGCCATGGGCATTATAGATTAATTGTCTGAGCCAGAGCCTGTGCTGTAATGATGTGCGCCGTTCTAAGTATCCAGAATAAACACTCACTGAGATAAGCACTTCGGCACAGTAATGCTCACATTAATTAAACATCCTGCGGGGTGACATACTTTGAACGGGCCTTTTGTTTGGAAGCACCGTGGCTCTCTTTCATTAGCATACTAACAAATTAATTGGCATCCCATTCTCCTTCTCGCCGAACCTGTGGCAGGAGGCTCTGCAAGCGCCGCTCGCGTCTTGTTAGGCGTCCCACTGCGACTGTTCTGCTAGCATCCCTCCGTGATTCCCGCTTGCTCGTCCATACCGGCAAAATAATGATATATGGACGTCAATTCCGGATGGTAATCATTATTAATGCTGAAGGCAGCCTGTGAGCATCAAAACAATATGATTCCTTGGGAGGTTGTTGATGGGACCTGTGCTATTGAGTTCAGCCTATTACCGACAGAGGGTTTCTCAGTGACAATTGGGAAAACTACTCTTAATAATGCGTTCCCTATTCCTGGTGAAAAAAAGGATTTGACTTGATATACAGCCTTGTACGAATGACCCCCTCGAAATCTGATGTCGGCTGCCTGCTTTTTGAGAGCGTATCTCTGTGATCTGTGTAATGTAAAAACTTCCCCGGGGGAAATTCCCACTGTCAAAGGCCCCTACATGAAGACCGCCATCAGGTTTCCAGGATCCATGCTTAAGAAGCTGCTCACTAAGTACTTTGAATGCATCTAATTTGCAGTCAGCAATTCAGTTCATACTTTAAAATTACGTGACCGATGATGCACTGCGATGAAATCAACCGTGTTACGGACATGCTGTTAATCAGGCCCATCTCTCTTTCACAAAGGGACAAATAATTTGGCCTTTCATTCAGAAGTCACGTCCTCTTAAATCTGTGGTGATTATGTGGCCTCGATACCTCTTCAGTGTTATACCTGTTACACAAACAAACATTTAAAAAAAAAGATCAATTTTATTGTCTCCGTCTATTCTTATCAGTATAATGATACAATGGCTAATACAAGGAAATAATGCACCAGTCTGTAGAACTGCTTTGTTCCTAGACAACGCCATTTAAATAAAGCAATAAACAACTATCATCTAAAGATAATTTCACAGATGAGCTAAATCTGTAATGGGGTGACTCAGTATATAGCATTCTTGCCTCCTACTTCCAGGGCTGGGAATTCAAATCTGACCTGGGTGTGTGGAGTTTGCATGTTCTCCTTGTGGTGGGTGGGGTTCTGGGTTCTTCTCATAGTCCAAAGCCATGCAGTTAGGCTAGTTGGCAGCTCTAAACTGCCTATGGTATGTGAATGTGTCCTCTGATGGTCTCCAGCCCTCCATCCAGGTTGTGGTCAATGCAGCTTTAGAGAGGCGTTTATGAGCATAATAAGAAAAAAAATCTGGGAGTGCATCTGTCAAAGTCTGACAAAAACTTTCTCCACAACTCATACATTACTTTTTTCTCACAATATTTTTCATAATTGCGAAAAGCAATTATCCTGTTTCAGTTCTGTTATTTGAGAAAATCAGAGCAGTTTCACTTAATCAAGGATAACAATGTTTTCTCCACAGTAAGCCTCTGCTCAAGAACACCAATCAGGTGTACATGATGCTTTCATTAAATGTTCTTTTTTAGGCATCAGACTTCCATCTGGAAAAGAAAAAAAAAACAGGAGCACGAGAGAGTGAGAGAATGATGGACACAGTGAGTGATTCTTGGGGTTTTATGTAAGGCCAGCATCATTCCAGGATGCGCAGCTCATCTGCTTCCAACAAGTTCATTAGTAAGAAATTCTACAGCAAGATATGAGGGTGAATGAAAATCACAGATGATGAAAAGGGCAAATTCCGCTTCATGCATGCCAACGTTGCACGTTATTTTTTTCACTTAGATTTGCTTTCTGTGGCGACTTCCTGCTGCGGTGTAAATGATAAACAAACCCAGTTGCGAAAGTCACCGTCTCTGATCCACAGTGTTTGTTGGTTTAGAGACTTTAATTAAGCTATATTGCATGTTTCTCTTAAAAAAAGAAAACACAGAGGCACATCAAGGGCTGTTTCTGTCACAAATGAAAGCATGACCATACGGTAGATGCATGCAATCCTTTGCTTTAATAATTCTAAGAAAATTCAACACAAGATGCTTGTCTAATTGCTTGGAGAAAAATTTAAAGGTATCATCAATATGTGCACATGGTAATATAGAAAATGAACCATTAAATATATATAATCGAAGATTATCATTTGTTTTATGCAATAACACTATAACATATAATGTAACCATAAATAATAGAAGATGAAAGATCATTTAATCAATTCCTATACTTTTTTTGAGGGGGGGGGGTTGGCTTTTGCTTATCTTGATACTGTAATTATAAGATTAATATCGTGCAAGGTTTCACTATAGTAACCACAAAATTTGCAGATCAATAGTTAAAAAATTAGCTAGGTTTTTTGGCAAAGATAGTGTTTATACATAAACAGTGCAGTAAATATTGAAGTAAAATATATACTCAAGCAATCACTACATTTCCAATTAACTTTTGCATACAGTACACATACAAACATGCTACTCTGCCTTCTGAGCGATGGGTTTATGAATATGAATCGATTCCCACAAAAAGGGCAAGATATAATTAAACCCTGACAAATTCATTGATACATTCAATTTTTCAAATATTGAAATGCAGTTGGTTCTTCCGTGATTCTGAGAGGGGAGACAAAAGAACAAGTAAAATACGCTGAGAATTCGAATCACTTTGCGTGACGCTCCTCTTTGTGATCTGCCGTGCATTTCAGAGGTAGGCGAGATCTTCCCTTCTGACAGAGCCTGCTCAGTTCAAACGCTTATCATGTCACAAATGTTTAGAAGGAGCAATCGTTATTTTATTTGTAAAAGAGAACCATTCCTGTAACCCTTCTAAGAACACTGTACAGAGTATTAATATTATATTAACTGGAGGGACTTCTCCATTCAGAGTTTCATTCATAAACATTTAAATACTGAAATGATAATATTAAGAAACAACTTGTTTATACATATGTTCATTAACTGGTTATACTACATAATTTGAGAAAATATATATGTGGTAATATGTGATATATAATATGAAGTTATTCTTGAAATGAAAATTTTCTCATTTTCTCCAATGAGTGAAATCTCTTACTTTTCTGGCAACGTATTATCAGCCATCTGTCTCTACCTACATACAAAACCAATTTCTATGTTTATTGCGGTGAGAGAGAGCAAGGCAGTCACAGAATGAGAAAGCACTGAAAGAAATCTGACTAGCCTGGGTAATCAAACAGTAAAAGCAGCTTAATCTGGCCCAAGTCAAGGGTCATATAAAATACCACTCCAAAAAGGCGCTGGAGGAAACCTGACTAAAATGCAAGTATATAAATATTGCATACGGAGTCATTGTTTGGAAGGGGGACTGAATGAAAAACCCAATAAAGTTAACAGTTGTCTTTATTAATTACGTACACAGCTGTCTATAGCTTAAAGAGGTATTCAGTCAACAACATGAAATCTTATGACAATGCTGTGACTACCTATAAAACAAAAGACAATCCAGAAAATAATGACAGCATGAGCTGCAAAACATTAGGCACAATCATTATCCTTCTATGCACTTTCGTAGAATCATATCCCCAATAGAATCAATTATGTGCTGCATAGCCAAGCAGGCAAGAATGACCCCGACCTATTTTCTGTTTAGAAAAGAATTACCCACAATTATAATAATTTTGTTTTTCAAATTAAACATTACACTGAAGGCATCTTGCTGTTTTCAAGCTACATCCAAAAATCTTACGGTGGAAAAGCACATGTATCCTACTGTAACTGTTTTTTTTTACCAAAAAAATATGGAATCTTTATCTGTCATGGCATTTCTGACAGAGATATAGGCATGCCTTCATTTATTTGCTTTTTTTTAAAAAAAAAAAAAAAAACTAAACTACTGTTGGTTTGGAATTTAAAGTTATTTTAGGAAACTTGATAATGTCATGAATATTAGCAGATGATAATTATTTATGAAAGCTTAGCGATACAGTAAAATCATGCGAAAGAAAGAAAAGTCAACGAGATTTATGCCTTATCATTGAGAATCATTAGTTCTAAGCAATATCACCATAAGTAATATAAGTAACATGCTCTTTAAGTACCATCAACACCTGTCATCGAGAGAATCTTGTTAGGCAGCCGTTTTGCCCTATATCAGTCAGTCTATGACTAGATTGATCAATACACCCTTTCACTGATGAGAGAACCCTAAGCTGTGTTTAATTTGGTCATTTGCTAACTTGTTAACCAACACTTTACTGACGCTCAGTTACATATCCATTGCATCAGAACAAATTTGTTTATTTCATAATTGTCACCTCAGTGTCACCTCACACATCTGGACAACCCCGAATAAGACACAGAGTCTCAGAAACTGTATAGACATTTTAAAATTGTTAACCATGTCAAATTTGGTTGTGATTCTGTTTCAATAAATGTTACAATAATTTTGTAAAGTTGAACAGTATGATTAGTTTGACATAATTACTAATTAAAATAAAACTGAACCCAAATTAATCAGTTTGTTTTGTTGCAACCAACAAACAGTGTCTGGAATTGGAAAACAAATTAATTTAAAGCTTTAGTATGAGCAGAAAAGAGACCTAGCATGTACTGTCTGATAGTCAAACATAATTACTTTTTCCAATTGTTTTAAATAAGAAACTAAATATTTTAGGAAACAATGATCTCTGTTATGCAAGTCATTGCTATAACCTACAGAAGTAAAAGAAAGATGTGTTGAACTTAGGTGTAAAATAAATGCATTGTATCTGCAAATAACTAATAAGTAATAAATAAATAAGACTCTGGGCACAGCACATTCAATACCTTTTCATTCCCTACTGTACATAAGTCACACAATTAAAATAACTTGTGTGAAAAGAAAACGAAGGAAAATAAGCCATATAAAGAATAAGTTAAATATAAAATAATATAAAGGAAAATATCTTCAAACATAGGGGACTATTGACACGAGAAGTGCTCTTCTGTTGTTACTTGCATAAAACGAAAGTCGCTTGGAAAGCGATGTTCCAGTCTGTTACTTTGAGATTACTGTATACCTTCATTTATTATTCTTTACCATTTTTGCAAAGGGAACTGATTTACTTCTTCCTGGCACACTTTTCAGGATTTTGCAGAGGATCTCCATTTTAACTGAATTAAGTTATTGGGGTGAACTTGGTGGTGGCTAATTATTATGCTCCTTAATCAGATCCAAAATAAACCACCACTTGCTCTATTCATCTGAGTCAATATGAAATGTTAATATTATGACAGCCAAGTCAAAAACCGCTTCTTGAAGTTGATGTGTTGGAAGCAGGAAAAATAGACAAATGTAAGGATCTGAGAAACTTTGACAAGGGATAAATTGAGATGGCTAGATGACTGGGACAGAGCATGCTCGGAATGCAGTGGTCAGTACCTACCAAAAGTGGTCCAAAGAAGGCCAACTGGAAAACCTGCAATGGGTCATGCGTTCCCAAAACTAATCGATGTGCTTGGGGAGCAAAGGCTAACCTGTTTGGTCCAGTCCCACAGGAGATCTGCTGCAGCACAAATTTCTTAAAAGTTAATCATGGCAATGAAAAAAAAATTGTGTCAGAACACATAATGCATCACAGCTTGCTGTGTCTGAGGCTTACCCCCATCAAAAGTGCCTTCAATGTGCACACGAGCATCAGAACTAGCTGATAGAGCAATGGTAGAAGGTGACCTGGCCTGATGAGTTACATTTTAAATAAGACAACCCGGTTAATGGAGGCAGTGTGATGCTCTGGGCAGTATTCTGCTAGAAAGCTTTGGGTCCTGGCATTTATGCAGATGTTAATTTGATAAGTACTACCGACCTAAATATTGTTGCAAATCAGGGTTCGCCCCTTCATGGCAATGGTATTCCCTGATGGCAGTGGTCTCCTTCAGCAGGATAATGCTAACTGCCACACTGAAGAAATTGTTCAGGAAAGGTTTGAGGGACACGAAAAAACAAGAGTTCAAGTGGTTGACTTGGCCTCTAAATCCCCTAGATCTCAATCCGACTGAGCATCTGTGGGATGTGCTTGACGAACAAGTCCGATCCATGGGTGCCCCACCTCGTAATTTGGTGTCAGAGACTACAGGACACCTTTCAGTGAACTTATGAAGTCCATTCCTTGACAGCTCAGAGCTGTTTTGGCAACACAAGGAGGACCTACACAATATTAAGCAGGTGTTTTTTATGCTATTGCCTATTGGTATATATGCAAGTGCTTGGGGTTTTGTTTGCTCATAAACATTTTCTCCCATCTTGCTTGATTTTTCAGTTTACCCAAGTTCCCAGTTTTTGAGGACAGAAGTCTAAGTGGTCCCATTCACTTTACATATCTTGATGAATAGCCTGTTATTAAACAGCACTCTTAGGGTTACTCAAAGACTTTGATATTTATTACACCCTTCTTGTTATCTGTGCATTTCAATTACTTTCTTGCTTCCTCTTGCTTCAAGCATTGCTTGGCTGTAGCTTTGCTTAAAAATCACTGTCTTCCCAGGGAACCTCACAGAACTGCTGCTTCATGAAAAATGCTATCGTATAAAGGCCCCTGAATGCATCTGCAAAATGTGTTACATATGTCTCTGTCACTGCTTAATGCTGACACATAATTTCATTTGAGTCTAAAGGAAAATGGGTAAAATACTCTGAAGCTGACAGTTTTAAACATAAATTTCCATGATAAGACCCTCTGTAGAAGAAACACTGGCTCATTGCTTGGAGCTCAGAGAATATCTATCTATCTATCTATCTATCTATCTATCTATCTATCTATGTATCTATCTATCTATCTATACAGTACAATACAATTGAAGTGAATTTTGTAGTTCAACACATACAGCCAACAGCTACATTTTAGAATGATAACAGTGCCACCTTTCTCTTGGTCAAAAATAGATTCTATAAAGTTCAATACTTTAAACATATGCATACAGATCAATAATTGCTTATACACTTTGTTTAAGGCTGGCAGTTGAAATGTTGGCTGCAAATTTAAAGGTTTTTTTGTTTGGAAGGCATGCGGAATAAATGTCAAACAGCATTTCCACTCAAAGCAAAAGTCTGTACATAGGCCAACTCTGAGGGAAAATGCACAATTCCAAGTGATAATTCCAAACTTCTGTCATGAAAAGAACCAGATCATTCTAACCATTAATTATCTGTGAACTTATTCATTTAAATTTGTAACATTATTTCATTAAATGTACTGCTTGCTGAATGTATTATTAAAACCAAATATCACATTATGATCTCTTAATAGTAAGTAGAACTGTTCATGTGCAAACTTAAAAAGAGTAGTTTTGAAGTATATACTGTGATAGATTTATAGTTTTGTGAAGTTGTTGAATATTTCATGTGTTTTATTTTGAACTTCATATTTTACCCCAGGATATCACATGTTACTATACTGATATTAAGATATGAGTATATTACATTGCTATGATACCAGATCCATCCATCCATCTTCAGAGCACTTGGTCACGGGGGTCCTTCAGCCAATACCAGGCAGCAGAGAGAAAACAGGGCTACGGTACACAAACCGCGGACAGGGCTACAGTACACAAACCGCGGACAGGGCTACGGTACACAAACCGCGGACAGGGCTACGGTACACAAACCGCGGACAGGGCTACAGTACACAAACCGCGGACAGGGCTACAGTACACAAACCGCGGACAGGACGCCAGTCCATCGCAGGGCACACACACACAGTCATACACTATGGGGACTTTAGGGATGCCAATTAGCCTAGCTTAATGTTTTTTTTTTTTTGAATGTGGGAAGAAATGAGACTACCTGGAGGAAACCCACACAACAGAGGGAGAACATAAACACTCGACTTAGCAGAGCAGAGGTGGCATTCAAATCCCCAGCCCTGGAGATGTGAGGCAATGGTGCTACGCTCTGAGCCACCAGACCACCCACTTATAATACCAAATGATACAATATCTATAATATCCATGACCAGGAAGACACCTTACAGCCTAGGAACAGTCCATCTTTGTGACAGACCAAGTTGCAGTGTCATGACCAATGCCACTAAGTCCATCAAAGGAGCTCCCATGCAGTGAACTGTGGGAGACAATGACAGGAGAGAGACATGCGTAGAATTGCTTTGTACATTATGGTAAACCCATGAATCGCTCCGCTTCAGATAGAATTTCAAGGAATTAAATTAGAGGTGCAGATATATTAAAAAATGAATATCCACACAGGGTATATTAAATAATTCAACATTCAGCATGCCAGTGTTTTGGCTTTAGGACTCTTCTAGCAGGGGAAGGCAGAGGACAAGTGCTTCGTCACGTCTTTATCGTAAATTACATTGGGAAAATATATCGTCAACCTACTTTACTGGTTTTTAAAACCAAGACCAATTTAGTCCAATTTGGAAGGACTTTCACATCATAAATGAATACCTTATGGGACAACCCACCCTCAAACCAGTAATACTACTCAAAACAAGAACTTAAAAAATGTATAACACTTAAGTATTTATTTGTGTCAAAAATACTTAATCAAGGTTTTTGTTCAGTTTTATTTTCGCTGATAATTATAATCAATGTTTCTCTTACATAGACATGGCGGTATTCCTTTGAAACTGACAGCATAAATACATTATAATCATTCAAAACTAGTTTTAAATTATTTTTCAAAAGTGTATGTAGTAACTTGCAAATTAATTGTTTCCTAAATGGTCACAACAAACATTTTGACTCTTCAGAGTTTCAAATATCCCAAAAAAGACTTGATGAATGATAATGCGACAGAATAATTAAAATGTTAAATGATACTGTTTGGAAAGGAAAAAGTTTTCAAAGGAAGACTTGAAAAATGAACACTGCTAAATTTGTTATTAGTTGAATTTCTGGTATTTTTAAATAGAAATCTTAAAATAAATTATGGTTACAATTGTTGATTGTATTGCTTCAATTTCAAAATAACAGGATAATTATATTAAAAGTTCTGAAAATGGTAGTAAACAGCAAGATGTCACGAGTAATTATAGATTTTTCTTTAAAAATCTAGAAATAAAATGAGTGCATAACATGGAGTTAACTTTTACAATGAGTTCATGCTTAAATCACTTATTTTCGTTAATTGTGACTGACTCTGACCATATTCATAAATGTTTCAACAGTTGAGAAATAATAGTCAACACACGTATTGTAATTAACGAAGGGTTCCAGAATATGGTTTAAAGTGAACTTTTATATGTTTTGCGAAAAAAATTACATTAGTTGCACAGCCTTATTTAAATTGCCAATCAATCTTTTTAACTGCCTATCCTGGTGGTTGAGGGGAGTGCTATAGATAATATATTATATTTTTACAGATATGAAATGGAAAGGGAGATACGTTGATAATGCAGCTATTATCTCGGGCCTTTGAATAGCAAGCTCAGTGTATGAAAAGCTTTTTGGAAAACTTCCCTATATCAGCAAATGATGGCAATGAGTATACAATTAATTGAATGATGTATTTATTCTTGCTCTGAGTGGGTTCTGATTAACCTTCATGTATCCACAAACTGGCAGACAACAGCACCGATCTTGATTTATTGATAAACATCAGCAATACTGAATAGCACTCACCAAAACAAACAACATAAAGGCAGACAGAGAATTGTACAGATGTATGCATGTATCACATAAGCTGTAAATTTAAATAGTAAAAAAAACCCTTTTTCACCCTCCCTATGCAGCACTCTGCCAACATCTGTGTTTTCTATGTATATAGGCACATTTACGTTGCTCTCATTCGCACCTGAGAAGCTCATAAACTTTCACTCATCTTCAGGCTACTGTTTAAATTGTTTTGGATTATTATGACAGGAAAATAAGTGATAAAACAGTGCTATCAACCAAGCTGTTCCTTTGAGGGAATGGGTCTAATATGAGACACGATAGCTTTTGGCCAGAGTTAAAAAAGCATGAGTCAAGCAATGTAAAAAAGTGCCAACCCACATGAACTGTTCTCTGTAATTGAAGTACAACAAGTGGTGGCTGATATTAGATAAACTCATGTAAACTGGGTAAACAAACTCTCCATCGGAGGGCAGAGCATGATCTAAACCTGCTTTTGTCAAGACTGAATTACAGTAAATGTACTCAAGTTACCAAATCCAGCCAACTTCCAACCACTCATCTGCTACATGGTCAAAGACAGCCCAGAGCTGGCCCTGCATGGCACAAAGCACTGGGACACCCTGTGCTGGGTGTCAGTTAATCACAAAGACAAAACAATCACACACTGTGGGGAACTTAGAAACACCAATTCAACTAATGTTTTTGGACTTTAGTCTATGAGTACCTGGAGGAACCATACAATACAGGATGCATGCTCTCCACACACGTTATTCGAAACCCCAAACATTGAATGTTTGAGGCTATTTATATTTTTTAACTGAGCAGCAGCATTTGTGCAAAATGACGTACCAACAAGGAAAGTTTGGGGCTAGACTTCAGGTCCGGTCAAATGTCCCTGGAGCAGGTGAGGGTAACGGCCTTGCTGAAAGACCTGATGGTTATATGATTACATTGCCAGCCACAGAACCTGAACCTTTCACCACAAGGAGGGATCCCTGACTCTCTGAGCAGGATGTTCCCATTGGCACCACATGCTGAGCCAATATGCCATCCCTTATTTAAAAAAACAGTATATGAATGAATGTCATTTGTATTTTGTTTTAAAGGAAAATTTAATTTCAATACCTCCATTTTATTAAAAATCGCATACCCAGAATATAACTAGTAAAAATTGAAGAAAAATTCCTTGAAGGAAGTTGCAATCCAAAATAAAACCTTTCTTTTGTATTATATATAATAATATAATGGAAAACTCTGACACCAAAAAAAAATGTAATGTTGATCTTTTTACTACATTTCTACTGTAGGTGCAAATGTGTGTATATTACTTATAATATCTAATTTAACAAGATATTTACTTGAAATATGTTCTACTAAAAAAAATCGAATCATTCTGAAATTACCTGATAAAATATAATGCCTCAAGATGCTATTATTTTTAAAAATAAGGCACTAACAGCTACAAATGAATTCCTATTTCATTCTCACCTAGACTTAAAAGGCATATCGTGACACTGCATTTCAAAATAAATGCTATTAAATCACATACTTGAGAACTGGTACTTGAAAGCAGTTTAGTTTATTGAACGTTTTCATTTGGGTAATAAAAGAGGATCTCTTGAAGTGTGGCATGGCCGCATTGACCTTCACAAACAGATTAGTGCCTCCTTCTCTGGATAATATAACCAGTTTTCACAGTTTCTTGGCTGGAATTCCCAAGGGCCCTACATAGCAGGTGCACAAGCAACTTTCTGAGTTTAATTTAACGCTTTTATGGTTCTCTGGATTTCTGTACAGTATATGCTGGATTAAACTGTCTTAGTGATATTCAACTACTTTTGACAGAATTTAATCGCAAGTTGGGAAAAAAACAACCAACTCAACGCCATTGGGTGGTATAGCTGCAAGCAGCATGGTGCAGCAGGGTGTGTATATACCCATCCATGGCTAGAATAAGAATAAGAGGACTGAGATCACCTCTCTGCACACTGCCCTGCGGTATATACTTGTATCAGTGGGAAAGGATGCATTTTCAGATAACAAATCAATATGCTATCTTCAACCTGTTATGCTCTTGGAAAACATGATACATTGGACTTTCCAAAATGAATCTCTTAAAGGCAATAAACAAAAAATGATAATAAAAAATTACAGCATGTATTTGTATGCATTAAATCCTAAAAAAATGAGCATTCTTTCAGTTGGTGTCCTGTAGGGGTGAGCACACTTCACATAATTTCCTTTTGAGCATTTTTCAATCAGACTTACGTTTTTTTTTTTCTTTTTTCAGAGCACCATTGGATTTATGGGAAATGGAGGATCGGAAGCTCGGTGAAGCACATAAAGGCTCCAATGCAGAGGCCCCGGCAGGAGTCATGATCACAGCCCATTCCTTTCAATTTTTAATGCTCAGGAAATTGATTTTTGTAAAGCTCATAACTGAATCTGATACATTTTAATTTAGTTCTCATACGCATCACTACCTACAAAACACTATTGGGATCATGTGTCGCACATGGAAGCATACAATACGTGTGTGGATGAGTGGTCTGCTTTTGGGTGCAAGCAAGACGGCAGAATTGTCAAACAACAGACTAAAATGAATTGTCCTGCCGAATTCTCTGAAAGGCGAAAAGAATGGTGATGTTCAATGTAAAGGATCTAAGAAAGTTACTGTCACACTGTAGTTCACTAATACTGCCAGTAATGTTAAGGAACAGTTCTAATTAAAACAGTGAAAGTATAATGAATTTTTAGTGATTTTCTGTTACAGATATAGCCATGTTCAATTAATGCATTCTTCTAAAAATTTCCTGGTGTCTGACTGCTTTATTTCTGCTCTTGAGCCTGGCGTGATAAATAGAAAATCTGTACAATAGCTTTGCTCTTAATCTACAAAGGAGTGCAAGAAAGTAAGCACTGCGTTTAGCATTGTGTTTTGCTTATATTATTGCATATATACTTATCACATATATGTCATTATATACTTAATGTGCAACATCTAGTATTGGATTAGAAATGTCAACAGTCTGGAGCACAGGAACCGGGGGGACATGTCCTTTGCAATATTTAATTCAGCTTCAGTCATCCCCTCAGTAAACAGACCTTTGTGTTTAGATGATACAGTTGTGCCCCCCTCCCCCCCAAATATCAAATAAATCTTCAGCACTGTCAAGAAACATATCATCATACCACATGAACCGCAACAAACAAAAGAAGTCCTCTGGCCTAAATGTACAAAAAAAAAAGTATGCGTGCTTGATACACACATATATGTATATATATATGTAGTATATATTATATATGTGTGTGAGAATTTGTGCATATATATATATAATCATACCACTTTCATGGTTTACGGGTTAGCTGTCTTACAGTAGCTGTCAATAGCATTAAAGACAGAGAAAAAAACCCACATCAATGCCCTACATGGCTACAGGCAAAGATAAAAGAATCCAGATTTGATACTTGTAGCTACATGGAGCAGAACAAGCTGAGGCTCAAATGACCTCAGATGAAGTGCCAGAGGAGCAGAACATTGATACAGGCATCATCTCCGACACACAAGGATAATCAACAAGTTTTATCGTTTCACATATTGAGGTTAACAGGTTTCTTGATATTGTGTTCTGTCACGGCTGTTAGTTCACTGCCTGTAGCTATTACTTTCTGCTCTGATAAAGACGCGGCGTATTTTAACGTTCACCTAGGTGAACTACTAGGGAAAGCTATACCTAAAGAGTTTTGGATTTTTTTAATTGCTCATAAAATATTTCTGTTTTCTATAAGATGACGTATTACACAATAAAATTATACAAAGGCTATTTTGCAGCTATATAAAGAACTTTATTTCAGTTTATACTGTATATAAAATTAGTGATTTAATAAAATTATTTTCAAGATAAGCTATACAACAACAGTTACAACACAAAAACTATTTAAAATGCAAACTATGATTACACTATGAGCCAGTGTATGGTGTTCACGCTAATTTAATCATAAATCGAACCTGCAGCACTGTGAAAAGGGATTTACCAGTTTTTGCAATAATAGTTATGAAATGTAATTTGAGTAAACAAATAACACAATATTTTTTTTTATTCTATATTTTTATATGTTATGCAACACCCTAAGTAACTGTGAAAGTTTTTGTAGTACGGCCATTGTGATGGTATTTTCCAAGAGCGTCTAGGTCAGGGTTGAGCCGCCTGATCCATGGAGGGCTGGTGCGGGTTTTTGGGACGGCCTCTCAATCAGCTAATAACAGCGGGTCCCCAGGAATGGATTTGGGAACCACTGCCTTATTTTTGGCCGATTGAGAGGTCATTCCAAATAACCACATCAGCCCTCAAATTCCCCGCTGCTGGTTTAGATCATTGTCTTGTTGAATGTTACACTTTAGTTCTTGAACGGATATCCCAAAGAAAAGATATGTGCAAATTATGAAGTGCATTAAGGTGGCATAATGGTGGGCATTAAGGTGGCGGGCATTAAGGTGGCATGGTGGTGATCATTAAGGTGGCATGGTGGGGGGCATTAAGGTGGCGGGCATTAAGGTGCATGGTGGTGGCCATTAAGGTGGCGGGCATTAAGGTGGCATGGTGGTGGCCATTAAGGTGGCGGGCATTAAGGTGGCATGGTGGTGGGCATTAAGGTGGCATGGTGGGGGGCATTAAGGTGGCGGGCATTAAGGTGGCATGGTGGGGGGCATTAAGTTGGCGGGCATTAAGGTGGCATGGTGGTGGCCATTAAGGTAGCGAGCATTAAGGTGGCATGGTGGTGAGCATTAAGGTGGCGGGCATTAAGGTGGCATGGTGGTGGGTACTGTGGCCTCATATCACCGGAAACTGGGTTCAAATCTCTGCTCTGGCTCCATGTGTTTGGAGTTTGAATGTCCTTGTGGGGCTCCTCTCCCCCTAAAAACAGGTTATGAGCAGTTGCTAAATTGCTGATTATTGTGCCCTGGGACAAGTTCCTTCGTGTTCTGGTGCCTATAGACTGGGCTGACCCTCTGTGACCCAGACTAGGACACGCAGTTACAGAAAATGGATGGAAATGTGTTCAATGGAAAAACTGTAGACTTTTGTGTCACTTGCATTAAGCAAACTTATAAACATATTTCTCAACATTCTATGTGGTTAATATCCTTTTATGTTTAATTTTAAAGTATTACCAGTAGGTAGCAGGGCAATAACATCACATAATTACAGCTGAGCAGCAGTAATTGAAGGTAGATACTGACAGTCAATCAAACTCACTTTATAGGCAGTGACATTAAAAGTAACATTGTCCTCCCATGTCTGGGACAACAGGCATGATCTTCACAACAGAGAGAGCTGGAACCTATCAAGCATTTCTGACTGATGTATGTTTCTACTTAGTGATATATGATAAGAGTCTGTGCAAAGCAGAATATGGTGTCTTCAGGTGCAAACAGTGCTATCTATTCAACTAGACAATACAACCCTGAGCAAACCCTGCAGAAACGCAAAATAAAGAAGAAAAAATAAACCTCAAGCAAATTTTCCATCACATACTGGATAAACGAACCAAAAAAGTGAAATGCAAAGACTAATTATTATCACTTTATATGTCCCATGGTATAACTTGCAAGGTAACAGCAACACATGATTAAAAATTATTTTTTAATCATTAATAATAATTAAAATTATTATTTTTTTCAAAAGTTTCAAAACATAAAAATACACCCTTTACCATAAACAATATAATTAATAATAAAGTGGTTAACTAATGGGTCACTTATTCTCACTCAATTTCCCCATGAAACAAACTGCTGTCTTGTAATTAAAATACGAACCATCATTAGAAGTTTTATCATTAGACTAATACGCTGAAAATAATGAAGCGGTGATTGCAGTTTCCCTTTGATACATTTTTCAAAAGATACAGACAATAAAAAAACTCGGAAGACGAAACCTATAATAAATTATTCACATCTGTAATGAGTGTATCTGATAAAGATAAAGATAATGACTACAAAAAAGAGAAGGCAGAGGTATAACAATAACTGGCCTGAACATTATTAAGATGGTCATGGTTGTGTTTGTGACCATGCGCATTATCTACAAGCAGTCCATTGTGGGACTGAATTTGTGCAAAGTGAACAGGAGATTCTCAGCGCTGCAGTTGGGCGAGCATATAGGTAATGAAATGCTGCCTCGACAGTCTGCGTCCTTCAGTTGGACAATAGATGAATGATGTACAGTATGAGCGCTTCATTAGGTGACGAACTATATAGCTTCTGTTCCAGGGAACAGAGTTAAGGTATGTGGCCAATGTATTATTGTTGAGGATTAAAGTGCCACAATGCTACAATGATACAGGAGAGCAGTATACAGAAGCAGTAGGCATGCTTATGTACCAGAAATACATTCATGCGGAGCACTATGTGCAGACAGAGCAGAAACTGTGCTGCATTACTTGCGATTTGCTATTAAAATGTGACAACGGGATGTTGGTTGTAGAATTCTATGAATGATTTTTAATGTGTCCTTCTCTTTTGAGAAATGTCACAAAATAATCCTAAAAAATATAACAATATATAGAAGTAATTAGGAAGTTCAGTTGAAGCCACAGCTTTACAAAATTCCACTAGACCCATCTCTCTAGACAATGTCTATTATTCTCCTGGAAACAAAATGCCATGCGTGTAAACTAACATAATATTTTCTTTAACAGTGATTCTAAATAATGAGACGGATTCCAAATCTAAATTATTATAATGATTATTTTCAGCATTTTAAAATATTATTAAATGGTGAACAGCACCATGAAATCGGCATGTATTACATCATGTGTCAGTTTGCTGAGGCTGTTATGTAGCTCAGTAGGTTAGGACTCTTGGCCTTTAATCAAAATGTCATCAGTTCAAATCCCAGGCTCAGCAAAATGATTTTACCATTGGGTCCTTGAGCAAGACACCCAACCTCAATTGCTCCAGGGACTGACAGACCCTGTTATCTCAGTTGTGCATTACCTTGGATAAAAACATATGCTACACTGTATATATATATATATTTAAAAATAAATAAATAAAATAAAAAGGCAAGGGCGGCATGGTGCTGCATTGGTTAGCACTGTTGTTTCGCTTCACACCTCTGGGACTCGGGTTTGAGGCCCTCCCTGGGTTACGTGTGTAACCCTCCCTGGGTCTCCCCATGTTGCTGTGGGGTTTCCTCTGGGTACTCCCCCCCCCCCCCCCAGTCCAATGACGTGATGAGGCTGACTGGAGATACTAAATTGCCATAATAGGTGTGAATGGTGTGTGGGTGTGTCCTGCAGTGGGCTGGGCCGGGCCCCCCCCCCCCCCC
>JAODKF010000103.1:18270635-18282111 GCA_026779585.1 Mormyrus proboscirostris
GTTGGTCCCCGCCTCGTGCCCGTAGCTTCTGGGATAGGCTCCGGACCCCCCGTGACCCAGAAGGATAAGTGGGTAGGAAAATGGATGGATAGCAAAGGCATCAGTCTCACAAACAAGCTCACTATGATTTGTCTTGACCTTCGTGTTATATTGTTGGACCAGAATGTCATGTGACTATAGTTGGGTAAGAATCTAGAGATGACAGTGATATGGAGAGTTTCCAAGTGCTATACACAACAAAAAAACCAACAATATATTTACTTGTGATATTCCCAGAAACAGCCTCTTGTCAAAACCATTTGTGTCCCCTCAAACTAACAAATGATAAGCATGAGGCAGGAAGTCCACATGAGAGCTTTTTAGAACTGCAAGCCAAAACATAAAATGAGCTCCAGCAAAAAGTAACCACACAGCATGTAGAGAGTAGCTTGATTGATGTTTCACATTAAAATGAAATGTTCTAAAGCAAACAACAAATTCTGGCTCCTTCCTCAGCTCCTATTTCTGTTATGTTGAGGAACTTGGCACCCTGCTGCCTGTTTATCTTCCAGCACAAAACACCTGGGCACAAGACAAATAGCATCTTCAAGTGTTCAGAACTGGCTACAAAAGAGAAGACTGATAATAGCCGTGTCATGCGGGCTCACTTTAAATTCACATCTCCCAGGTTTATCAAACACGTCTGCAAAATCAGTGAAGTTCATTACAAATTGCTAAAGATTTCAAAACATCAAGTATTCTTATCAGTTAAACATGATTAATGCATAATTATAAATGATACTGTAACTGATTAATGGAGACTTCCCTGGTACACATATTTATAAACAAAATAAAAGTAAATAGCTTGGGAATTAAATATTAAACATAAAGTCACATGAGTTTCAAAAAATTATTTTTAGTGCACTTGCATTTTTTAGCTCTAAAGACAAATTGTGCAGAAAGAGGGAAGGGCTGTTTAGGGTGTGGTCATTTATATTATTTTATTGATTTCAGAAATTATTCATGCAATATTAGTTACTAATTTCTACGAACTATAGAAAATCTTTTTTGATAGTGCTTAATACATACCACACTGACTTTTCAGTAAAGAACACGCCTAGCATGTTGCATTTCACATGAATTTTCACAGCAATATACAGTATCAGACAAATGTTTTATTATGAGTTTGAAAGAAATAAATGTTGTTGTATTGGTGATTTCTTCATTTAAACAATCGGATACTAAAACAAAAGCCAGTAACCATTTATCCATTACTGGGGTGGTGTTCTTGAGTACAAGACTATAGTACATTTAAAAATCAGTGATTCTACATCATTTCTCAGGGTGTCCAGTTGATGCGGCAATGTTGATGCTGAATCAGACAGCTGGACTAGAAGAGGAGGGTGATGACAGAGCTGACATTTCGAGAGTGTACTGTTTGTGGAGAGAGTGGGAGGCATTTCCTGTTTATTGTGCATCTTCAATACCATCTCCTTTGAGGAGCAACACTAATGAAGTTGCCAGAAGAGAGTACTTAATGAGAACTTCTGACAAATCTTCAGCCTACGGATGTTAATCATTATTTATGACAGCTATTCATCGTTTTGCAATTACACGTAACTTGTGTCTAAGACCAAAGCTTGTCGATTGCTGTCGATTTTGGGAATGCAACATAACGCAATAAGTCAAAAAGACTACATGAAGTAATGCAGTGTGGGTAGATAGTAGTATTTATCCCGCTTTTTCTTCCTCTGTCTTTTTTTGTATTCACCCAGTGACATCTGTGTTAACTGTCTTATTCCCACTCAACAGACATCTTTTCAAAATGTATATGATTTTATATAATTACATGCAGCCTGTAATTTCATTTTAGCTTCTAAATGTGACGTAGACAAAGGTAAGTCATTATCGGTCTACTTAGAATTCTGTGCAAGTGTTCTGTGCTTAGTATTCCGTGAACTACTGTCCTGATTTCTTGCATTGCCTTATTCTTATCATGCTGACAGAAGCAGTTCCATGGGCGACTGGGCTCTGTCCTTGCCCTCTCCCTCTAAAAAATATTGACAGCAGGGGGGACTACAGAAGAACGTTGGCGTGAATTATCATTTGTAACATGGAAGGATTGAGCTTCATTATAACCATTGATTTATACTTCCTAAAATGAAATAGATGACGCCGCCTTAGGGCAGATAATAAATAAAACTGTAGATACATCGTTATATTATGATGACGCATAAGCATATTTTTCATTCCACAGATGAAACGACCCTTACTCACTTTAATAATGTGTTGGAGAAGCCACCTTTTAGTGTGGTTTTTCAGAAGGCAATAAGATGGTATGCTTCTGTTTTGCTTTGTTTTTTAAATGATTAGATAAATACAAAGAAAACAGAGTGGGTATACATATGAAAGGTCTTCATTCTCATTGCTATTTGTGTATGTTTTCACAGAGACTGTTTTGCATGATATGATCAGTGTGTATGAGTCACAAGTGTTTAATCCCATGTTCTTCTTTGTCTTCCGACAGAATCATTTTCACTCGATAAAATGTTTACCATTGGTCTATGTTGAATTAGAAAGGTAATTCATTAAGAAACAAATCCCATTAAACAGCCAAGAAAAGATTAACAGTTTGTGACTGTCGTGTGACAAATTTAAAACAAACACGTTCACAAATTAAAAAAAAAATCAAAAGCACAAAAAGATTTGCTTACAATTATAAAAATATTTCTTTCTTAACAATTATAATAAAGCTGCGTGCATGAATTACTAATCCACCAGATTATAACAGAGGTACTGCAAGTAAGTTTTGATCTAAAGCAATTACCTTTGTATTAATAATAATAATTTAATATGAGGCTGGATGGAAGTTGATGGAATATAAATTTGCATAATACACAATACATTCATCTGTGTTAAATGATGTAAACAATCAAATCAACTGTTTCCCCATCACCCTCTGAACACAGGACATTTTATTTATTTTAACAATTTTTTGTAAATCGGATTACACATTGTAGAATGCACCATCTTTTGTGCTTAGTATGCAAAAAGTCAAACTGCATATAGTGATTTCTGCTCTCAGCAAGTGAAGCACTGTTACAACAGAGATTCTGCATATAGGTAAGGCAATACCTGAGGATCATATGGCAAGCCGTTTTAAAGGTTCACGATTTATAACAACGTCAGTTTAATACGAAGTTTCTTCAACTTTTCAAGAAAATTTTAAAATATAAATCCATTTGACTTTTAATATTGATTGTATAGATTTAAATGTTAAGACAAAATTATGGTTTATGCAATGTAATCTTATCTACATAGTTAATATTGAACAAGAACAGGAGATTATCTTAACTACAGAGCACATTGACCATAAAATGTCATGAATTCTGCAACTGGGTAAATGGCATTACCAGTTTCTTATAGCCTTTCTTTAATTAGTGATTTTAAAATTTCCAATATGACAGTTACATTACCTAGTTTTTTGGCAGACGCTTGTGTCCAAAGTGGTATATCAGTAAGAATAGCTTGGGATCAGAGATAAGGGTGTTGTGCAAACCAAACTGGTGAGTAGGTACCATTTCAGAGCCATAAAAATGCATTTATGCAGATATTAACTTTATGTAGCAACTATACATTCAAACATGTCTAGCTAACCTTGTTTACTGCCTCTGATATGTGACTCGTGAATGTCATGACATGACAACTCATTGATGTTGTGTAGAGATATCAGTAGAAAATGGGAATAAAGGGAATGGGGGAGGGAATTAAGAGATGCGATATGAAGCAGAAAGCTTGCTTATTGGCCAGATTACACTGACTGCAAGGTTACTAAATAACGAAGCGTTATTCACAGTCAATGCTATTAGTTGACTTATTAATTAAATTGTCTGTTACATTTTTGCTAAATATTGGGTTGGTACGTGTCAACCTAAAGTGATCAGTACAATGCCACTGATCAGAGAGCAGATTCAGCCAGAAATGCTGTTGGGATTAAAGGCCTCACTCAAAGATGCAGGGTGATAATTTTTAATGTGTCAGCCACGGGACTGAAACCCACAACCATCCATATGTGGGTCCCTAACCCAATGAACTACACACTATACTGCCCTCAAAATTGGAAATGAAACAAGACCTATTGATTTATTGGAATCATCATACAAAGTATCTACATAATACAGACTATGCAGAATCAGTCTGATTGTACCCGAGGCAACTAAGATAACAATAGGCATAGAACAGACACTGTCCTTAATAGCTTCATAGATTTTTGATAGCAAATTTGAAATTAACATTAACCTAATTATATAAAACTATATGACTACACATATCCTGTTTTACCACTACGGATTCTAGCCAATTAGAATGCATTAACAGGCACTCCAAGAAAATTATTTGATAAACAGGAAAGTTAAACTATGTTTAATACTTTAATGATTTTGCAAACATATTCATGCAAAGAAAACATAATACCAAGAGCTGAAATGAAGTTGAATGTGATCCCTTCCATAATCCCAGATAAAGCCGATTATGATTATAGATAATGTTTATCAAAGCGAAGCTTCATGGTCACTCGCTAAATAAAAAATGATATGTATAATTCAGGCAGCACAGACCTCAATGCTAGGCTACACTCTGGACCGACTGACAGTCAGTTGCAGGGCACGTACACGCATACTCTTTGGGAATTAAGTTATCCCAACTGCATTCCTTTGGACTACAGGTAACTTGCACAATACAGGAAAAGAAGCAAACCCAGCACCCAAAGAGCAGAGGCTGCGGTCAAACTCAGCCCGAGTCACTGTGGAGATTCCTAAATATAATACCTCTTCTGTCAAGGATCATGGCCTACAGAAAAGCATTCCAGAACTTGGCTAGGATCACAATTACCTTGTTAACTTTTGTTCATGATGCAATTTTTGGTATTGGTGCCAAGTTGGTGGGTATATCTTTACTTTTGGTTAACCGAACCCAGTAACCAGTGCACATACTCCAGACCCTTCAGCGACCACTTCCCTTTGCTGTCATTCCAGTTGCATCTGCCAACTTAAGAAATGCTCAGGTCTCACGCTGGGTTAGTGATCCTAATCAAAGCGTGGCTCAGCAGCGCTGGATGTCATTCCACTCTGCAATGTCCTATTTTATATTCAAACGGGCTCATGAACACAAACATTTACTTCTCATGTAAAAAAACATCATAACAAATATGAGGAAAATATTGAATTCAGCACTGAAAAAAGCGAACCATCAGATCTTTCAAAGAAACTAAAAATAACGCAAAAAAACAAGTCCTGCTGTGCGAGGCAAATGTAGTATAAGGCAGTATCATGTTTCACAATCGTCGACAATATGATAGTGAAGCTGAAATAGGTTATTAATTTATTTTAACTTCATTCAGGTCTTAACAACTCCTGGCAATTACCAGTACTGGCCAATATTCAACAAAGATGTGCAGAGAGAGATCCTTCAATTATAATGTAATGCATAATTAAATTAATTTCGTGAAATCTTAAATAGGCAAAGCATTACTGCTGCTTATTTATCTTCCAGCATAAAACACCCATCATAGAGTTTTTTTGCTTTAAGGTTTCTTAGTACTGAGGTCAGGTAGAGCATCAAAACCCATACAGTACATGCATACTGTACATGTCTGCTGTAGTAAAGTACTACAGCAAAAGTTACAATGATGGTAAATGTATTAAACAGTTATAATTATTATATCTCCAATTGCATTTTGAACGTAAAGATGAAAATATTTACTGGTAATCATCAAGTTTTGTGTGTCTTATTATTTGTTTTAATAGTTGTTTATTTGGGCACTTAGCTTCAATACACCCCCCCTCCCTGCTCGATTCAACTATATAAAATCATCCCAAACGTAACTATCATGCTACTATACACAACAAGAATAATATTTGTTTCATAGAAGTAGTATAAATACTAATTTTCTCAAGACAAGCATCACGCTAATGGCTGAGGAACGCTTGCTAACTGAAAGCATAAAGGATCAGTTAAGACATAGGATTAAATCCTTGTGCCGATAGCTTCAAACTGGCATCCATATTTTTCCCTCCATGGTTGAGTTTCCTTTCCAATGCTGTGAGAAGTAAAGTCAGAATTTGACCAGAATCATAGTAATAAAAACTTGCCGCCCAGTTGCTGCCCTGAGTTTTCATAACCACATTTTATCTGGCTGTGAGTATTTCAATATCACATTTCGATATCAGTACTGAGCCTCCATTCGTTTTTTTGTTCCTCCTTCCTGGCAGGCGGCTGCAGTGCCTGAGGCAAACCCTGACTGCAAGGCACTGACTGCAAGGCACTGACTGCAAGGCCGGGGAGCATCAGCACACGGACGTGCCACTGAAACAGGCTGACCCTGTGCAAGCCCACCATTTTACTCTTAGTTTTCATCCTAACAGTGCTTACACACCTCTTTCTGATCTGCAGAAGACATACAGCTTTGGTTTCCTTCCATCCCAATGTTGGAATTTTTGCCTTCTTTTCTCACCACTGGCTATTTTCCCCCTCAAACTGCCATTTAAAGTCATATTGTCGGCTGTTAAGGCTCTAAGAAAAATCGGCCCAAAAAGTAAGAAATGTCGCTTAGTGGCAGCAAAGGTAAAGGTGATTGCGGATGACGACCTTGTGAATGTGATTAATCAAGAAGTATTTGGTGGATCTTGTTATTACCTCACAAAATAATTGGGAGAGGGTACGTATGAGATGTTTTTCTGAATATGATTATAATTCTGTTTCGTCACAGTCTGGTGAAATTTATCAGAAACAATCCATCAGCGAAATTCATGCTACCCCTGCTCCAATCCATATGCTGCTTGGTAAATTTTATCATGATGAAAATCTGGAGAACCTGATTACAACAAGCTGGACTTTTAATGAAGATGTTTTTTTAGTGGTGAGTCTGTCAGGTGGCCTGCCATACTATGGCAATATTTTCGGTATATCACGGTATTTTCATTGAGCAAATTTATCATGGTGACCCCCCCTCGCCTCGGCCACCAAAGTACTGTATTTTTGAGATTGTGTGGATGGGTTCCCCTTCTCAAAAGGGTGTCTCCCACGACTTCCCCCTCTCAAGATGATGTGACCAACAGACTTGCGCGTGAAACCCGGAAGAGCCTCCAACACAGAAGATGATTGGTGGCCTGAAATGGAGATGCAGTTTTAAGCAGAAGTATGAGGCCCATTGGGGAGAAACGGATAGCTGTCTTTTTGAGATTGTTTTTTTTTTTGCATTGTAATTTTGTTTCCAGGTTTGGGTTCTGTGTATTATCTTGTAGATTGTGTAGGATTTCACAAACTTTGTACACTCTTAAATGTTTTGTCTATCGCTGTACACTTGCTTCACAAAACACATGATACTGTCTTTTCCACTAGTGTCATGTTGTTAAACCACATTTGTACCACCTTCTGGCAGATGTGCAACATGTAATTATTATTGTCAACTGTTTGTAAATACTTATCCTCCCACCAATTATGCATTTTCCTGAAACCACTAATTTTTCTCAGGGTCTCAGGGGGTCCGGAGCCTATCCCACAAGCTATGGGCACAAGACATAGAACAACCCAGGATGGGGCATCAACCCATTACAGGGCACAATCACACACCATACACATTAATATGCACACCTACGGGAAATTTACAGTAGTAACTGTACCGGGACGAAACCCCTCAATGACCCAGCTGCAATATAACATATGATGGTATGAAAAAGCCTGGTGATTGGGGGGGCTGGAGATAGAGATTGGGTGGGGATTGGGGAATAGATGGGAGTAGGGGGTCATGGGGCATTAAGACAATAAATGGTTGTCATTCTAACACCATCTTGTTATATAAATGCAGGCTGGACAATGTAAACATGCAGAATTACTTATGCTGCTTAGGGTGACAGGGAGCCCCTCCATAGGGCATGAGACAGGGGGCAGCAGAAGATGGAAGGGTTAAAAGCCACACACTCTCTGTGAGCAAATTTACCCTAATGGATATCTAACCTGAATACATGACAAGGGAAGAAAATGCAAACTCCACATACTGATAGAAGGGGGGGGGGGGAGTTTAAACAACTAACCCTGGGGAGGCACAAGGCGACAGTGATAGTCACTGAGCCCTCATGATATGGGGGGGCGGGATTATAAATTCATTTAAGTAGGTAAAGCAAGAACATCTTTAAAATCTTGTGAAAGTTAGTGGAGGCGCTGTACTGTAAGTCAACGTGTTTTACCATAACTAAAAAGTCAAATTACAGTTAAGCAAATGAGTGCAATTCAAGGTCATATAAAACTGTAAACTTACCGAATTTCTCACTTAGTATTCTGCGAACAGATGGCCTTACACCATTGAATTATGCCAGTCTTTGCATAATTAAAAGGTAAACTGTACCTCACAATCACACAGATCTAAGCAAAGTTAAAAAGTACCACTCTTCACTGATGAGGCCCAGCACAGTCCATCTTTCAATGATGTACTTTTCTGCTCAGAGAAATATTCAGAAGCAGAAATAGTGTACACATTAAAGAGGGGAAGTGAATGAGACAAGGAAAATGATCTTTTATGGAGGCATTCATTGAAAAGATGAAGATCTGAGCAGTAGAATACTAATGAGTTTGCCTGAAAAGCACACTAGAGCCTTTTTAGTGAAATTTTCTGTCTGTACACCGAACAGAAGCACTTCAGCGTACAGTTGCAGGTACTTCAGCATAAATGGAGGATTTCAAAAAGTGCTTTTATTTCACATACTGGCTCTAAGGAGAAATAGATGGGATCGAATCACCTTGACAAGGACCGCTGATCAACCGTAGCCTTGGGATATGCAAGCAGAGCAACTATTGTTTATGTCAAAAAAAATGAATGCTGAGATTACATTGCTCACTTTCAGCCTGTAAAAATTAAAGATATTACTGATATAGTTAATAGAGTCTAAATGTTAGTAGAATTTTTGCTTAAAATGCATTTTATTTGTCTGTTCGTTCAACTTCAGTCACCAGCTTCATTTTCTTATTCTTAACCCTGCACCAATTTCCACTGAAATCACCAGAATCGTTTCTGTGGATGTGCTCTTTGAATTCCTCTTAGTAAAGGATTACATGCAGGTGACAGAATCATCCCAGCTGTGAACAACCCACTTTCACGTCCTGTAGTAAACATATCTAGCTGTATACTGAGATATCAATGCAGTGTGAATAATATTACTTGCTGATACAGTTCTCTAAGATTACTTTTCTGTTTTCTGTCAACCAAAAATTATTTAATTAAAGTTGGTAGTCAATGAAAAACTAGGAGAAAATATAGTGTAAAATGGTGAACAAATTTCAAACCATAATACAGTTTTCTCTTTTTCCTTTATGTACAAGTACATTAACATTGTATTTCAAACCATGTCCCATGTCTGTTCCACACTTGTCAGTCACTAATAACCACAAATAAAAGACAATTCAGAGAACCTAATAAATGTCAACCATGATTTTTTAATTATTATTATTTGGGGAGGAAACTGCAAACGTCACACACAGAACATATGTCAGGAATTATCACTCATCACCCTGGAGGTTCAAGACCATATTGCTACCTATTGATACTGTCTTCCTTAATTTACAAAATAAATTATTAAAATATCACTCAGTAATATTTTCCCAGTAGATTACCAATGACAGCCTCAGATCACAGCTTCCAAAGGTTATTGCCAGTTTTGTGTAACAATTGTAATTCTTCATTAAATATGTGCTTGATCACATTTTTTGTTAAAACTGAAACAGAACTAATGCTGGATTAATAAAGTACATATTGTTACACGCCTATTTGCATCTATCCATTACTTTAACAACTTTTCAAGATTATTTTGGTTTCCTTATTAACAACAGGACATTTGACTGGGTAATATACTTTTACTGCAATGAGATCCAATGGTGCTCTATGAAAAACTATTTCTCTAGCCTTGAGGAAACACAAAACTCGCTAAATAACGTGTTTCTTAATGCTGAAGTAAATCTACAATCCTGCTTTACTTTAAAAGAACATTTATTTTGAAATAACACCTATGCAGTATATTAATGTGGAAGTTAATTATTCATAGTCAGTGAGAATGCAAATTTGTATCTGAGATTAATCCTGCCACCAAACAAACTTTCACATAACCTGCAATCATGCTTTTAGGTGCAATAGTAAGAACCTAAACATAATGCATTGTTCTTCCATATTTTAAAATGTAACAATTTACAAAAATAAGAATTAGGCTTGGCCTTGATGTCACTCTATAAAACATTTTTAATGAACCCGTAATCATAATGAATATGGAGCCACATAATTACTGCATATAATGATGTCTGCATGACTCCACATTTGCCATTTCATATTCAAATAGATTTGGAAGAAGAAGAATACACAAGGAAAAAGAAAGCAAAATGAGGCAGGTATTATTTCTCCTTAAATCCAAATGACTCCCCAGGAAAGATTTATGAAGGGTCACTAATTACCTGAATTAGCATGTTGTTTTAATAGACAAGCTGCACAGTATCAGACAGAATTCCTATCGCCTATTTTCTTTATTCCATCGAAGGTAACCAACTTCAAAAACCAACAGCTATATTGACAAGAAAAATAAAATGCTGTTTTTCCCAGTGCATAAACATGGGGATGAGGTCTGCATATGCATCTTCTTCATAGATACGGCAATCATCTGCACTTTCAGGCATAAAATACTGGGAATGAATGAGGAAGCTCATCTGATAGCAGTGCTCACAGCTGTACAGGCCTTTCCCACAGCAAATAAACACTTCATTAGAAACAGAGGGTTTGGAGAAAAGGGTCACAACACTGTACCAACAGCCTGCATTTTCTGTAAGCATTTACTTCAATATACATCAGTTTTGGTCTATAAAATTGTTCCAAAGACACAACAACGTTTCTCAGGGCTTCGCTTTAAAAAACACAAAGGATAAAGTAAAGATTACTGACTCCTAATAGTGAGAAAAATGTGTATTAGATGGTGTATTAAGGTTCTTTGGGAGAAAAGGTTTTATCACAGTGATTTGTTTAGAGGAAACCCCACTGAATAGTGCTGACAGTGCAGACAGTGTAAAGTCACGCAGCATTCACCCTATCCATGTCACGGTCCATGCTACCATTGGACCGCAGAGTGTCTCACACTCCATCCAGTCTCTTGAGACTGAGGATCTGGAAAAGCCTCCTGAAGACGTGACACAATTTCCATTATGCAAAAATAAGGTACAACCAAGAGCATCTGCAATAGACATATGCAAATTTTTTCCAAGAAAATCCAAGTAAGGACTGCACTCCTGCTGTACTGATGTACACTACTGTACATAGCAGGTCTGCTCACCATAACCTGCCATTCTACAGGTCATGTATATCAAGGGGAAACACATCCATCCATCCATCCATCCATCCATCCATCCATCCATCCATCCATCCATTTATTTTCCAAAACCACTTATCCTATTCAGGGTCGCAGAGGGTCCA
>JAODKF010000103.1:18290083-18300733 GCA_026779585.1 Mormyrus proboscirostris
AAATCAATTAAAAATAATACATACACACACACACACACACACACACATATATATATATATATATATATATATATATATATATATACACACACACATATATTATAAAAGTTGATTTCTGGAAGCAGAGCAAGATTTCAAAACATGTGACATACAGAGTGCAAAGAGACTCCAGCAGACGTATTCAGGAAGGAAATCCTTCCCCAGCTTTTCCAAATTAAGTTAATTGTTTTAGCTCCCATTTGCAGTCTCACTGAGTTCTGCCTATGAAAGTCAGAATTATGTAAAGCTGTTTTCAATGATCTTGCCAGTGGATTTTTGCCCAACAGTGTGATTCTATGGCAGTGGTCAACTGGTATGTAAGTGTTCATTTATATAAACACATTCTTACCTAGAAATAGATCACTATATCCACTTTTTAATTTATATTACTTTTTACAATCAAAGAAATAATGAATTATTCATCAGAACAGTAGTTCTCTAAAATGCACCTTGGGTAATGCCTCAACCGATAATTTATGCAAAGGAAATGTTCTATACCACTTTTTAAACATTAAGGCACAACAGTTTGTATCTCCCAAATAAGTCCCTGAAAGTCTCAGGGCATATTCACCAAGTGTTTGTAGGACACTTTAACCTTGCAATACTGTGTGGCTCATTAGGATAGAATTTGCCCATGGTGGGAGGGTATCTGATTCCAATCCCATGCGTGGCAGGCTGATTTGCCACTGGGCCCTTGAGTAGGGCCCCTAACCACCGTTGTTCCAGGGGTTGGCTGACCCTGCTGCATCAACCGTATGTCACTTTGTAAAAAAGCATCTGTAATGAAAGATATTTGTCACATACAAAAACTGCAATAATGACGTGAGGCTTTAATGTGGGTTGCAGTACTCAGATTCATCACTGCAATACTCATGCATCCAGCCAGATTTGCCTTTCAGAAATATATCTAAAAAGTCTTTATGGTCTGATTTCCATCCATCCATCCATTTTCCAACCCGCTTTATCCTTTTGGGTTGCGGGGGGTCCGGAGCCTATCCCGGAAGCAATGGGCACGAGGCAGGGAACAACCCTGGACAGGGGGCCAGCCCATCGCAGGGCATGCTCTGATTTGATGATGCAAAATTCAGAAAGCAAAAATACCCATCTAAATTCCCATCCATATATTAGTTCAGTCACCACAAAAACACAAACACGTTTTATGAGCAAATAATACACTAAAAATAAGTATATTCTACATAGTTTAAGTTTATTTAAATATTTAGGCTTCTTTAAATGATTTACTTAGGTTTCTTTTTCTTTAAGATTCATCAGAGTCCCAATAACATAATTGCATTGCAAAATACATAAAAATGACAAATGTCTGTAGAAGTATAAGATATTTTCACTATGCATAATTAAATATGAATACTTTATTAATTTGTGGGTTAGCGCGAGGGTATTGCAGTATCTGTTCTTTATGCTTATTGTGTATAATCGCTGGTGCTGTTCTTTCTGTAATGGAATGCCAGAAGAATACTGTAAAATTTTTACAGGCTGCATACTTTTTCATATAAATTCTGTATCAAAAGAACATCTCTAAAAGAAACACGGGAAGTTATTCTGTTACATGTCTGCTCAATATCATACTGCCTGAACAGAAGTCCGTGCAGTACTCCGGATTACATGCCACTCTCAGAGGTTCTGTACTCATTCTCTATGAAGTGTGTGCTGACTATAATCAATACTGTGATAGACTGCCCTATGTTACCGATTGTTACCAATTATTAACCTTAAGTGGAATCTGATGCAATGCCATATGTATATAGGAAAGGGATGTTTTCATAAAGAGATTAGTTAAAACAAAAGTAATCCAAAAATGAAAAAGTAATGCTTAGCTACATACAGTCTGATGTAATCGCTATAGAATCACACCGGAAATGAAGGGAAACTGCACAAAGTGATATATGACGGCCATGTTCAGTCTCTGGGGATCTGGGGATCAAATGTTGCATAACTTGATAGCATGACTCTCCCCTCTCATCTTGTCATTCCACATAAATATCACATTCTTACACCATTAGACCTCACCGTGGTTTTAGAATTACAATATCCACTTGGGCCTTGTTTCCTGTTATCCTGACATGTGCGAGGTATGAAGGCCAGACCTTCATGAAATTACCTTAATATGCAGTTTGCTTGGACAAATCTGATGATTACTGTGTGGTGAGAAAGAATATTTGGAAGCTGTGCATTTGCATGTTGCGCAGCTGCCAAGACAGCGAACATGCGCATGTACACAATCATATGAAGAGGCCACGTCAGAGCAGATGTGTGGGAATCTACTAGAGGGTGTTGAACAAAATAGAAGCTGTTGGCCTGCAACTAAACACTTCATGGTTCACCAATGGAGATCCCTTACATAACAGTACTCTGACATTAAACCTCAGATGCCCTGAATTTCATCAGAATGGAAAAAAGGCAAAACTTTGTTATGGATTGTAGAGTGCATAAAAAGAAGAGTGTGAATCTCAACCAATATACTGTCACACAAACATGTTAATTACCAGTTAATGGTATTACCATGATGTAAATTAGTCTCTTTTTGTTAACCTTTTCTCTGCAAATACACTTACCATGGTTGGATTTTGATTTATGAACTGGAGTGTAGTGGTTTTTTGAAGATGTTCGGACAGGCGTGTTCTCTTTGGGCGTGCCGTCCAGTGCTGCAATGTTTTCCCGCTCATACTGAGATATTGGAATTGGTCCTTGTTGCCTTAAAATATCAGCAAGGGCTCTGAAAACAGCAAAAAATGAAAAACGGTTAAAAAACTGTAAAAAAAAAAAATATATATAAAAAAAATTATAAAATATCTGTTTTTTCACACAACCAGACACACACTCACATACATAAAGCGCTCTGTACACGACACTTCTTGGCAGAAAATTTGAATGGTTGAATCCGTTGGGCTTTTTACGATTTTAATTTTTCCGACAGCTCTTCAAACAGATGCCAGTAAAATGTTAATCATAATCACAGTTGTAAATGAGCTGAACTTCAAAATATTTTCTGTCAGGGCCACGCCAAATGCAGATGGAACAAACCTTCAGGGACTACAAAGCACAAAAGCCATGCATCATGAAGGCAAAACACATTTATTCATTCTGCTTCTGGTTTTCAGTTGGAAATTAAATTACTTTTGCTGCAGATGCCAGGCTAAAGCTCAGCACTGCAGAAACATCAGCGACCTCAATTTAAACTGGTAATTTTGTTACTCTAATTGTCTTGTCGGGATTGTGAGAATCGAGGTGTTATAGTGCTACTTCTTTAGAAAAATGTCACTGTCATCTTATTAAAATAACCAAAACAAAGCCCTCGTCTTCACAAGATCGGGGATGATATTACATATTAACAGCCTTCTCATTCCAGACAGATTGATCTTGATAGCATACCCTCAGGTTTAGGCATCCTGCTTTCTAATATTCCAGTCTACTACTTTAACTTTTGTATGGAGCAAATCAGTTTGGGATTTTGGGCAAGACTATCCAAGTTTACATTTGCTATTTTAAATGCTACACCTACGTATATAAATTCACAATTAAATGGCATTCCAATGAAGACATACCACTTTTTTGTAGCATACATATTATGTATCCCCTGAATTTATTCGTATGATATGTAAGTCAGACAGAATATAGCTTAACCAATCTCAGTCTATGAAACTGGCCCTGCAATGTACTTCTGATAATTATGCATTTTGGAAAAGCAAGTCTGTCTCAACAGCCCAATACTCACTCTAATCAAGAAATATCATGTAAAAAAGACATTTAAGGGATGCAACCAGCCTGATAATCAAGGTACTGTATGTGACAATAAAATGTTCAGATTTGTAGTTGTTGGGCAATTGTGGGAAGGAACCTTCATCTTGCTGGCAGTGCTCAGCAGTTCTGGTACATTTCAGTGCAGTGATTCCATTAAGTTCTGGTACATTTCAGTGCAGTGATTCCTAACAGATGTATCCTTAGAAAATGTGCAGATTATTCAGCCGCACTGCAAGTTGTAGAACCTTTAAATATTAAGCGTAATTATTAGCAACGGTTCAGTCCAAAAGTACTTCAAAGAACTGAAAATCTGCTTTCTGATTTAGTTGAATTTGTTCCCTACTTTGATGTGACTGTTGCAAGAAGATTCATAATTTTACTGGCTAAGCGGCTAAAGGGACAGCATTTATAATATACCTAATGCCATCAATTCCTGATCATTTTCTTATGGCTCAAAAATAAGAATTATCACATGACTAAACTGAGTTTTTTTTAATACTGGAAATTGATCGATTGATTGATTGAGCACTCAGTAAAGGCGTTTGCTTGATTCCAAGTGGTTTGGCCTTATCAGTGGTGTCATAACCTTAGTGTTATTGCCTCCTCTTATAAAATGTAAAATAACACTTCAATGATATATATACATATTGTAATAATGGGGATCTGCATCTGTACATGCAGCTAAAATGTCACTAATTTTGTTATCTGTGTTTCTGCAAAGGTCCATTGAGTCTTTCTGACCTAAGTGTAAAATAAAAGTTATTATCCAGACAAAGATCATGAAGTTTCTCGAATGTTTGAAATGAACTGCTAGTTTGTATTGTTTGGGGTTGGTCCACCTTTGTGCAGGGATGTATGTAGATCCTTATTATGAAGACGGAAATGCATTATATATGATATTTATGCGTGAGAGAGACTGACACATTCAGTGTACATTCAGGTCAAATTATTGCAGTAAGTCCAGCTGAACAATGTTACAAGACAAAAAATACTGTTCCTTAAACAATCTAGTGAAGGAGGAACGCAGGCTGAAGTTCTCATGTAAAATAATAATCTTACAAACTACAAATGCTGTGGTTTTCTATGTCTTGATCATTTGTTTTCGTTGCTTCTACAGTTCTGTGTTTTTCACTCACCTCACAGCTACTGTATTCTACTCACCTTCCTACACTGGTTCCCTTTGGTTACTTTCATCTAGATAAAATGAAGCTTGTTTCCTACAAATCAAATGGAATTTCATTTTGCTCATTGTCATTCTGTGGTTTGCTGCTACCAATGATGTTAACTTTGGCCTTTTGTTTGTGCTGTATTAATCAGTCAGTGTTCTTTTATACATTGGCAGAGTTTGGGGTGGGGGGAGGGGGGCAGGACAAGAACTACCCCCCCTAGTTGCCCGAGTCAAACAGATACATGCATTAACACATATGGTAAGATGGATGCAGTTTTTTTGCCTCCCCAAGACTAAACATCAATCTCCGTTTACACTTTTTCATATATTTCCTCAGTAAAAGTGCTTCATATATAGGTCCACAGTGGAGAAGTAGTCTTTTCTATTTTATGAATATTAACTATAAGAATATTTATTAATATAATGCCACTTGGCTAAAATGGTCAAAACGGTTTAAATCAAAAATGGATTAAAAAAAAATCATATTAAGAAACTGAGGACAGATTAAATTGGACTGTGCTGATAAGGTATACAAGTATCTGAAGTTCTATAAGCACAGGGTATCCATCTGCAGCTTGAAAATGATTATAGATGATTTGCAGCCGTAAACTGTGTTCAGTTTTGTCATGACATATACAAACAGAAGTATTTTGTGAACCATACATAAATAAACAAACAAATAAATGCACTTTATGAACTGTGTAATCATTTACCTGATTCTAGCATGGGCATCCATTTTCAGTGTTAACCAGAATATATTTGCATGTTAAAGCAAGCAGCAGCACATGCAGTACTTCAAAGGGAAAGGTATAATTCTTGGTCTTTGGAAACACTATTTGTTCAGTTTTATTTCACACAGAAGCACGTCTACTGTAAAAAGCGTATACGCATTTAAAAGGTTCAACCAAACATATTTCCTCTGTGAAGAAAGTTTCAAATTTAAGTATTGATTAGGGCGAATTTCATTGCTGGTTTGGTAAGTGAAGGACACATTTGTAAGGCAACAGCGAAGGAGAGAGTTTGATATTGGGGAAGACAATGATTTTAATATAAAAGCCCATTTTTTGAAGGGGGAGAGGTGAAGGCAAATTAAATATCAGGTTGGGGGGGTATATATCCCCCCAGGTTTCTATATCACTGTACTAAGGTATACACTATGATGACAGTGGTGATTCATTATGGCTATGACACAGCATTGGTGTGACTTATTATAGCAAAACTTATAAAAAACATTTAGTATTGCAGTCAAATTCTGTCACCCAGCAGAATGATTCATCTGCATGATGTCTGCATTAATAGGCCTACATACTGCATTAATAGGCCTACATTTGCTAAAACGTTTACGAAAAAATGTACATAAACCAAGATGAAAAGGGAGCCAAGGATGACGACAGACATATGTTGACCAAGAAAGATGGAATCAGTCTGTGTATAAATTGCAAATACCTGCTTACCTGTGAATATTCATTTCCTGAGGGGGTTGTGTCGATTTATCATAAGCAACTTTTGCAGAAACTCCCAGGACTATGATGAAAGCAATTACACCACAGGTTATGTAGACTGTTGTGTTCGTTTGAACCATCTTTGGATCAACTGTTGGTATAGGGGAAGGGGGAAGAGTTTTGATCCAGTCTGGCGACTTGTCATTAGTACAAGTTCTCTGATCTAAGCGATTCCCTTTAAATTGACAACAGAATCGAAGAAAACAACTTCCACAACAGTAACGGTGGTCAGTGTTATTGCATTCAAATTCTTTATCAAACTGTCCGCTCACGTCATAATACCCAAGGCATGTTTCATGATTGCCTGTAGTTGGTGGCTGGATCTGTGCGACTCTCCGTGTAGCTGCTGGAGGAACAGCAGTACTGTTCACCTCCTTCGCCTTCTGAGTCCGTTTGGGAACGTTTCTAATCTTCTTGTCTGTTGCTGCACAATGCACGTTCAAAGGGTCAAAGTATAAATATAGGAAGAGAAGAAGGAGGTATTGTATACCCATGTCTTGACAGTTCTTTTCTGGTGCACCTTTTTTACTTTGCTCCTTTTCTTTTTATTGACTTTTCTTCACACGCAAATTTTAGGGTTTAATCCTCTCTGGTCACCATAACCCTGACAAACGAGTCTTGCGCTATCCTTCAGTTGTTCATTTCCGTCCTTGTTCCCGCTGCACACTACTGGATTTTTCGAAAAAGCCATTCAGTGGATGAAGGAAGAGCGCTTCTGCCACCCGTCAGCTTCGACAGGAAAATTATGCGAGGCATTTTATATATTTCTTCTATTCTCTTGTTCTTTTCACTCGAGCACACAGCATATCTTTAATATGAATTCATTTAACTCGACGTTAATGCTGCCGTCGTATGTTTCTGATAGACCGGCATTCATGACAACTATCTATATTCTGCAAGCTGCACATCTTGTGAATGTGAAGTTGTCCTAGAGAAGGCAGGGAATTCACACAAAATGCGATTAATCACCTTTTTAGGAATACACTGTACGAATAGGCTATACTAAAGAAATTAAATTCGTAGAAAAGCACTTTTAAGTAATTTAATGTCTGGTAAACATCGATGTGCTATTTTATGATTATTTGGTAATTTTCTGATGCATTTCACTTCAGACGGGACTGTTAAAATACTAAAAACGAACCGTACATTTTCAGAAAAATACATTGCATGCTTCTGTAATCACACTGAACACAAAAGCATACCCGTTTGTCAATTCTGCTTTGGTTATAAATTTTTCCGTCTCTCGTGCTGCAGTCACAAATTGGACGTATTTATCATTTGGCTTTTATGTGCAGTGGATCTTTCACAATACGACCATAGAAACTTGTAAGTTCACTATAGACGTTTGATATACGTGGGGTATATATAAATGCCCATCACGGAATATACACGTGCTCGGTAATATCCAACTACAAAGATAAAACTTAAAATTATAAATATGAAATGCATACAGACGATAAAACAGAAGAAGAGAATATGCGATTGCAGTTAAGAAAATATATACACGCTAATCAATAACTGCATTTAAAAAAAACAAATTCTTAAAGAAGTTTAGAGGCAATTAAATGCAGCACATATTTTACAGTTACATGTGGAAGAGCATGCAGTAATACGTTTCTCTTCCTGAAGATGACTTACCGGGTATTTCCGATTCCAGCTGTTCACTCTTTCAGTTCGGAGACTGAATGGATAGGATGGATTTCAGTGTTCGGCAAGAGAGCCTACGAAGGTCCGCCCCCGTCGATGACTTTAACATCGGCAGCAGCGTCACTAATAATCCGGCAACCAGTTAATTACAAATCACTCTCCTACAACAGCGCAACTGGTTATTGTTATTAGTTGCACTTAACACCTAGGTACTCATGCCATTGCATTAGCGAGGTCCCCTTTTTCTGTCTTTTGGTGGGCTGTTATTGCACTCTTCCATGCAACATTCCCTCAGTCCTAAAAGCTAAAACACGTCCGTATAATCGCAATTAGGTTACATAAAACTTTATGCTGATCTTTATTCCGTAGAATAAGCCAATGTTTTGGTTGACTCACATTTAAAACACAATATAGGAATATAACTGGAAAATAAGGATCTCTAAACTGTAATATTCAAAATGCTAACCTTTGCCTATATCTTAATTATACCTTGATGTAACTCAAACAAATGTGCTGTTCTAACTTTAGCACAATTTTATTCGTAATTATACATTACAACATCTAATTTGTGATTAGAAGATAGAACTATTTCTTTAGCATTCTTTTGAAGAGCTTACACTTGGATTACACTTAGACTTGGATGTAGGCAACATAAAGCTATTCCCTTTGTCCCCACCCTTTTTTATCTCCAGAGAAGCTAGCGCATTAAAGCGTGCTGATACATTAAGCCGGTGTGTGCTGAACGCAGATGCTGTGAAAACGATCCGTATATAAAAAAAGCATCCGAAACAGGATAGAAAAAAGCATTTGGAGAAATTGCCTGCTTGTACATTTATTTATTTATGTGTTGAAATAGGTTTAAAGGAGATATGTAGAAAGGTCAAACTACAGGTTTAAATATAAATAGGGTTATGAACATAGAACACAGACATTCATGCGCATGCACACACACACACACACACACACACACACATACATACATACATATATATATATATATATATATATATGCATTTATAGAGCTTCATTATTAAATGTTTTTCCTTCTGTCACCTAGAGACGGTGCGGACATATGGCAAACACCATATAATGAACTAAGATATGAAGCAGAAGATATTATGTAACACTCAGCCTGGTTGTATTCTGTGATGCAGCAGTCATACTACACAACTCAATCAATATGCAAACAATTTTGCAAATTAATAATTGCAATTATATTTATTTGAAAGGAAAAAAAATCAATGCACAAACGATAAATATGTATATCAGAAGTGCAAATCATTTGAGTTCCCTTCCTCCCTGGCAGTAACCTTAAAGGCCTGACATTTCAGACCATGGGCTGGTTTTGTCAATTGACATCTAGCACAAGCCAGTGGCATCACTTCAGCCCAAAAGTCGTGCTGAGTCTTGTGGAGAAGTGTCCTGATTGGATGATGATGATGTCAGCCAGATCCGTTTCCCCGGAGGTTTTGATAGCCGTACACCCCTGAGATCTGCAGGACTAGACAATGTCCAAGTAAATCTGTTCACCTCTTACCTCAACCAAAAGACAGGTGGGAGAAGAACATAGACACGTCTATATTTCATTGTAGGTAATTTACATACATTGACCTTTTTATACAATTAATAAAGAAAAAAACAATGCCAAAACATCAAAGTGTATTAAGACGAACGAAAACCTGACTCGGTGCAAAAGTATGCATTTTATTGAATCACAAGCCTTTCGATTACTTACATGAATCCATAACTGAGGAGGAAATGTCAGGTGTTTTATTGTTCCGTAAGTTTGCATACATGCACCTGTCAATATAAGCTCTTGTACAATGATACGATTATAAAGTCGGGAAGCAGTTGCTAAGAAACACATTTTTAATGCCGTTTTTACTAGTTGTAATAAAATATTTAAGTGCTTCTATGAAATGTATATAGACAGTTCAAGAAAAATTATGCCAAAAAAACTTTTTGAGCGATGGAGTGATGGACATAATATGTGTAGAGTCATTCAAAGCTTGTCAACTATTTTAAAAAAAACTGAGATATGATTTGGGGCTGCATAATATTGAGATGGAAAGGAATGCATCAAGAATGCTCAAAAGATTTTGCAACATTAACCCCATTTTTTATGGTCATAACTGTAACTTGTTTGATAGGCTGTCAATAATAAAGAATACGAAGTATTTGATGCCAAACTTCAAAGCTAATAAATTTCTTAAAATTGTAAGGTGAAGGAAATGATTGTGCCAATTAGTTTGTTGTCAGGGCATTCAAATAACAATTAACCATCCCCAAGCATTGACCAACTGATTATGGTTATAATGATGTTTTTTTTAAGTTGTATGGAGTTAATTAACGTTTTCAAAACTTAAAAAAACCCTTTTAAGCCATTTCAAAATCTAAACTGCAATATCTACTGTTAACACCTATTATTCTATCCATCCATCCATCCATCCATCCATCTATCCATCCAACAGTCCATCCATCCATCTTCCATTCACATATCCAGCACCAAGATCCATCCAATATTTTGATGGAAGA
>JAODKF010000103.1:18300833-18338786 GCA_026779585.1 Mormyrus proboscirostris
ATCCATCCAACAGTCCATCCATCCATCTTCCATTCACATATCCAGCACCAAGATCCATCCAATATTTTGATGGAAGAGGACCCTAACCCTCTTCCGGGAATCACAGGCCACAAGGCAGGGGGACATCACGCATATAACGGCACGTTTTCATACATATTTTAATTCGAGAGATGGCTAGATGCTGATGCATGAATATCCGCTAAAGCACTGATGGATGTGGAACCTACATATCTATTCCATCTATCAATCAAACATATGCCCTTGGACACCAGACCGTCAGAGGTTCATTGCTAACTGTTCATGAACTTGACGCATGTCCTGACACTGACATCATTCATGTCTTTATCCATTCCGCAGAATGACATTATTTTATTTAAAAACTAGACAATCAAACCACTGTACTGCATCGCAACGATGGCCCCAAGTGAGAGCACACCAGCAGCACAATAACCAAATGACCTCTGGGGGAAGATGGTGGCGCAGGAGGAGTGCTATCGTTCGGCAACCGGAAGGTTGCAGGTTCAAGCCCTGAGTCCTTCTGACCCCATCCAAGTGTCCTTGAGCAAGACACTGATCCCCTAATTGCTCCCGGTGAGCAGGTTGGCACCTTGCATGGCAGCCTTTGCCACTGGTGTGTGAATCCAGGGTGTGAGGCCTGTATTGTAAAGAGCTTTCAGTACTTGTAGGAGTAGAAAAGCACTATATAAATGCAGTCCATTTACCTGAAATTATGTACTTGGGTCAAAAGGCACAATTTTGTTAGAAAACAATGGTGCTTTGCATTCTTCATAATTGGTTTGGTTAAATGTGAAACCTGGAAAAGAACAAAGGGGCAACTGTGGGAAAATATAACTGAGCCAGATAGCACACGGCCAAAATCAAAACTCCCCGGTGGTTTAAAAAGAAATCCTGAAAGTAAAATTTATGATGAGCAGGAAAAAAAGAGAAGAAAGAAAGCAGTACATTGAATCTTTCTGGGTTAATCATGGAAAACACACTATAGGAATCCCTTGCATGATTATAATTATTGCAGATTGATTGAGGACTAACAATTTCCTGTTGATTCTGGTTGCTTAGATATGTAAGAAAGAAGTGGAACTGCAGGTCTCATTTATCAATGCATCAGATGTCACATGAGCAGATCATGGAAACATTGCTTTACAGTCTCAGACACAAAGGAAATAAGCTGCCACACTTCAGTTTAATGTCACTATTCATTCATCCATTCATCTCACAGCAGCTTATCCTGCTCTGCGTTATGGGGACCTGCTCCCACCTCAGTCATTGTTTTACACACACAAGGTGAAACTGCAGAAAAATCTATAGGTCAGAAAGTTAAGTGTCTAACTGGAGCCGGAACATTTTCCAATGAGCTCCTAAACAAACAAAGCATAACAGCTGCCTGGCTAATATCCAGCTTCTTTACTTGAGCTTCACTTCTTTACTGTGAATAAAACGGCAATCAACATAGACATATCCAGTATTACAATACTGAAATCTGTCTACTTAACATAATCAGAATGGCAAAGTGTTACATTTCTTTTATAATAATATCTATTGCATTCCAGATAAGAAAGTATATGAAAATATCATACAAACATAGTCTAATCCATATTCTGTTTTGGCACCTTGGCCTTGCAGTTCATGATTGTTGATTACATGAATTTGGTAATCACACACATGGTCGGGGGAGGGACAGTGGTACGTGGAACAGGATAATTCTTTGAGCCCCTGTGAGTCCACTGGGAAATCATGTTAACCTCTGGACCTATGTAAAGGTTTTAAATAATTCTTAGTTGTGTGTTACCCCGGCAGGTTATTGGTGTTTCTCACTGGATTGTGCATGCTTTGGTACTGAGGGGTTACATGTTGTGTTCCCTGTCAAACACAGCACCAATGGAACCTAAGAAAGCAAATACATTTCCCGCAGGTAAGAATGGTTACTTCTTTACTGCCTTTGGAGTTTCCCCTCTGAATCTTTAATGCAGCTTGGTATTGCATGTTAAGGCAAGATAAAGCAAACTCAACTGATTTTAAAAATCATGCATTTATGTATGTAAGGGCATGAGGTATTTAGTAATGATAAATGTTCTCCTCTAATTTCTATGATATATAAATGCATCATAATGCAAGCTTTAAAAAATACTAAAACATCTGCTTGCAGTATGTTCCAGTACTATATCTGTAATCATGCTGTTTGAATTTCAGTAACAAACAGAAGATACAACAGAAGATAATATTTATGTTAACTATTTGAGATAATGTTCCGGTAGCATAAAGCTTAAAAAATCAGAATGCAAGTTAGTCCTTTGCAGACATTTACTCTGCACATAGTTAGAAAATTTTAGACTGTTATGATATTACTCTTGAAAATCAGAGTAACTTTATACCATATTCACTAATCAATAAGTCTAAATAAGAGGAATGCATCAGGCAAGAATTACGGTAGGTTCCAATAACAAAATACCCGTATGATAAATTTCTCTTTGGTCTGTCCAGTGACCCCTCATGGGCTTGATGTTGCTGTTCTTGATTTGCTGATCATGAATGAGTCTGTCCATTTGATCACCAGCATTCTGGCTTCCCAGTTTGCTTGAGCTTCTTCTGGTGCCCTTTGTAGTACCAGGCCTCCTCCTCCAGTTGCCCTTTGCAGTACCAGGCCTCCTCCTCCAGCTGCCCTTTGCAGTACCAGGCCTCCTCCTCCAGTTGCCCTTTGCAGTACCAGGCTTCCTCCTACAGTTGCCCTTTGCAGTACCAGGCCTCCTCCTCCAGTTGCCCTTTGCAGTACCAGGCTTCCTCCTCCAGTTGCCCTTTGCAGTACCAGGCCTCCTCCTCCAGTTGCCCTTTGCAGTACCCGGGCTCCTCATCCTGGCCATTTTATATTGACAGTTCCCTCATAGCTGTTTTTTTTCCTCTAGTACCATTACCTGCTGGTTCCAGTTTGTCTACGGTGGTTGCTTCTTGGCTAGACACCATGTCCTCACTCCCTGCTCAGAGCAGCTTCCACTCTGGCCCGAAGTCCTTTCCGCAGTCGTGCCTCTTGCACTAGTGTCTTGGCAGACATAACTGTTTCCCTGACTTATGGTGCCCAAGGAGCTTTTTGTTGTGCCCTTGGTGTTTTTGCAGTTATTTCCCTGGCCTTTTACTGCTTACCCCCCCTCATGGCATGATGCAGGACCCAACTACAGTAGCTGCCTGGTCCCATGCATTTGTGGTCTCTGCCCCGTATTGCTTTTCCACTTCTCACTTTCTCTGTACCTTCTAGGCCTTGACTAAACCCCTAGTGCTCCCTTGTTCACTGATATAACCCTCCCCAGCATTCCAGACCCACTGTCTGTCCTCCACACTTGATACTTCCTCCTAGCTCAGTGATTATCTGTCTCTCTTAGCTTCTCCAATGTTTACCTACTTTTGCTCACTTCATCAAAGCAATCTATTCTGTTACTACTTCTTCAGCATTTGAAGATCTTTCTATTCATTTTAGGTAGTCTCCATTTTGCATGTGCTCCTAAAATCATTCCCACCAAATGTTCTGCTGGCGTGTCCCAGAAGAATTAGCACTGTTATCGGGCAGCTCTTGAATTCAGCCTTTATTGAAGAGTCTTGGCTTAATCAATCATGCAGATTACTTAGGTGCCTTATTTAAACTCAAACTGCATTCTACAGCTGGAACGTCCTCAATACCCTGGCTTCGGTCCATATCCTCCACCTCTTTTGTGATTCAAAGATCCATCTGATCGCCTCAAAAGACTACCATGACCATGGCGCCCTGTATATATACGCATCAGCAAGAAACAGATGTGCTTTGATTTCCAAAGGTAGTCGTTCCTTATTAAGCTGCCACTTCTACCATTTCTGAGGTATTGCAGTAGAGCACATGTCCCAACTGCATATGTTAATGTGCATCCCAGAGACGTGCAGAACTAGCACACTGCTTATCAACTCATGTAGATGTCAAAGCACTGCACAAGCTCACATTAATTTAACACTGCCAGCTTCCACACTCAACACCATAGACCAACACTTTCTGCTTCTTTGCCCTCAAACAGACTTTTCCCAGGTTTGTAACGTGTAACTCTTTATCACTTACGCCTCTCAAAGTCAGTCATTTACGTTGTTATTGTGAATAGTATATCTCAGCAGCGTTTTCACACCTGTAGTTCAGTTTCTCTGGTCCGAATCAGTTTATGAGTTGGTAGACTTGTAGCAGTTTCCCTTCGGTTTGGTTTGCTTTCACATAGAAAAATTCAAGTGAAGAAAGATTTCAGCACTACAAAACATGTGAGACCCTTCATTCTGCGTATTGGTCAGTAGTGTCGTGTGGTGGGAGCAAGAAGGTAATAGAGGAAGGGCCTGTATTCTGCACTATGCATTCGAACACCTCTGAATTTTGTGCATTAATACGTTGTTTTTTTTACTTTCGCACAGCACTGGCCAATCAACCAGGCAAATCCTCTTTCCTTCAGCCATTGACTGAACATTTTGAAATTTTGGAAGTTTTTATGAAGTTTTTACGAGGTTTTATGAGGTGTTTTTAGGAGCTGACAGATGTAGTCATCCGTCTAGATTTCAAGAAGGCAACGTACCTCGCTGCTAGGCCAAGGAACTCGGTTCATTTCTCCCTCTCTGCCAAGCTGCTGCTCCTGGTTTGCATCCTTTCCCACATCGCAAAAAGCAAAGCACGCCGGGGTATGGGAGCCGTTTAGCTTAAAATCGCAGAGCAAAACTGGATATTGGGTCGGAATGAGGTTGAATCACGTTCACACCACGAACAAACTGCTCCAGAATTCATTTGGGACAGGACCAAGACCAAGTCCTCTGAAGGGTCTTGGTCTGATTGTTTTGGTCCAAACCCGGGTACAGTTATTGTCACACCTACCAAAAGGAATAGCACCAAGGGGGAAATTGAACCACATTTCGTTTTAACTGTTCCAGTGTGAAAACATCCTCAGAATAATATAAAGGTTTTAAATAGACAAAAATGACCCAGTATTGCCTGATCCTCAAATTATTCTACTAAAAATCATTAGCCACTGGAATTCTAACAGTTACCTACCAAACAGCCAATTGCCCTTATACCCTTATGCATTTTTTCCTCCTCCACTATTAAAAAAATCACATCCATACAAATATTGCTTTATAAAATCTCCATCCACATGAAAAAACACTAAAAACATGCTGTCAAGAGCAAACTCACCTAAGGTGAACAGCGAACCGTGCACACACTGACGTCAAACAAAGTAGATAATGCACACTTTGACGTTACAAGCCAAAAACGCCATTCTCCCTGTCTACATATTGGCGCTGAAAACAGAGTTTATGGAAATCTTCACCGGGGATGGAGTTTATGACCTAAAAATCCATTTCCATATGAATGAAAGATCAAAACGCATAGAAAAAGCTACATTTTAAAAAATGTGCGTGTACGTGTGGATAAGGCCTTGGATAAGGCCTTGGATAAGGGATAAGGCCTTTGCTCAGTCCATTTGTTCATCCATATTTTTCCCCATTGTTATTTTATTCAACAAAGCAAAACCCAACATCTTTCCAGCACATTTCTTGACAAAATGCTAATTTTTACATTCTTTTAATTCAGATAAATTTTATATGCCACTTAACAAAATGAACCACAGAAAAATGAAAAAAAAAATACCTGTATAATATGCCTGCTGTTTACCCAGTAATAAATTATATGAGAGTAAAGGAGTTTGTTAGTTTCTAAAAACATGTATATAGGTTCATAAGTATTTTTAACAGGGTATTCTAGATGTATGAATCTTTCTATGAGCTCAAATAAAACACTACAGGGTTTTTGGACAAGGGAACGGCATCTCAAAAGTGTCAACTGTCAATAAGAAACTTTGAAATTGTGCTTTTAGCATCTCAAGAAGGCGCTGGCATGCTAAAATGCTGCATGTTACAATACTGCTTTTGCATATTGTACAATACTCAGTCACACATGATTTTGTGCAGTAGAAAGAAATCTTATGACGTCCTTTATTATTTTATGATGAATTTTAGAAAGATTAAGCGCACAAGTTAAGGTCATTATATTCATTCAATGATGAAGAGTTATAGTTTAGTATTTTCTGTGGAAAACAAAGCTCCCTGGAATTTTCTTTAGATTATTATGTCAGGTTTAAAAATAAATGCTTTTCACTGGTTTTAAACATGATGACAATCAACTAGAGCATGGCAGTGATATGAATAATACTGCAAGAATGGTTCCCATTACCAAGTTCTTCACAAAGGTACTATACCTGCCACAATCTCACAAATTAAAAATGACTGCTTATATCACTTTTGGAAGTTGCGTGCCTGCAGTCTCCCTTTAGACATCTCCAACAGAAGACATCCAAGGGAAATGTGGTATGCTAATGGTAACTGTGCATAGCAATCTGATCGTATCACAGTCAAGATAAGTATAAGGGGCAAGTGAATTTTCTACTTTAGATGGAAAAATCTGCATAGCGCCATGTCACCTGGTAAAATATCATTATTCATATTCAGGCGTCAAACAGGATCTACCAAGCGAGTGGACTTAAACCATGTAAAATGACCCGTTTCTTGGTGGAGGAGAATGGAGCTTGCTTATGGGCATAACCGGAGGTCTTGAAGGAAAACCAGGACCTCCTCGGAATAACAATGAACACACCTGTCTGCAGTGCTTTACCAAGTAATGTCTACTTATCAGTTCTTCTAGCAAATAACCTACTGCCTCTATAAACAAGGTAATGACGTATCCATCCAGTACGGAAAACAAACTCATTAAAATCATCCGTCCAAGATAAATTGTTTAGCTCTGTTTCTGAAATTATAGTAAAAATAAGAAAACAAAAATGTCTGTTTTGTATTTTTAGTGGTGGCCCAAGATCAAATTAACTGCCATTGTTTAGAAATTCAGATTTGGTGGCCTCACAATTCTTCACAGATATTCATGGTCACCCTTTACTTGTCACCAGCATCTGCTGAATTTGTATTGTACCTCAGCATAATTACCAGCTTTGCTGGCCTTCTTCCATTTTAACATATGACAGAACATTAGTTGGAGCATTTTCTATAAACAAACATGAGCATAAATATGCACAATTGTTTGACCTTTTTAAACCATAAAATAAATAATACTTGCAAAGACACCCAATATCATAAATAAATCTAAACAGTTTATACATTTGCTATTTCTGTTAAGAGGTAATTTACTTGAGATATTTGCCCCTAAATGTTGCCTCTTTTACTGTTTATATTTCTGAAAGGGGTAGCACTTGTATTCATGGGAGCGTATCATATTGTTCTAGACGTGCCTTCATGTCATCATCACACACAGGGCCATACCTAACATCCATCCATTCAAAAGGCGTGTCATAGGGGGACGTGTTGGAGCTGCTTCCATTCAGCGTAGGACACCCTGAATGAGACAGTATTCAGTCTCAGGGAACATACACACACTATGGACACATTGCAGACGCTGTTACTCCTAACCGTACAATGTGTGTAAGTTTAATTCTGATAAAATGATGCCAGTATTCCACCCATGGCGTTCCCTGTCTTATTTCCTGTGTGTCCTGGAATAAACTATAGGAGCACTGTTACTGTTTCCTGAGTAAGCCGTACTGCGCATCTTTGTATATATGTATGTTCGTATGCATGTAGGGCTGATCTGGGAGTAGATTTTGCCTGTGGACTCTGGCATCCTCAAAAGCCCCATGAACATTTGCCAAGTGATACATTTTGCTGGACAATTTTGCCAGTCCATCGAGGAAGAACTCCCTATGCGAAATGTCTGTGTATATAGTATGTATGTATGTATGTATGTATCTGTGGATCGAAATAAATTCATTTTTTTCACTGTGTCATTTTGTTGCTCCATCTGTTACAGCTTCAGGAGATGACATTTGTCATTTTATACAGCTGCTATGGAGTTCTGGGTTTTTCATGGAGTCTTTTTTTGGATAACATTGTTTGACTGGTTTTGGTTAACTGAACAATGCATATCTAAAAACTCATAATGATCATTTTTAGGAGTCAAACTCAAAGGTTTTCTCCATAAGGGTTTGAGGAATACCTTTCTTTTCCCTCTATTGGCAAATTGGATTTTTTTAGTCAGGAGAGTAAACTGTACAGCACTTGTGACATCCTGTTTGTAAAAATGTGGCACGTTAAATTAAATTTTATTGGATCTGATTGATGTCCCACGCTTGCAGTTGTCTCAGTGGGCTTGATAAAATTGCCAAAATATTTCACTATGACAGAATGTAACTGTGAGGCTCCGGTCTTCTAGAAATTTGGAGGAATCATTGCAAGTTTATGGTAACATTGCATTTTTCACAGGTATGCATAAGAACTGCTTTCAAAGGATTCATGGTGCATTTTTTGCAATTTTTATAATCCTGAAAATATTAGTCATTTTCATATTTACACTAACAAATGGAGTTTAGACTTTTATTATACCTTATACTTTTATTATTATCATAAAGAATATTTACTAAAACACAAGCTTACCATTAATGAACTGTAATGTATTATTTTAATAAGTGCTCATTATCAGGACTTATGTTACATTACTCAGGGTTCCTGCATCAAGGATCACCGCTTGTTGTTCAATATTGCCTGCAGTGAGTCTGTGCACTAATCCTCACAAGTACCATTAAGAGCAATACAGCCCAATCCCTGACACCCAATAGAGGTTATTGTGTGGCACAATTGTTCCATCAGCGTAAGACACACACTACCTTTCGTGCCCAGCCAGTCTAGAGGTGCACAGCACCGGGCATAAGCACAGCTTAATAGAGGTGACCAAAGCTATTGGGAACAGGGCAACAGAGATCTTAGATAACCCAACAGCAATATTTGTATGTGAGATTGGTGTAATCCGGATTTTAGTTTAGATTCAGGTAGAGAAAGGGCCAGCTCTCGGCTCTCCCCACCATTCTGTTTGTTTCATTTTTACTGCTCCATTCTTTCATTTTTAGGAGATATTGGTTTCATTAAAGGAAGATTTTGCAATATCTTGAAAGCTGTTGCTTTTTTTTTGACATGAATTGTTCAACAGCACTGATTCATGTCCAAATATACTCAACAATATTGAGCTTTTTGTGTTAATTACATAGACAAATAGAAGTCAAAGCTAAAACCGGTATATTTTACCTTAAACAGCAGCCACCAATCTTAGAATTAAATTCTCTATTATATAAGACTAGCTCAAAAAATGGCTGAAATGTATATACTGAAAGTGGTTTTGATATTCTAAGAAAGAAAAAAAAAATTAACTAACTCCTGCAATAGATTTTTTTAAAGTAGCAAGATGGCCATCCATTCATTTTCTAAACATTACTGGGTTTTGGGGTTGGGGTAGCACAGGACACAAGTGGAACAGCCTGTACAGGATGATAGTCCAATGTAGAGCAACACATAGAAATTCACACAACCTTAGACTACAGATAATTCAGAGTCACCAAATCATCTCTGCATTTCCTTGAGCTGTGGGAGAAAACCAAAGTACTCAGAGAAAATCCACACAGCAAGTGTAAGAATGTGGGGGAGGCAGTCAAAGTGCTGCCCACGATACAATGTTCTCCAAAATATATTGATTTCACAGAACTCTGTTCCATTATTCCTGGAAAGCTGTATAGGATACACACTTGAAATGGTTCTGGAACCTGCCAATTATGTGAACTGCCCCCTTGTTTTTCAATATACATACTGTGAGCCCTAAAGGGGAAAATACCCAGAAACTCACAAGAGCAAATATCGTACAGCCATGCCTATAGTGGTTAGCCTAAAGCAGATTGTTTATGAAGGGTTTTATGTGAAGTATAAAACCTATACATTCTTTGTTCAAGAAGTTTACTGCATTTAATTAGTTTTTAAAAGTTCTGTCCTGTGAAGTGTTATTTGTTATAAGTTGTTAAAGCTATTGAACTTTGTGGAGGTTAGTTGTACAATTTACAAAATCTAATGCCTGGCTAGACTGAATTTTAAGATATCCAGAAAAGCTGATGGGTGTAAAATGTATTAACAAAATCTGCATGTTTAGCACATTTTAACTCCCCCCGTAGCTTAATGAGAACCACATTTTCAGATGTAACACAAACTATCATAGCTGGTTTCTGACTGATGCATTGTTTACACTATAATGGACAAATATATTTCTTTTTCTCTTTATTAAACTCAGCTTCGGGGGGAGGGGGGTGATATTGACTCCTACATTGCAACAGATTTATTTTTTTCTTTTGAATATTATAAAGTCAATGTTTGAACTCTTACACTTCTCTCTTCGGAGATCCTCCATCTTGTAGCAGTACCCAGGGCCGCTATAAAGGAAGAAGTCCAGCTCCATTGGAATTATCACTAATATTTTAATTTCACAAAGTTGAAACCTGGTCTTTATACTTCAGTTACACTTATAAATTGCTTACTTGTGAGATTCCGTGTTTTTACTTCAGCTTAATAGTGTTTGTAAGAAGCAAATTGTTTTTATTAGCATTTTCAGCAGGACACTAAGCAGTGGGATGCTATAATGCCATAAATATAGATCCCCTTAAAAATCACTTGACAAAATACTGCTTTTGGGTGGTTTAAATGACAGCCAATTTGGCAGCTTGCAAGGGCTCAATAGCCTTCGACCATGAAGAAAAAGAATAGTTCATTAAACTACTTTACTGATAAACACCATGGTCACATAAGAGATGCAATCATAAAGTCTGTGAAAACAAAAACAAACAGAGATAGACCGACAGAGAGACAGACAGACAGAAATGTTGGGATCCCTGCCAATGTTTGAAATGCTTTCTGTCCTTAGTGCACCATCTGACTGGCTAATTGCCTGCTGCATAGTCAGTGCTGCAGGCTGCTTCCCTCCACTACAAAAGTTAAACTTCCTATTTGCATTTATACACTCTGAAGGATAAAAGTATGCTACCACAAACATCGGTAAAGAGGGACATGTAGTTTATTCTGGGTGCTCATAACAGAACAAGCATTTTAAATGTCACTCGATCAATCAATCAATCAAGCAACAAACCAGTTAATCAAAGTTTTCTTTGTTTCATGAACAGTTAAATTCAGTACAATGTGCAGTTCTTACAGCTTTTTTAAGCTAATTAAATAATTTACCTTTTCTCAATAAACCTGTTAGTGTCATTATTGCATAGTAAGGAATTATAGTGTACAGCATGTCAGACTTATACATTGCAAAATTATTGCGAAAGTCAAACTGGAGCATCTTATGAGGCATGGGCACACATTCCCTTCCTGACAGACATTTCATGGTCTTAGAGAAGGAGGTAAAGGTTCTCAGCTTATTGAACTCAATGCACATTTCAAATGGAGAGGTTGAGGTAAATGATGAAGAAGATCAAGGAGTACTTACTGCAAACATCAAAAGATGCTTTGATCTACTAACTGACAAAATAGACAAGGATTCAGGATATTGCCTGAAGGTGTGGCTAATTATAAACAACGTTAATGCAGATAACTTCGCTGTCGGTTTCAAAGCCTTGATAACCAACTCGACTGAAATGTTAAAACAAGACATGGTGAAGTACTTGCTTCAATATGGAAGAGTATCACGGCCACCTAAAAAGAAAATAAATAAATAAATAAAAAACTCGAGATTAAAGTTGAAATAAACTTTAAAGAAAAAGTCAAAAGTTAAAAACAGTAGAAACTTGCCAGTGACTGTGAGATGTCGTAGGAGATTAATTGTCTTAAATGATGACACTATGCATCCAGCTCCTTTCTGGGTAGTGGTCTCCAACTTTTATCCCAGTGCTACCAAATCCTGACGGCATATTTTGCTGACTGAGGGGCAAAGGGTTTAGGTTTGGGAGCAAATCAGCTCCCCCCCCAAACACCTACAGATCTCCCACAAACACAAGCAAATCATTTTGCAAGCCACCACTTTGGGAATCGATGTGCTATGTGAAGCTATTGGTAGGATTCAGCTTTTACCTCAAAACTTCTTACTTTAAATGCAAATATTTATTTTTACATTAATCTCAAAATGTTTGATTTTAATATTGAAAATTTCTTTCAAGTTTAATTGTAAAACTTTAATCTCAAAATGTATTACATTTTTTCCCTTCTAGATGGAAACATTTCTCTTCCTAACTTCAAAAAATGAAAATACAAGGAAATAAAACTTATTCAAAAGAAAAACACCATTCTTAATTATCATCAGCATCATGGTATTTAATGGACTGGTCTCACCAGCTGGTCTCAATTATAGCTTTATAGATATGAAAGTATGAAATTCTATGGACACTTGGCTGGGAGGTGACTGATAGCTAGTTTGCATAGTTTGCACTGGTCTAACATAGAAATAAACACTGCAACTGGGATTCATATATGAAATTTAAGAAATTTATGTCAGTTGAAGGCTAACTACCTTTAATTTGACATGCCACCCGAGACTAAAGGCAGCAAGCATCTTCAGTTACCGTGTGCACAGTACATGCAGCAGGCGATGATAGAGAGGCAGCACTTTTCTCCTGCATTTACCAGATCAGGGTTCATAGTCCTGTTAACGAGCTCTGAGCAAGATCCCAAACTAAGGGCGTCAAGCAGCAATTAGTGTCAATCAACATAATTAAAGAAATACAACATTTTACCTCTGGCCTAGTAATCCCAGTGGTTCCAACTCTGCGGATTACAAGAAGGCACTGTCCTCCACAGAGGAGGTTTTCTCTCACGCAGAACAGGTGCTGGGGCAAAGTTTCAGACACAAAGGATAGCCAATTATAGTAATCTGTGCTTGCAACCTGCATAGAACCCTGGGGAAAGTTCACCTCTTGTTTTGACACATACTTATCACAGAGACCAATGACTTCTGCTCCCCTACTAAACTGGCAGACTTCTTCATGAAGAACCTTACTTTAATATGCTAATTTTATGGAAGGTTCTTTCTGTTTCTCCACTCCCATCACTCTCTTCAAGGAGACTCACTAAATAAAAACCCCAGTCTCTCATGGAGTTTTTCCATGAAAGCTGTTTCCTGTAGCACAACAATAATCTATTTTAAAAATAAAACTAATCCATGGTGACATGCTCCCTAGGCATGCAACACTGTGGTCTCACACTTCTTCATCTTCTTCCAGTGTTTGCATACAGTTTAAGAGGGTTTGTGTTTCTTTATGACCCATAGTATGTATCCCAAAATGGACACGAACCTCATCCAGACTGGCCACAGTTTAGTGCTTTCTGGAATAGGCTCCATGCTCACCAAATCCCTGCCCGGGAAAACAATCTTAAAAACCAGGAGTACAGAATGAAAAAACATCGTAATGTACACTATCCAGGTGTGTTCAGAGCAATAACCTCTGCTATTTAATGTTTCCTGTGCTAATATATATATAGCATATCATGTAAATAATCCGTACATATACAAACCAAATTATTGACCTCCAAAGTTGGATCAACTTTGCTTGTATGGAATAAGAAAGTTTTAAGCATGTGTTAATGTTATGTATTAAATATTAAATATTAATAACATTTCCAAAGCAGATATATGCGATCTGAATATTAAAAAATTAACAAGGAGAAAAGAGTAGCATAAATTTCATGGGTAGTGAATTATAAAGTTACAGTGAAAGTATGTGTGGAAAATAAATGTATTATAAGATTTAAAGCCATTGTATAAACAACAATATGACATTGATCCACTTGTCTGATAGGCAAGGTCAACTTGCAATCATAACTCCTATCACTTAGACAACTCAGCAAAGTAGAGGAACAGACCTGGAATGTGCAGTTTTTTCAAATGCATTTTATAAAATTGGGTTATATTAATATTTGTTTTTTCCATAAATATTTTAGGCACATATACATCACGTTATTATTGTCATTAGCCCAAAAATTCTCAGTTTAAAATATTAATTATTTTCATCCATATGAATAAAAATTATATCATTAACAAGACTGATGCAAACTAAACACTTGTTGAAAGCGCAGGATGCATTTCTGTGTTCATGGGACATAATTTGTTTCGCAGTGATGCATGTTATTCATAAATCAACATGCATACGTATTAATTTTATGAAAAGGGTGTCAATGATTATGTACAGTGTTCATAGAAAATCTGGGATACTTGCTTAATTCAGTAAAAATGCTGCATATTTTTGGATTTATAACAAAAATCATTACTCTATTCATGTGTGTGTGTGTATATATGGACTTTTGTTATGAAACCAATAAATTTGCGACAACTTCACAGAACTAAGCAAGTATCCCAAGATGTTCAGTGAGCATTGTGTACACCACACATCACCTGGCACCACGTCCTCATAAATCCAGAAGTCACTGTCAATAGACACTGCTGAAATCTCTTTTATTCTTCACCTCTTTATTACTGTGAAATTGAGGTTTCGAATACAAAACAACTTCTTCATGCCATGACTATATCATTTGAATATAGCCGCTCTTGCATCATGTGTACTATTTTAATTTTAAATTAGCATACAATTTTAATAACTTTGGTAGTAAACAAGCAGGTACAGAAAAGGGATGGATGGAAGTTCAGAGGTCCATTAAATCCAAATGCATTTAGAAATAACAAAAATCATCTTTCTAAATAAATGTATCAGTTGATTGACCAGTGCGTAATCATGACGCACAGAATATACAGAATATACTGTATTTGTCTTAGTCATTTATTATTTAAAATGTTATTTAAATGTTGATTGATGGTTAATTCATTTCACAATATTTATGTTCTTCAAGTTATTACATGAATGGTCATCCTACTTTGGTGAAAACATGCATCCAAGAGTCACTGCAATATGAATCTGCACATTAAAGTGATTTTTACTTTTCGAACAGCACATTTCATTTGACCAGTAAGGAATCCAAGATGATCACAAAAAAGGTACACAGCTTCCATTATGGAATTACGACATGATGGACTGTCAGACTTCCTCTTCTTCAATGTTCTTCCTGGTTTTTTTGGACAACAACCAATTTAAAAACGGCACCCAGTTGGTCAAAATGCAGTCCCAGTCAGCGATATCTCCCCGTGGCTGTGCTGAACAGTACAGCTTGCATGATGATAAATAGCCAATGACCAAGAGAGCTGTGTTCTGAAGCTACACATTGTCTGTCCTTGGCGCTCCCAGGAATCCAAGGGAGGACACACTTTGTCTCTTACCCGTTAATACGTATGCATATGTATTAGTTCTGGCAAGTCAAATCAACTCTTCAATTGTTAACCTTTTGAATAAAAGCAAATTTTAGTAAAAGGAAAGAAAAACAATCTTATTATAGTTTCATATAGCTTTGGAAATGTGTGATCAATGTTTTTATTTATTGCTGATAAAAAGCACCTCTAATATTTTTATGAATACATATTATCACAGATGATTACTTTATATATTATCACCTCCTCTGAATATGACATAAAATATAGGATTTTAAAAAAGAGAAAACAATGCAACATGAATAAATAGTTCACGAAATTATTCAGTATCATATATGATGCACTAACATGCGTGCATTGTGCTCTAAAAGAAAGTGTAAATTTCTTCCTAGAGGTGTTTACACTTTGCTGAACCATATGTTGTGTATGTATAATCCTCTTATTTAGGTTGTCCCTTCATTGGCTAAAACAAAGAGCCAAAGATCAATAAAGGCTTCCCCTACTGGACCCCAGATCATTAAATTCAATACAACGATGAATTACCACCATATGGAAATGAGAGCTTCCCTCTCTAGGGCACAATACACTACTGGAGAATAGACAGCATGGCCACATAAGTGAGAATCAACCATCTTGCCAAGAGCAGAACTAATAGCGCACCTCATACTCCCTGGAGCATCGCACATCATTGACATTTTATGACTTCAGATCATACTCTAACTAAATTTGATCCTTCCAAAGGATGTTTTGCGAAGTAGTTACAGTCACCCTGGGTCAGTGCTACTGCCGGATGAATAGGCTGCCAGGGCAGCTGCTCTTCTGCCCTTTCTGCAGCCATGGGGCTCATCCCCGCCATTTCAGTGAATGATGCTTTCATTTGTGGGTGGAATGAGCATGTTTTTCATCCCCTCCCAAGATCCTCGCCTAAAGTCTGGCCTTTTATTACCACCCTGGAGAATTTCAGGTATAAATTTTGAATTGTAAGTTATTCCAATCATTTCAGATATAGGACCTTCAGACAGAATGATAGCAGAGTTTACAGAAATACTAACCTTTAAAATTTAAAATTTTAAATGCCTAAACCATATTTACTTCCTAAGTTTTACCTTTATGTAGCAGTAGTTATATTTCAATTTTGTTTTTAATTACTGTACTGATTGCAAAAAATGTCTTTTTTCCAGGGTGTATTATAGTATAATAGGATCATCTCTACACAGTAATAAATAAAGATGGTGTACTATGATGACAATATGATGTTTCTGTCAAAGCCGTTCCCATCCTTTTTCACCCAGTACTATGCCTATCGTCACACCCTGCCCATCTGACCCTCGTGTTTCCTGCCTGCCATGGCCCTAAGGAGCCATGCCTGTGAATCGTTTGGCTTTACCGCTTGTTCCTGCCCGTTTGTTTCTCACCCCGGCTGCCTCTTGTTTGCTCCCTGTGTATAAAAGTGCTTCTCAGTCCACTGTTCCCTAGTTCTGTCATCAATGTGAGGTCTATGTACCTGCCCCAGCTCTTCCCCACTCATTTATTTCTTGTTCTCTAACCTCTCATGGTCGGTTTCGTTTCCCAGCTCCTGTTTAAGTTCAATAAAGCCCTTTTGTTTTCTCTAATGCCTGTCCTCGACTCCTGTGATTACAGGCCATGACTGTCACGTGCAGGCGGAATGGAGGAAGCAGGAGCAGACATAAGGGCAAATGAAAGGGAGTTTATTAAAGGACAGATAAACAAATGGGATCACAGGGGATCAAAAAGGGGAGGCTTGGGCACAAGTAACAGGGGCAACACAACTTGAAAGACAGAACTGGAGCTCACAAGTGAAGCAGTTAAATATTAGGCCAACGAGTGAACAGAACGAGAGGCAGCTGGAGTGAATCACATGAGGGCTGGAACAAGAAGTAAGACAAACAAACACCGGGCATGGCTTGTTATAGGCAGGACAGTGACACCGATTATCAGTACCAGGACTACCAGTGATAATGAAAATCCAAAATGGATAAGGATGATTATTAGACAATAAATCCCTTTGATAACAAGGGTAAAAATGTATTTGTATTAATAAAATATTGTTCTAACTTAAAATTACTCAATATGGCAAAACTTTTTAAATTTGGTAATTCCTTAGGTTATAAGTTTTCAAAAGTGCTTTGAGTTTGATATTATTTTGTGGGTCCTTTAAAAAGAATCACATTCTGAACTTGAGATTTGAACTTAAAATTTGTTGGAATGAATGTCATGGTGGTTCACTGGGTCATATTCCTGTTTCAGATCTCCAGGCCAGAGGGCTTGAGTCATGTTCCTCTTTAGTGTGTGTGGAGTTTGCATGCTGCCCTGGAGTAATGATGGCTTCTGCTGGGATGCTTGGTTTCCTCCCACAGTCTAATGACACTGTTTAAGAACAATAGATGAATGGTACAGTAACGCTTTACGTTAACTACATCTTTATAATGCATTCATTATGCATTTATAGAATATTCAGTGCACCTTCATAATGCATTTATAATGCGTTCATAGAGCATTCATAAGCAGCATGTAAGTATACCTTCATAACATTGTCTAGACATGACAGTTGTAATATACATAAATAAACATTGTAATCATCATACTTTAAAAAGCTAGTTTTCATGTATATTAAAGCTGTTAAGGTATATATATACATGCTGCTAATGTAAAGAATGCAAAGGCAAAGTACTGATACACAGGTAAATAAGCATCTCTAAGTTGTCTGTTGTGTGCATTCTGTGATAGACTGCAACCCTGTTCAGAATGTTCCCCAACCTGCTGCCCAACGGTGCCTGTGATGGGCTCCAGACTCCCTGTGAGCCACTGGATAAGCCTTCAAAAGACGGAAGGATGGGCGGGCATTGTTATTGTTGTTATGCTATATAGGCATATGGCTGAAAAGCCTGTGATTTAATTACCTGGCACTTATGAATAACTTATGTGTAAACCTTTTAAGCCACTCAATAAATTGGTTGTATGTTAATACTGTTTCCATTTCAACACATCTCATTCATTATTGCAATTAGTTTCCTCCATTATAAGTGACCCTAGACAATGGAGCTAGACATAAATCAATATAATTAGACAAGCAACATTTATTCTGAATACATATCTGTATATTGTTGGATGGCAATCATGTTGTAACATGTATTAATCCTCTATACTGTACAACATAAATCAGCAGTGTTAATTTAACACCCAGTATGTCTATTTGATTTCTGAAAATACATACTTGGAAGACCTTGTACTTTACCACAGTCAGACAGAGTAATACATCATGTCTGCAAAGCAGTTAAACTTGATGGATATTTCTTACAGAGGAAATAACGTTTTTAGCAAGCAGAATCTAGGAGACATGGGTGTGAGATAAAATGCTTGTGTGATACAGGACAGTGGTCTTTCAGGATCAATGTTTTGATGGGTACAGGAATTGCATTTAGCAGTCATTGTAGAGGAGCATGATGCCCAACTGAACAGCTCAGCTTTGGAAGACTCAGCGTGCCTGGGTAATGGTAGCTGGCAGGGCAGCCGAGGGACGCTGGAGGGCATCCAGATGAACAAGAACAAATTGATTTAAATGGTGGAAATGTCAAAAAGTGCATTTTAGGGGAAAAATGTGTTTCCTCAGAGACTTTGATGGTGATTTCTTGGAATTTGGACTGAATTTGGAATTCAGTTAGAAAACTGCATTGTCTTGCGAATGATGTGGAGCTCAAGCAAAATATTATAATTGATAGAAAAATGGGACAATAAGAATGAGTTGAACACTATTAAATCACAGCCTCATTAGGCTAACATATGTGTGTGTGTGGGGGCGGGGTGCAGAGATCACATCTGGGGACCAAAATGTTCCCAAAGTGTGTTAGAATATCAAGCTCTTAAATAAACAGTCTACATTTCACTTAATAAGATCACACTAAAATGTTACTCAGGTAAAAGTAATCCAGTAAAACACTGCTCAAGAAAAAGTTAAAAAAAATCCTTGGTTTTAAAAGTGACCTACAGTAGGACTATCCTAAACTGACTCGAGGCAGTTTTGAATATAGCATTGTAAGTTACAATGCAGCACAATAAGGAAAACTGAGTCTCATATTTTGGTTTTATTCAGAAAAATTGGTGAAACTTTTCGAATCCGCTGGATGAGTGGCATGATTTTTTTATTCGGTGGAAAAGGAAGGATCGATCTAGGCATATGTGCCAGATTTAATTACGAATTATCAGTACGCTGCAGGCCTTTAGTTCGTCTCCCGTAAGAGATGAATTAGCTTAAAAAAAATCTCCTCTACAGAAAGTCATCCCATTCAATAATAACCATTACTGTAACAGTGGCTCTAGTGCTTCTCACTTTGAATATTGATAAAGGTCCTTTACCAAAATTAACCATGGTTTTACTATGAATAAATAACCATGGTTTACAACGGTTGTGGTTTTTCAAGGTTTTTTGGGTAACTATGGAAACCATGACTATGGTTTTATCATGGTTTCGCTACAGTTAAACCCTAGTATGATCTTGGTCATAAACCATGGCCTTTGTTTTACCATGGTGTTTCCAAACCATGGTAGTATTATGGGTAGTACCAAAGTACTATGAGGTACCATAGTAAAACTATGGTTACTGTATAAAAACCATAGGAAACCATAGTGAATTTTCATAAGGGGTTGAATGCTGGATGGCAGTTTCGGTACATTATCCGACATATTGTGCATCTCTATAAATCGATGTTCCATCTTCTAAAAGACAATATGTGATGCAAAATAAGAATAAAGAAGGAAATATATTTCTCAAGAATTGTAAGAGAAAATCATAACCTCGATTCTGAGTGAGAAAAACTGTGACTCATATCTTACGTTGAGCCCTACTCAGGTGCTCTGTATGCAATAGTATTTTTGTTTAACTGGGTACCGGACAAAATGTCACAAACACAGGAGCACGGACCAGGGAAACAGGCAAAGGAGATCAAAACGGGGGTAAAATAAAGGGTTTTAATCGAAAAGGCATAAGGCATAGACGCTTCACAACACTACAATGACAGAACTAGTGAAACAAACTCTGACGTGGACTTAAATACACGAAACTAATAAGGGCAACTCAAAACAGCTGGTAAACACCGGGAATTCACACGAGGTTAACGAGGGGGGCGTGGCACAGGAGGAGCAGCATGATCGGGGGGTGACACAAAAGGTGCTGGTACACAAAGGGTATATGAATGTGGAGGGGCAATAAGGTGATAATGGGCAATAAGGTGATAAGGGGTAATAATGTGGGCTCACGTCCCAGAATGCATGCAAAACACGGTGCTGAAAACATGCCGCATATTTCTAAGAATAAATCTAAAGTATTAAAATATGTGAAATTGCATGAAAGGGGCACATTAAATTAAAATACATATTTATTTAATTTTAATTTTTTAATCTGTTGTCTATGTTTTTGTTAACTAGAGAACTGCCAGATCTGCGCAAATAGGTGCTAGAACAGAGACAAACTAGCGATGTCCCAGAATGTGTTCTGGCAGGATTCAGCGCAAATCATTTTTGATAGCTGATGGTTGAGCAGAATGTATCAGAGTAAAAAGTATCAAAAAGTAAAAAGTCACCACTGTGAAAGTAAAAGTTACAAGTTAATATACTCAAATAAAGCACAAATTTGAAAAAAACTATTTAAATCCAGTAATTAAGTATTTGTACACTGTAACTTCTCACCTTTGAATGAGATTAAAAGACTTATGGTTCTTCTTCATGCTTTCAGTAATAGCCATCATGACCTTGTACTACATAAGAAGCTAGAAAAGGTGGATGAATGGATCAAACTCTGGATTCCAAATCTTAATGCTTCCTTTTTGAGCTGACATGAATGGCAAGTTGACAAATATTCTATGATGGCTTTTCTCCTTTATTTCATCTTATCAGACCTGATGACTTATGATAGACTGTAATGCCTTACAGCAAACTACTTTTATTACGTGTTTTCAAAATGGGAAATGTCTCATATGCAGTTGGTAAATACTGGATAGATATCTACAATTAGTAAATAAGGGAAAGATCTCTGGTAACGAACAGCAGATTTGAATTTGAAGTCCTGCATAGATAGCTACATTAATTCAAAACCCCCATTGGAAAAGCAATCAGCCCAGTGTTAATAAGTGTGAATTCAATATGTCACATTATCATTTACTGTCACATCTGTCAAATAATGTACAGTAACTTGTTCTGAATAAAAAATGAACATGGTTCAATTCAATAGTTGTGCACTTTAATCCGCATTAAATTAATCCATGTATCAATTGTACTAATTTTGACAATATATATTCTCCTTCCATTTAATGAATGGATAAAGTATCAAGAAAGTGTCCAAGAATAATAGTGTCTGAGAAATTTGAGGTGTTTCACATCACATGTATAATGAGGAAAAAAATGTTGGCAAAAATTTGCTGAAAGCAGTCATGATAATGCATTATAGAAACCTTTATAATGCAATATAATGCATTCATAAGCTACTATAAAACAGGTATATTTTTTAAATAAAAAGGCATAACACATAGCCATGTTTATTATGCATTATGAATGCTCTATGAAGTTCTCATCTGTAATACAAAATAGATAACTTCTACTGTAATGGCCATCATAATGGATTATGAAGGTATTTATAGTGCAATATAGATGAGAGCTTCATAGTGCACTCATAATGCATGATAAATTTGGTTATAATGTGTTATGCCTTTTTATAAATAGTTATAGCTGTGTTTGTAATACTTTATGAATGCATTATAATGCATTATGAATGTATCTATTATGCATTATGCATAATAATGCAGTAAAGTGTTACCGAAAAGTTCTTATAAATGTAATAGCTAAGTACTTGGCTAGGTTTTGAGTGGCCTGTCCACAATTCAGTTTATTTTTATAGACCCTGTACATTTTGTTGCTCGATTTTGCATGATTCTAAGTTTTTATGGAAACGCATCTGTCATGTTACAACAGAAAGAAGAGTTTAATGGAACAGATGCAATGGTTTCATAACTCTGACCATTTGTGGAAAAGTCAAGAACAATGTTTTTGAAATAAAAACACATTTGAAATTCAAATGCACTGATGACACTTTTTAACAAAGCAATTACAGAAGAAACATGAGTGCACATTAAAAGCAATAGTGCTGTTTGTGGCCGGAAAAGTAACTTCCACCATGGGTTGGAAAAGGTTTGCTTCATTTTTAGGTAATTGACAGAGGGATTATGTCGGTTTATCCCCCAGTGTAAAAGCATACTGTATAATGTAATGTGTTTAGTACTTGCTGCTAACTTTATGTGTAAGGACTGCTGAGTCCACAGAGAACTGTGTTAAATCTTCATGCTTTTATGCGAGACGTAGATGCAAAAGTAAGAAATTCATTGTTAGCTAGTGCTGTCTTTAACAAGTTGTGCTGCACTCAGTGTAACTATACAGTATTTATTCTTATGCCAAAACATAATTTATACATGTAAAGTCGATGTAAATCTTTGTTGAGACTAAGCACATCAAGTCCATCATCCATCAATTAAATTGATCCAGTTTATTCAAAAGGTTCTGAAATCTGGATCCACTGAAACCCAGGATACGAACCCTACAGCTTATGGGCATACTGTGTACTATGTTGGATTTATAACAAACGAGACACATCAGATACAACTTAATAATAAATCAAAAGTTTTTTTCCTATATGATAAAGGTATAGTAGAATGTTACATCACAGCAAAATTAATCTGTATAAGTATGCATGATGTGGCGGGTTAATCGCAAACATTCAGTAGCCCTGTATTATAATGCATAGAGTGCATATCTAAAGCTCAGTTATCAGCAGTAATGCAGGCAAGCCATAAGAATTGCAGCCCAGGTTTTTCCATATGCATCTATGTGTTCGGAAGTCTGTATTTTTTCCTGCCTTACCAACTTAACCAGTAAATTGATTTGAGAGGAAGTAAAATCTCATCTTATAAATTTCTTTCAGCATTAAATGCTGACACTGACATGTTAAACAGTTTAAAAAAAGACACATGGGGGTAGCGGTTCAACCAACATGTTTCTTCCTCTTTTAATGAGTAAAGCCAGAGGGAGGGAAAAGTTTCAATGTTCTATTAACTTTTGCAAAACTTCTGTGATGCATTTGTGGTTCTTTCATTAAGACACCCAGTGAATTTGAAGGGAATTAATGGTGGCTGTTGGGCTAAATTAATAATGTTTTTATTTCAAAATTTTAAAACATCATTTTTAGATAGTTTAGATTAGAACAAATAAAGAAATTCTTTAGTCAATAACATTATCACATGAATTATTGTATCTGAAAACATATGTATAGCACTAATGAGGATGGAGATGGCAAAACTGTAATGTACAGATATATTAAGAAAATGATTTTTGGTATGTTTGTCAAAGCTCTTTTGGCTATATGATAATTCATGGTGTTATGATGGAACAAATATCTCATAACTATTGAGCTAGATATACTTTTTCCTAATTTTGGAGTCGATTATATAACAGTATTATAAAATATATAAACGATTGCTGTAAACTTCAAAGTGCACCACATAGTCAAAATTATGTTTACACCCCAATTAATTAGAAAAATTGGCTAATGAAGTCACACCCATTGTTGACACGTGTATAATTAAGCACACAGCCACGTAATCTCCAAAAACTAACAATGGCAGCAGAACAGATGGCCGTACGGAAGAGGGTAGTGACTCATAGGATGCTCTCTCTGCAATAATTCAGGTTGCCGTATTTCTGCCCTGCTACATCTGCCCTGGTCAACGGACTGTGCATGAATTGTGAAAGGGAAACATTTGGAAGCCCATTCAGTTGGTTGGTTGGTATAAGCCTTGCAGAAAACTCACGGAAAAGTTCTTGATCACCCAGCAACCATACTCAACCTAATGACAGTAAATCCCACCAGTGATGTTCCAGCATCTAATCGAAAGCCTTTCCTGAAGAGGTCATGGAGTATGATCTCCGTTATCCTTGATAATAGCTTCACAAACACAAGGCATCTGGTTGGCATGTCTCAGTAAGAAATATCTCAACATATCTTTCCATGCTTTTTCATCAGTTCCTTGAGATATAAGGTGCTTGTGGCTTGCATTACTTTGATTCTTCTGTCTACACAATCCCACACAGATGATATTGGATTAGGGTCTGGAGACTGGGTAGGCTGACTGAAATGTCCTTCACTTTCCATTTTCATCAGATTGCTCTTGCACAATTCTGAAGTGCATCTATGTGTTGTGAAGTAGCAAATATGGACGCTTTGGTCTTAGGACAAGAAGAGCTGAGGCACCTCTGTGAGAAGAGTCCTCTTTAGGCTTCTTAAAACAATATGCTAAAAATCACCAAGTGTCACCAGCAAAGCTACTACCACCTCCTTCATGCTCAACAACTGAACACACACACGACTCATGTATTCTCCCAGCATCTCCTTTGGGCACAAAAATGTCAAATTTTGACTCATCGGATATGAGAAATCTAGTTTCTGTATTTTTGGTCCAGGTAAGTGTCTTACACTCTTATTCTGCAGCTGTTCTTTAAAGTGAGTCTTTCAGTTTGCTATATTTATAGTGACCACAAACCCCCATCTGTGAACAATAAATGATGTCAGCCTGACTAAACATGTGAGTTGACTCAGAAAACATCAAAAAGGCTCTTGTAGGCTCAGGCCACTGTTTGAGACAGAGCCATCATTAGAGGCCCTGACCAAAAGAGAAACATCCAATGCTAATGATAGGCTAAATAATAAGAAGTTATACATTCTTTAGTAGCACTTTACTTAAAGCTGCTATCTATGATGGATCACTGACACCTTCATAATGCATTATAATGGTAATAATAAAAATTAATAAAGCGTTACACCATCTTATATTGATTGATATAAGACATTATAGCATTGATTATAATGCTTCGTGAGCTCCAATAATGGTTTCATTTATAATGCAGCATAGATACCTTTAAAAACTCATTATAATTGTCTGTATAAGAATTAAGGATACTTACTTTGTACTGCATTTTGAAGGTACTGTATCTATAGTACATCATAGAGTTTCATAATGCATAATAAAAATGGCTATACTGTGCTATGCCTTACACTTATACACTTAATTTAAATCCTGTCATGGACATGCGATTGAATAGCGTAGGCTAATGCAACCTATGTGACCTCCCTACCGTTTGGCAATAGCTAGCTGGCTAATTGTTTATTTACTGGGGCCCTGAATAAGTTGACTTGCCCTGGTCCTCTCCTCTCCTCAGCAATGGGCATCGTTTTAACAATGTTGAGATTTATATTGAAATCTCATATTTCGAGTGATCGTTTCGTTGACATTTACAAGATTCGCATTTTTAAAACACAATTTACAAAGCATATAATTAAATGTGAATCACATCAATATAATTAATTTATTTTTTAATAGAAGTGTATACAGCATACATAATTATAAAAACCAGAGGTGGAGATTTCAGATCCAGACGGTACAAATCCAGATCAAGATTTTTTTTTTTCAACCAACCAGTTGAGTACTTTGTGACTGTGACTCTTTATACGCAACTGCTTGGTTGAAACAAAATCCTGATCTGGATTTATTCTCTCTGGACCTGAAATCTCCACCTCTGATAAAAACACAGATTCAAGTAGATGTACAAAAATTTTGATTGCTTTTCTTCTGTTGACAGTCTATCTAGGGGAAACACACACCTATAAGGCAAATTGGACAAACAGCTCAGGTCAGGTTAGGGAGCATGCAGTGATGCAGTGATGCAGTGTGTTACCACACCCACCACACAACAAAACATCTTGGGATCCCAGTTGGCGACCCCCCAGGCAGACACACGGTCCAGGAGGACAAACCAATTTGCCAAAATACCTCTTTAGACTGCAGAAACCAAAATACCCAGAGAAACCCACCCAAACATGGAAGGAACAGAAAAGCTCCACAAACAAAGCCCTGAGCTCTCTGGCCACAGTGCTGCCCAAAAACTACTCCAATTGTTCCAAGTATATGTATATTTTTATAGTTAGACTTGCAGGCAATATCAACATAATTTGTACAATTAGGCATAAGCAGTTTAACTCCATAATGTCTTTGCAGAGACATTAATTTCACATGATAGTTGCCAAAGGATTTGGTTATTTCAAACTGAAAGGATTAGAAAAATGTTAAAAAGATAATGCATTTTTTGATCATTATATTTCTCTTAGTCTCCAATACATAATGTCTCAGCCTGAAAACATTGAATGGTAGCAGAAAGGGGTTGTGGATTCTGTGAGTGGGCTGAAAAATATTTCAAACCACAGTGAATTACATATGTGTGTCCCTCAGGAATAGTTTTACAGCTGCCACTGTTTTTCCTCTGCTCCTGATGATGTTCTGCTATGAATGTATGAACTAGGTCACAGCTGAGAACATAAAAACGCATTTTATGAACGGCTGAAAAATGAACATCCTTGTTAACCTTCAGTTCATCTCACAGCGCAGAGACAAGTGCAAAAGGAACCATGATAAATCTTTAATTTGTTAAATTGAAAACGACATGACTACTTTATCTAAATTGAGGTATCCAGAACAGTTTATGGGATTATCACATTCCTCTCTGTTTCTTTTTGCTTTATTTTTCTATGAATGCAAGATATAATTATCCCAGAGAATTGGGAGAAAAAGCTAAATAAATAATGTAAGATAAGCCTTTATGCTTCCTATAAATATATATGGCCTTCATGCTAAACTCTAGTCATATTATTGAGTACTCGTGGGACCAGTAAGGCTGTGAAACCCTCAGTGGGTAGGATTATTTGTTTATCACTGTCCATTTCAAGCCAGTGCAAATCAGTAAAGTAACCAGTAGAGTTATACTCAGTGGTTTACACTGATGTCAGTACGTGATAGTCTCAGACTGAGTTTCAATGTAATAATCTTGTACTAAAAAAGGGCTAAAAGATTAAGAAACTGGGCTGTCCTGCAGCAGAGTGAAGAAGCAATTTATCTTGAAATTTTACAAAACTAGGTGAAGTCTAAGATGAATATGTTATATTAATCTAGTGAACATAAATTTAGGCAATGGAAAGAAATGTTGAGAAAAGGCTACAAGCACTTTAGCATAAAATGTATTCCTGGTACACCAAGGAACACTATTCAGAAGATTTTCTTTTCTGTCCGTAAGTTTATTGATTACACAAATAAATAATGTATAATGTAGTCAGACTTACCAAGAATTATCTTACGCACATCAAGACATATTACAAGTCCAGACAGGTACACTCTAAATAGGGCAGTGGTATTGTTTGAAGGATCTGTGTTAACAAAAACAAATTTATTTGAAAGGCAGTGTTTCACAATCTGTTGTATGAGAATCCTACACAAAACTGCTATTTTCAAATTTGTTTTTCACCACAGAATGTTTAAAGCTTTCTCAGAAGGGAAAATATTGTCTAATGATTTTATTTTTCCAATTTGCAAGCTTTCAAAGTAAACTTTTAAATTGTCTTTTGGTTTCCTACAAAAGCAGGTCTTGAGTGATGTACATTTACATTTACTGTATTTGGCAGACACCCTTAGCCAGAGTGACTTACATAAGTGGTTAGGAGTCTCGTCAGTGAATACATTCTGATACTGGTTCAAAAGAACCTGGCTATCACTCTAAAAACTCTGCTGGCAAGTAATAATTTTTTTTAAGTAACAGTATCATCCTGGAAGTGCTAATCCAAGTACTTCTGAAGGAGGTAGGTTTTTAGTCCTCATTTGAAGACACCCAATGACTCGCTGTTTGGACATAGGGGAAGTTCATTCCACGGCATAGATGCCGAAACAGCAAAGAGTCTATATGCATGACTTCCTTGATGTAAGTCATTCATTTCCCAATCCCTTACATTAATAATATTTTACATAAAAAGGATTTTGATGGATTTTGATATTCCCATATCATTCAAGAAAACATATAGCAAAAAAGTTAACCCTTTACTTGAAGCTGTCATTTTAAGAATTAAAGCAATATAGCAATTTATAATTACAGTTGTAAAGCATTATGTTCCCGGGTTCCAATGAAGCTCTCATCTATAATGCCCTATAGATACCTTGATAATGCGTCATAATGGTCAGTACAAAAATTAAGGATGATTTGTACTGCATTATGAAGGTATCTATAGTGCTTTACAACTAAGCTTCATAAAGCAGTCATAATGCATAATAGACACAGCTAGTTTTTCAGACATTTTTAGCCATGTTTATAATTCTTTATGCATTATAACATATTATGAATGTGTTCATAGATTCTTGCAGACATGGCATTCATGGAAAGTGTTTCCCAAAACACATAAGGCTGAATTTACTTGTAATACGTTCTAAAGACAACATATTAAATAAATGAAAAGACGAGGCATAAATTTACATACAGGCATACGTCGCCTTTTTGCATTAGCGTTTAAATTAACTCTATGTTTACATAATTCAAGTTTCATGTATGGTTTCTTTTTTATTTGTTTGTTTGTCTGAGTTTTTTCTGTGTTGCATGACAGATGTTATTTTCTTTTTCTATAAACTCGTTGGTTTTAATCGCTGTCACTCAAAGACATGAGAGGGCCCCTATCAAAAGTACCCCTTCCCACCCCCAAGCACAGCTACCATTACCCATGATCACACACTCATGCGATACACACACTCTAGTGTTTAAAACCATGGAAGTGTCCCCTTCGCTCCCTCGTTATGGGCAGCCCTGATTTTGATTAATTAGGCTTTTAAAGAGAATTCTGGAGCCGTAGGAGCACACCTCTTCTAAAACTGCTCCTATTCCCATTTTATTAATAAGTTACTTCATGTCCTAAAACCAAAAGACTTATAATTGCAATAATATAAACTATTAAGCAGAACTATCAGACAGACAAAGGGATGTATCAAAGGGATGACCGGTATTATGATATTTTAAAACAGCTTTAAAAACTGATGATGTGAAAATCTCACTATACAGTTGCCCCTTGACATCCACAAGGGATCGTTCCAAGACACCCTGTGGATACCAAAATCCATGGATTCTCAAATCCCTTATTTAAAATAGTATTTGTATATAACCCATACACATCCTCCTGTATGCTTCAAATCATCCCTAGATTGTTTATAATACCTAATGCGATGTAATAGCTACATTGCATTTCCTTTCTTTCAGAACTTACAGATTGCTTTCATTTAATGTATAATATATACCCCTTCTCTCTCTCTCTCTCTCTCTCTCTCTCTTTTTGTCTTTCTTTACATGGCAAATTCAAGATTTTGGGGATATTTCTGGAATATATATATTTTTTTCAATCCATGGTTGGTTGGACGGAACCCATGGATATGGATTTTTTTGCAAATAATTACATAGTATTTATTTGAAGGCTAGTAACATCCTGTATGCCATTATTTACCGATTATCTTATAGTGGATGTACAGGAGGCAGGAGAAAGTAACCAAACAACTTTGACAAGGGCCAAAATTTTGATGGCTAGATGATTGGGTTAGAGTATCTTCAGAATGGCAGGTCTTTGTTAGGTGTTCCTGCTATGCACTGGTCAGTATTTACCAAAAGGCTAACCTATCTGGTCCAATCCCACAGAAGAGCTTTTTCATTTCTGAAAAAGTCAGACAGGTGTCAGAACGCACAATGCATCGCAGCTTGCTGGATATCGGGCCACGTAGCCGCAGACTGCTCAGAGTGCCCATGCGGACCCCTGTGTACCGAGAAATCATCTACAATGGGTGAGTGAGCGACAGAACTGAACCATGGAGCAATGGAGGAAGGTGACCAGGTTTGATAGGTTCTATTTTATGTGGACAACCAGGTGCATCTGCATCATTTACCTGAGGAAGAGATGGCACCATATGTGCTATAGGAAGAAGGAATGCTGACAGAGTCAGTGTGACGCTTGAGCCAAAGTTCTGCTAAAACTTTGGGTCCTGGCATTCATGTGGATGTCAATTTGACATATGCTACCTGGCTAAACATTGTTGCAAATCAGCATTCACCCCTTCAGAGTAACAGTACTCCCTGGTGGGAGTGGCCTCATTCAGCAGGATAATGCCCCCTGCCACACTGAAAAAAATATTCAAGGATGGTTTGAGGAACATGAAAAAGGGGTTGACTTGGCCTCCAAACGCCCCCAGATCTCAATCCAATCGAGCATCTGTGGTTTGTGCTGAACAAACAAGTCTGATCCATGGAGGCCTCACCTTACAACTTTCAGAACTTAAAGGATCTGCTGCTAATGTCTTGGTGCCAGATACAGCAGGACACCATCAGAAGTCTTGTGAAGTCCAGGCCTTGATAGGTCTGATCTGTTTTGGCAGTGAAAGTGGGAAGTTAGACAGGTGGTTTTAATGTTTTGGCTGATCAATGCATATCTGTACACTCAAAGAAAAAAAAGAATGTTTTACTGGATTAGGTGCTCCCTAGATTCTATACATTTTATACAGGTAAATTCTGCAAATGGCAGCATGTTCTACTTATTAAATGTTAATAAGAAACTGGAGATCACCTCATTTTCCTGATGCTCCAGCATTTTCACAAGCTGTCTTTGGGCAACTGGCCTGGGGTAGCAGGAGGGAAGTGGCTACTGCACTTCTGTAGCGAAAGCCACGGGTGGGTGAGGTGGCTCAAAGAGACCGGCCAAGGACACGACCAAAGAATGACCTCTTCTGCATGAAGAGACCTGTTCACTTCCACTCTTTGACATTGAGCAACTGTTACTAAACTATGTGTTTGTCATGTACACAGTATTTTTGCGTTTAATATCAAATATACGCTAGGGGCGCCGCTGAAGCAGTTCAAGTGATGTATAATGTACATCTTTGGCATCCTAACAATGTGATACCTAAGCAGTCATCCTTTTCTTCTTCATCTCTTTGTTACTTCAGACCTATTTTCCAAAATGTTCTCAAATATTCTTCATTCTGTCTAATTAGAGGGCAACTATTTATCAGAATACAGCAGCACCTTCTTGGCTCCTCAGTGATTGAGTCATATAAATTACCAAGGCTGGCTTGTTCTCATTTGTGGAACTGAGACAAGCTCCCTGCCGTTCCATGGAAGTCACTACAGTATACTGTATGTAATGGCATCCCATGAGGGCAGAGTAAATGAGGAAATCTGCTTAGATAACACACTGAAAGATTCACCAGGCCAAGTGAAACGTCAGGCTGCCTGTAAACACTCAACAATCTCTGCCATGCCAGAGTCTGATTGATGGCAAAACACAGAATGACTGGGGAGAACCCAGACAGCTTAATAAAGCCATAAAATAAAAGTTAATAAAGCAGAAATCTGAAAAATTCATCTTTATAAGCAAACACTGCATTTTTTCGTCTATATATCAGTGACATTTTCCATCAAAATTTAATATGGCCCAAGCTTTGATATTGCTTATCCGTCAATTGGGTCCTCACAAGCTATTTTTCTATAAAGCATCCAGCACTGAAAAGGATTCCATAAGGTTTTAATGACTGGATGTATAGAGTAACTGCTGGTTACTGCAGTAATACAGCCCAAGAGAATTCCCGAAAATACTTTAAAGACTACATTTGAACTATACGTCCATGACAACCTTACAAAGGACATGTTTTTTTTTTTTTATTGTGATTTAGAAATGCGTAGTAAATCCTCAGATTAGTGAACTACAAGCATTATCAGAGATTGTTTCAAGCTCCTTCAGTCTTGGGAGGCAAAAAAGCTTGATCATTATGGCTATATTCATTCCCTGCATAGCAACATCTTTATGCTTTACCTTGTATCTCACTGGGAACTGTAACACCAAAAATGCCTGTTTTGACTATCACACTTACACTGGGGTCAAATTGACCCCAAAGGCCCATGTCAGGTGACTTCTCATGGTAACATAATTATTATAGGACCATGTAAGAATTAAGGACACATCAGAGATTAACTGGCTTCCAGACCTTCTCGCCGTACAAAATGAAATGTAAGGAAATATAATTTTGGGATGAAAGCTGCAGTAACAAATGCACCACCACTGATATTTAAAGAGTGCCAGAAACTGTTAAATGACCTGTGCTAGCGCCAGTTACCAAAGAAATGACAGACGGAGGGGCTGGTGACTATTCAAAGGAGAGTGGGTGGGGCCTGAAGGGCTGTGAGACCTGCCTCCGCCCAAGAACACGCAGAGATGTTTCAGTAATACAAATTACAGAATAATATATGAAAGGAATTTCCTAAAATAAAGACACAGTTAAAAAGTAATTTCTCTTGTAAAGCAATCACTCTACAATATCACAGAGATTCATTTCAATTTTATGTTCTACATGAAACGGTAACTGATATTTGTGTTATAGGTGAAAAGCCTTCTGGGTTCCCATGAAAAATTAAGCAAGAATATCCTGCAGCAATGAAACAAAGATAATGATGTTGCTCAGTTTTTAGTAAGTTGTGTATATCAAAGTATGCCCCATAGAAAGGAGCTGGCTTTGGATATCAAATCTGAGACACCTTAATACAGATGTGGCCAGAAGTAATATGAAGCCTATTTACTGTCTCTGAGTAGGTGAGATATAATTATGCAAAATATTTATTTAAGGATGACTTTTTCCCCTCTATTCAATTTTTGAAAGATCATCCATAATTATATGAAATTATTCAACTTCAGAAAATATCTCTCTAAGAGAGAGGTTTCTGAAAGGCTTCTATTACATATTTCATCTTCTGCATATACATCATATCTATATACAGAAAGGTATGTCAGTGTTATGAAAGGGAATGACATTAAAGTATTTTTTAATTTTTTAAATCCTTGTCTTGGTTAAATTTTACACATTGTAAAGATAGGGAGATGAAGTCTTTCTTCTTATATACCATACCCCCCCCCCATGAAAATCTCATTGTTTAAAAGTATTTCCCAAGTTCTGTTAAATACAGCAAATAATATTTAACATGGTTTTTTTAGACATCTCAGTTTTATTTCTGATGCTTACATTATTTTACTTTTCACACAGAAATGAAAATATTCCACAGAAACTAAAACCTACCATGGTCAAAATGATTAGCCCTCTGGATATTAATATAGTAGTCAGTTGTGTATCCTTTGTGTTGGATAGCAGTTAATAGTCAGGTGTGTATCCTTTGTGTTGGATAGCAGTTAATAGTCAGTTGTGTATCCTTTGTGTTGGATAGCAGTTAATAGTCAGTTGTATATCCGTTTTGTTGGATAACAGCCTGCAGTCGTTTGTTGTAGTTTTCAGGTCATCTGAGGAATCCCAGCCCATTCATCTTTGGCAAATCTCTCAAGCTCCTCCAGATTTGATGGCCTTCTGGCATGGACCTTCTTCTTTAGTTAACTCCACATATTTTCTATTGGATTTAAGTCAGGGCTTTGTGCAGGACACTCCATTACGTTCAATTTGGTCTTCTGGAGATAGTTCTTTACCAGGAGAGACATATGTTTGGGATCATTGTCATGTTGGAAGACAAAGTGACGACCCAGACCCAGTTTTGCTGCTGGCTGCTTAAGGTTTTCTTTTAAGATCTCCACATATATTTCCTTGTTTATAATTCCTTCCACCTTAACAGGATTTACAGTTCCTGATACACTGAAGCATCCCCACAGCATCATGCTCCCACCACCGTGTTTCACTGTGGGGACGGTGTTCTTTGGGTTATACTCCTCTCCCTTCCTTCTCCAAATATAAGCAGTGTCTCTATGGCCAAAGAGCTCTAGTTTAGTCTCATCTGACCATAGGACATGCTTCCAGTGAGCATCATTTTTCTCCAGGTTGTCCTGAGAATACTGGCTTGAAGGTGTCTCTTCTGCAAAAGTGGAGTTCTGCTTGGTCTGCAAGTCCATTCCTGGGCAGAGCTCTAGTGATTTTCTTCTTTGAGACCACAATTCTCGATTTGGCCCAGTCATTCTTTAGTGTCTTGGAAGTTGTTGGGGTCTTTAGACGCGTCTCTCACTAGTTTCCTTTCCAGGATCTTTGAAATATTTCGCTTCCTACCTCTGCCAGGCTTCTTCTGTACTGTGTGGCTCTCTTTGAATTTCTGGATTATACTTCTCACTCCAGTTCTTGACACTTGGAAACGCTGTGATAACTTTGTATATCCTTCTCCTGCTGATTTCTTTTGTTTTTGCCATGGTGCTTTCTCAAATGACAGCTGAATGACCCTTACTGAGGATTTTACACTCAGTTTTATACCATCAGTTTTAACTTAATTGTTAAGTTAAATCACTTGTGAAGTTAAAGCACATCACTATACATAAGTGGCGTGTAGAAGAATTGGGATTTCTTAGAGGGGACTAATAATATCATCATTTTTGTTTTTTTTTTCCTGAAATAATTCTGCTATTGTGTGCAAATCTAAATAATTTATTCCTTCTAAAGAAAACTAATATGTTCAGAAAAACTATGCTGAAAATTCCTTGCTCTGTTAAACATGCACTTTGGAAAATCTTTAAGAAACTTCAAATTTCATAGGGAGGCAAATAATCCTGTCCTCAACTGTATATTATTATTGTTATAATTATTATGATTATTATTATTGTTCTTGTTGCTGTTGAACTAACTAGGGGAAATCTCACTGCATCATAAAAGGAGAAGGCCATGTTATTTGTAATATTTTGAGCAATTTGCTTAGCAAGACCACATTCTGCAACCACTGTTGCCATTAGGTGATTGCTACACCTTAATTTCATCATTCATGTAAACCTAGACAAAAACAAATGAAGTAAAATATTTCATATGTTTAGCCTCAAACAAAGGAGACTAAGGGGGGGACATGATCCAGGTATATAAAATTCTAACAGGTCTGGATGCTTTTCAGTCAAATGGCTATTTCAATATTAGTTTAAATAATAGAACTCATGGCCATAAGTGGAAATTAGCGGGAGAACATTTTAAAACAAATTAGAGGAAGCACTTCTTTGCACAGTGTGTAGTTAGAGTATAGAATAGTCTTCCTGCTAGTGTAGCGCAAGCTAAAACCCTGGGTTCCTGCATTTTAACAACTAGGTGCAATTACTGTAGTTAAGTTCTCCCCAAATGAGGTTGATGGGCTGAATGGCCTCCTCTCATTTGTCAATTTCTTATGTTCTTATGTTCATTCTGTGAAACAGTTCTCTGCAGTATCACAGGCCATAAAGAATTTTTTAACAAGGCTAAAACCAAGCACAAAACAAATAATTACTAATTCAGGCCCATTATTCGGGGGTAAATAGGCTGCTTCATGTACTGCATGTTAGCTTCCAATGTGGCTTATTTAGCTTTGAAAACATGATTCAGGTGTTTGGATTCATATGAGTGAGCCAAAAAAAAGTAAGTAAAAATGACATCATAACACGGCGCTTCATTCACTTGAAGTGTAAGTTAATTAAACATGCAAAAATGGAAAGGTTATTGCTCCCCTAGTTATCTCAATCCAAATAGTCAGTTAAGGTCAACTGTTTGAATATTGTGTTATACAGAAAGGTCTAATTTGGGCCAGCCCTGTTCCGTATAAATATAGATGTCTTCTAATTTTGTCATAGCAACAGGGTATGGTGCAGGCAGAAACAGGAATGCGACGATCCACTTGCAGCTCCATGAGACAGCAGGGGTTTATTGGGGAAACTAAACACACAAAAGGAAACCAGACAGAGTAGCACAGAGTAACTTGACAACACCTAATACAGTACAGAGTACCATGATACAGTAACAATACACAGAGGCTACGTTCACACTGCAGGACAAATGTGGCCCAAATCCGAATTTTTTGCTCATATGTGACTCAGATCGCATTTTTTCATGACAATGTGAACAGCACAAGTCACATGGAATCTGATTTGTTCAATTCTGATTTGGGCCCCTTCAGTATGTGGCCATAAATCGGATACATGTCTGATTTTTTGCAAGGCAACCTCAGTCTGAACAGCAAAATCAGAATTCATGCGACTTTTACATCACTGTCGATCAACGTTCGTCACAATTCTGCGCAGGCGGAAGTCACCATATGTCACCATATGGGAAACAGAATTGAGCATTAAGCCCTGTAGTGTGAACGCAGCCAGAGTAGCCTTGTCTGACCAAAATACAATGATTCACTGGTGAACGGAGCAGGTACTTAAATACACAAAGCTAAGAAGACAACACAGGACAGATGAGAACAATCATGAAGCACAGGTTAACAGGAAACCGGTGGATCTAATAAACTAAATCATAAAACTAAGAGACTAACAGAGAAACTGCGAAACAGAATCCAACACTAGGAAAATAGCGAAAGCAGGTAAAACATAATTAAGGGCACAAAACAAAAACCAAAACAGAACGCAAACCACAAACTAGGAACAAGAAAACTAATACAAAAGAAACACCAGGGAACAACATCTAATAAATGCAGAGGCAGCTGGCATCAAACTCATGACTAAAGGGTTTAGAGCCACACACTCCGCCCATGGAGACATGTGGCAGTCTGGGGAGCTGGGGACACACTATGGACTTGGAAAACAGGGAGGACAGGATGGACAGCGACACCTGCTGGCCAAATGGGGAGGAGACATGAAAGGTTGGGGTGGACGGGTGCTGACTCTGACAAATTTCAGAGTATCAGAGTAATGTTTTCAGCACATATTCTAGAGGTACGATACAGTATAATAAAAGGTACAGTTGTTGATGTTCACCAGTCTGAAAGGAGTAAGGATACTGGAGAGAGTAGTCATTCTTCATTCAGGTGTGGCAACCCTGACAAAATGTTCCCAAACAGCAAGCCAAAAAGTCACATGTCCCTAGAGTAATACTGAGCAAGTCACTCTCCTACTGACATTGGTATGTGTCTACCATCATCATGATATCGGACACAAATTCAGCGTACAATATATGGCAAGAGAGAATTCAATGATCTGGTAGACTTGCCATCACTGACAGAAACCATAAATTTCACTCTTAAACCAATTTAAGAATTTCTTAAACTGCTGATAAACTATGTCTGCTTTATCGTTAAAAACCAGAAAGGGCCTTAGGCTTTGATTTAGAATATATGCAAAACAAAGTTTTGTTATGTGTAAAGTCAAACTAATCAAACCTGAATAATTTAATATTTTATATTTTATTGTTTTTGGTGGATCCACCAGGAAAAAGAAGATAACAGAGGTGATTGAAAACTATTGCAATTTAGGATAAAAATGACATTCAGCAGCTGCGACCCATTTAATTACAGCTTCTACATTCTGAGAGACCTCCCAACTTATATGCACACCATGCTAATCAGCAATCCATACGGGTGTGGTGTAAATAATCAATCATGATTTAAGCAGATGGAAACAATTATCATGAGTGCACATGAAACACCTTCTCATGTTTTGCTGACAGCAAGGTAGCAGCTTGTGAAATCATTGATTCTGGGATACCCATTAAGCATAAAAAACAATAAGCATATTCAGGACAACAATGTGAGTAAATTAAAAATTGTACGTTGTTTCTAATTCTATATGAAGATGCATAGTATTTCTTTAATGGTCACACATTTTTTGTACACAAGAACTCCTGTATCGAAGACTGCCGTTATTCATTTCACTGTTACTTTCCAGTTTATTTATCTTTGTTTGTTTGTTTGTTTGTTTATTGTAAAACAAATGTATCCAAAATATCCTGGCTATTTCATAACACTTCTCTGAAGTTTTGCATTTTGGCAAAGGTTTTTAGCCCAAAGGTTATGCAGAGTTGATCAATTAAGCACTTACTAATTCAGCTGTAACCCAGTCTTCTCATTATTTTTGTAGTTATTTATATCTTACTTTATCGCCGTTGTGCTGTATTGACTAAAGAGACTTTGTCTGATCAATATTATTGTGCATGTACCATTAA
>JAODKF010000103.1:18338886-18351748 GCA_026779585.1 Mormyrus proboscirostris
TTAGTGCTGAGCTCAGCTGATCATTGGTTCAACACTAACAGAAATATTGCCTTTTTATTCCTTTGTGCCCCCTGCCTCATCCTGTCCAGTGTGTCTCTGTCCCATGGTGTCCAGTGTGTCTCTGCCCGATGGTATCCAGTGTGTCTCTGTCCCATAGTGTCCAGTGTGTCTCTGTCCCATGGTGTCCAGTGTGTCTCTGTCCCATAGTGTCCAGTGTGTCTCTGTCCCATGTTGTCCAGTGTGTCTCTGTCCCATGGTGTCCAGTGTGTCTCTGTCCCATAGTGTCCAGTGTGTCTCTGCCCCATGGTGTCCAATGTGTCTCTGTCCCATAGTGTCCAGTGTGTCTCTGCCCGATGGTATCCAGTGTGTCTCTGTCCCATAGTGTCCAGTGTGTCTCTGCCCCATGGTGTCCAATGTGTCTCTGTCCCATAGTGTCCAGTGTGTCTCTGTCCCATGGTGTCCAATGTGTCTCTGTCCCATGTTGTCCAGTGTGTCTCTGCCCAATGCTGTCCTGGATGCCCTTTGCCTCATCCTACTTATGGTGCCCCCTGACTCATGCCCTGAGTGTCCTGGCTCACAGTGACTCTGTACTGGATAGCCAGTCATGGAAGATGTATAGAAGATATCATGTCTCCTGCTCTAGACAAATGGATTCATTTTGTATTCATTGTCATGTGAATTATGTTATATATAAAATATAATACATCCATTTTGTATGACTGCTTAGGTTATTCTAATGAAATAAAAAGGTGAACATCCCATCATTCAGGCTGTACCCCAGTCTTGACCCTCTGCTTCCTTGAATCCCCCCCCCCACAAGATGGATGTAAAGACTGTTATGTTGATTGCATAACCACTTAACTTTTGTTGCACTGGCAACTGAATTTTACACATTAACCAAAAAAGGCAAAATTGCTTTTGTATTGTCCCCTACCTGTGCAGAATTAAAGTGACTGTCATATTTTCTGGGCACAAATACTATTTTTAGGGAACAGCGGTTAGGCACTGAATCAGGAAAAAAAGGTGTTGAAATGGAGGCTAAAAAGCATTTCACCGAAGTTGCAGATAAAGTGGTAAAAACACATAGATTATGAATATATTAGAAAACAATTTCTAAGTTTTTGGACATCTCAGTTAGCGCTATTGGCTATTGAATCCATAATCAGAATGCTGAAGGCTCATCACGCTGCCCTGGCGTGGCCTACAAAGCATTTTCCCTTAAACACTGGTGTCCAAGCAAAAAGGAGACTTGTTAGGGAATGCAAAAAGAGATTAGCAATCATGTTGAAGAAACCTACAGAGCTCAGTGACTGGGATTGGAGAAAATGTAAAGTGGTCAGCAGTATCAGCATTCGAATAAGACTAGGCTGAGTGTGCTTACAAGAAAGAAGTCTCCAGAAAAATCTTACCATGCATCTGTAGTTTTCAGCAAGTATGAGTGACCCAGTTAAGGGGGAAGAGGTCAGATGAAGATAAATACCAGTATGTTAGCCAGAAGAAACATCATGGAAGATCTCATGCTCTTCAGACAGATCCAGTGGGATTGATTTTTTAAATTTGGCTGTTCTTGGCTGTGTATATTTCTTAGTCACAGAAACAAGTGTATCTATCAAGTGCTGGGGAGAAAAACCAAACTGACCACTCTTAAAATCATCGTCAAATCTTTACAGGAGAATCAATTTGTGTCTTTGTTTTGCTTTCTAAACAAGCTGGCTTTGCATTTGATTTGTGCAGCGTCATTTCCATTTTGGAAGTACACAACATCCTATATCAGCTGGGGGGCCACGGAGTGAATGACTGGGGTATACATTAGATGGGATGTTGATAATGCTGTGATTTGTTCGATGTTTTATTTTTTTGTTTGCATTGTTTATCCCGTTGATTTGCAACATCGTACTGGCAGTCTGCAGTTGCCTTACAAGTCCTTGGGAGGCCGTTCGTGCAGTGAAAAGCTGAGAAATCTGGCAGACACTTTAATTTGAGGCTTTTATTTGAAGATAGTTTTCATTGAATTGCACATGTCTACAAAATCAGAAGTGTGATTGCACTTCTCATGCTGTCATCTGTATGAGATACAAATACTTCCCAGGTATACAGATGATATACTGCTTCACTGTGGTTTATGTGCACTGGTTAAGGCTGGGCTGCTACACATTAGATGCTCTGTGGCTGTTATAGAATGAGCAATGTTGATCTTGCTAGTGACAATGTAGGAAACACATAATAGCACCACATTCCTTTATTCAATCTACATGTGCTAAATTAATTTGTCTAGAGTAGTCCATGCAAGTAAAAAGCTGTCATACTGTAACTACCGAAGTAATTACAGTTTGATAAAGAATGTATATTCAGTTTGTCAAGTCAAAGTGTTTGTATTCAATGAAGAAGTTTAATAGATATATTTCCAGGAAAAAACTGCACAGACAGCAATTTATGTATGCATGAATTCAGTACATTTTTTATTAATATCTCCAGAAATGCTTTTCCAATGCAAGCCTGGAGCTTATACCAGGAAGTATAAGGAACAAGCCAGGGATCATAGATGGGATGCAAGTCCATTATAGGGACAATACACAGTCACACAAACTGTGACCTATCCAAACGGTGCAATAATTAAAAGTAGTTTTTCCAAACTTCAGTGGAGATATTGGAACATATATTATTTAAATTCAGATAAGAAGTTGGTACATGAAGCTCGACAATTCTGTCATAGATGAAAATAAACCAATAACTTGTGTTTTCTAAGATGACTTAATGAGGCTGGTCCTGTCAGTTTTAAAACCAATTAGTGGTGAGTGGTATTTTTAGAAAATAAAATCATCATAATATTTTGTGCCGTTCTATTCTGATGCAGTGTGGTACTTCTGTCCACATGTGCTTAATAAAATTATTCAATTTCATTTTATATGCAGCAGAACATTATAACATGAAAGTGTCAAAAGATTGCATGGAAAGGTTATTGGTATATAAAATAGTTCTATTTAGTAGTATTTATTCAAAGCGTTAGCTTGTGATCTATAATATAAAATGCTAATACTTAGGCCAATTACAATCAGACTGGTTGGCCTTGGCATGTGTTTATCAATTCAAGGATCATGGGAAAGCGGCCTTCCGAATAGGAACATTTTCCAGGAGGCATCGGCATAGAAATCTGAGTATTTTGGACACAGTTCATGGACAAAGGATAATACAAAACAGAAAAACAACAAACAAGAGGAGACAGAGATGGATGACAGCATTATGAGGTGTGGTTGAGAATCTTTGTGTCCTGTAAGAGGCTCTGCCCTTCATTCCTTTCTTATGCATAGCTTTACTATGCGTTTTAAGAACAGAATCTTTTTGCCATCAGAGTTGAGACTGTTATCTGCTGATGGAAACAAAGCAATTTGTCAGGGTACAGTGGCAGAATGGAATGAAATGTGCTATATCAGTTGTATTATAATATGCAGCTAGGCTTCTTGCATTTTTGCTGTTTTTCAGATGTGTTTGTTTAAAATTGTTACTTGTAAATTGTTTTCCTAATGTGGTTAATAATAATACACGTTTTTCACACATAGGCAGAATGCCGTTATTGTCATTGTAGAGGTGAGATCAACTTCAGTCAAATTCTATCTTTGCATATCTCATCTTTCTCTACTATTAGACAGAAAGATATACATGTGAGAGCAAATCTTGGGGTAAGAAAACTTCTGGTGTCTGTAAGACATACTGTACTGTATGGCAATGACATGGCCTGAGTCGCTGTGTTAATCTGTGTGCTGTTGTATTATTGTGCACACATCACAATTAATTTATTCATATATTATAAAATACTCTTTTATTTTTTAGGTATGCTGTATATTGTAAAGCTATTGTTTTCATCTTTAGTGTGAAAATGGAAATTGAAATTTGTTATGCTGGAGCAGCATTGCTGTGTTGGACTGAAAGAGGCTGAAACTAATCGGCTGGGCTGTGTCCATGCCTGGGGTGCTCCCTTAACACCTAGCAGGTGACAAGTGAGAGGAGGATGATGGCCAAATTCCAGGCCATCTTAACACCTCCCAGCCCCCGCAGGACTCCCTGAGTGCCCTAGGAAGCTTCTTCAGCAACAGGCTTCTCCACCCATGCTGTTGTACAGAGCACCTCCTAAGATTTCGCCTCCTCAGATATCGCCTCCTCAGATATCTTGCTCCTGCAACAGTCAGACTCTATAGCAGCAAACACCACTGATCTCAGTGGATACTCACATACTTCCCGGGACTGTAGAGGCTGCATCAGCCTCCCCGCATTATTATTATCGTTGTTTGTGTTAGCAGTGTTGTTATAATTACTAATACTACTCACTGTTCATTGTATTATTACTGTTATGTGCCATGTCTACTCACACTGAACCACCTCACCTCATTGTCTTTGTTCACACATTGTCAGTGGTACTTGTCACTTTGTACAGTATGGTACAATCCCAGGTCTTAGACTTTGGCTGTCATTTGGCTGTTTGTATACAGTACATTGCGCTCCTACAATAATTATATCACTATGAGAAGTCACCTGGCATGTGCCTTTGGGGTCAGTTTGACGTCAGGGTAGGTATGAGAGTTAAATTTATATATTTATGTCTTTTCATGTAGTGCTCTTATGTTATGTGTATTGTCTGATCCTGTCTATAACTGCTGCAACACCAAAATTTCCCTACATTTGGATTAACAAAACTCAGCTTATTTTAAAATATGGTAATATTACCACAACCTTTATCAGCAGAAGTGATCTAAAGGTGGATGGATGTATGGATGGATGGATTATATTGGTATAATTCTCTTCTGTTTACACAAGGAATATGATAACTGTCTTTAAAATAATATAGGTACTTATATATAGGTACTGGCACAAAAAAATCAAGTTAGTTGTCTAGCAAGGTGTCCAAAATATGGCAGGAGTTGTGTAGCACTGTCATTGCAAAGCTGTGTGTTCAGGTAGAGCCACTGCAATTCCTGCGTGGGATTTATGTCAGTGCTCTTTTGAAAGCCAAACTTACTGTTCAGGGTGTTGTTTCAAGAAGCAGGATTTCTTGCTGAGCTGGATAACTTGTTGGATTTAAGGTAGGTTGGGCTAATTGTCGTCTTGTCTTGTGTCAATGTGTAACATGAGCAATTTCTTCCTGGATCAATAAAGTTTTTCTGATTTTGATTCTGAAGTTATCCAACTAAGCAAGAAATCTTGCTTTGTGAAACCGGCCACAGGTGATTTAAATTGTCTATGTGCAACATAGGTGAGTATCCATGCTGTATAGTCTCCTATTCCTAGGAAATGCTCTTGATCTTCCTAACATCAAAGAGATGAAGTTTTGCTACAAATAAATAAATGGAATATCAAAGATAGGGAGTTGTGTATTATCCACTACACTTTCCACCCATTTCTATTGTACCATCTCTGCTTTCTGTCTTTGTTCAAATTTTTTTGATCTCCCCTGTGTTTGTTTTCTGTATCTTTACCTCAGATTTTCTTAAGTTTCTATACACTGTGTAGCTTTTTGAAAATGATTAATGGAGATGTCATCATTAATTATTATGATATTGTCTCTTTGACACCACACATTTTTTTTTAAATGAGTACAAGGGCACCACTTATGTTTTGCTATTTCTTCTTTGTGGATGTAACTCAGAAAATGGCAAGATTAATGGTGCTGTTTATATATTAACTACAGCTCAGTTTACAAGTCCACAGAGAGATCAGTCCACCATTTTGATTCTAAAGAATATTGATTAGCATCCATACTTAACTACAGTGACTTGCTGTCCTGACATGGCTAAATAGGAAGCTGTATACATTTTACATGTAAAAGAAGGTTTCTTAGGTGATGTTTATTTGGGATGGTTATAATGATTATAATTATTTTCTTGTGCATGCTCCATCCTTTGTGTCAAACTATTCAGTAGCAAATAAATTGTACAAAAATCATTTTGGAGGCTTTGTTTGCAAATGTAATAAAATGAACAACACGTTTTTAAATTTAATATATAATCCTTCATCTTAGTAAAGTAACTCAAAGTGAATATTTGCACACTATAAAATTTGCACTAGTTTACATTTATGATGTAGAAAACCTGTTTTGTATATACAACAGTCAAGCACTGATACATTGTGTTCATTCCAGCAAGGCTGTATAGGGATTTACATACTATATAATTATCAGTGCTTAAACACAACAATGTGGAGGGCGAGTCTGAATGAAACTAAGCAGGGAAGCTGGCGTCTGTGTGGCCACATACTTCTGAGTGAAATTAGACAGAGCCAATCCAGAATGCTGAGGTAAATTGCACAAATTGCCAAATATGAAAGCAATAGTGAAGACTGGCTCATGTATATTGAGAAAGTGTAACATTATTGTGCAACTACTAATATTGACGTTAGTAAGGAAGTCCCTTACCAACCTGTAGCCTGATATACAGTTTGTTAGTACATAAAAACCACATTTTTTTAGCATATTGTTGATATGTTACAGAAACATTTCAATACAAAACCAGTGGGCACAGCCAAAAGATTCAGATTCCTTTAATAGGAGCCAGTCTAGAGGTGAGAGCATAACTGAGTATGTGGCAGAACTGTGTCGAATGACAGCACTGTGAATAAAGAGCTGGACTATCCGATGTAATAAGAGACAGGCTTGTATGCGGCATGAGGGATGAAAGCACTCGAAAGAGATTGCTCTGAGAACCTGGCTTAATGCTGGCATGTGTAATTGAGATAGTGGTATCAGTGTAGCTAAGGATGCTTCTGAATTGCAACAAAAGGAAGTTGGATGTGCAATGCATAAAATGTCAGTATACAATAAGGAAAAAGACAAATGTGTTACCATTGTGCCAAAACCTCACACAATGTAAATGTGTTTTGGTTCAAAGACAAAAAATGCCACAGGAGAGGTCACAATGAGAAGGTGTGTAAAGAAGACAAAAGGCACCTCAAGCTCAAAGAGAAAAATGAACAGACAAAAAAAAAGAGCACAAATGTCCACAAATATCTGAGAAAGATGTGGATTTGTCTGAACATGACATTGACTCAGACAAAGATGACATATCATGCTTAGAACTGCACAACATTACAGAAACACATTTTAGGATTACATGGGTCACACCAGAGGTGTCAGGAAAGAAATTGAAAATGGAATTAGACATAGGGTCAGCCTTGTCAGTGATTAATGCAACTGATTAAAAGAAAACTGTTTTCGGAAATACCACTGCAGAAAATAACAGTGACGCTCAAAACCTATACCAAGGAAAAAGCTGTTTCCCAACGCTAAAATAAATGTGGATGTGGTGGATGTGGCATACAGAGGTAAAACAGCTGAATTTATGTGTATTACGTGGAGACCCAGCACAGCTTGGTAGGGCTGCACGAAATATCGTTTGAGCATCGTCATCGCGATCTACGCACATGCAATAGTCACATCGCAGGACGTGCGATGTTAAGTAACGCAAATTAAATTAAGCGCCATGGACAACGCTTTTGGTGTTTTTGCTAAACTACCAAATATCACGCTGTTCTTATTCTTAAACAATCCACAAAAATCTGGCATATAATTTACGTTAATTTGAAGGTTTTTGGATGCAAGACCGACACGCAGCTTTGCATCGGCAGCTAACAAACATGTCGTTCACAGAACGAGCCACCAATCGCAAACATTCTCGATCCCAGTGGTATCCATTAAACTCAGCGCCATTTTGTTACTCGTGTTAACTCCCATATGCGATAAGTTTCCTTATTTTAATGCTCATCCACTGTTTAGTACTGATTTCGTAATCATTGCCATTATATTTGGGCAAAATCAGCTCATTCTTGTAATCTACTGTATAATGCACTATAAATAGCTTCATGATGCAGTACTAAACATTCCTAATTTGTATACCAACCATTATAATGCTTTATGAAGGTATCTATAGTACATCATAAATGAGAGCCTCATTAGAACTATATTATAATATATTATAATCAACACTACTACTACTGTCAAAAGAAGATGCTGTAATACTGTATTAATTCTGATACCTACCATAATTATGCATTATGTTGATATTTATAATGCAATATAGATGTCAGCTTAAAGGGTTACCAATCTTTCCTGAGAAATTCACGACTTCAATTTGGAACCGAAGATATGAGCTACGAGAACCTATATTAACTAGAATGATTAATTATACCAATAGAGCTACTAACAGGTGGACCACAGTAGGGGTCCAGGCACAGAAGCCGTCCCATACAGAACAGCCGCTCCCACGCCAATGAACGTCAAACGCCTTTAACCACGAAGCGTAGTTCGGCGTGTGCAGCCCTTTGTCTGCACTAATGTGCCGTTAGTGTTAATAGCAGCAGCGAAGCGACCAAAAAGCCATCATGTTCATAACAGAGTGGCTGATCTGTCCTGAAATCATACAACAAAAAAAATTTCAAAAACAGTATTATATAACATGTTGGAGAAATAGACATAGTTTATTGGTGATTTTATGTTCGTGGAAGTTTCCGCTTTTTAACAACTGCATAAAGTAATGTAATCTGTTATATAAATCAACTCAGGTGAAACAAAACTTGTACGTTTTCAGCATTTGGCATGCCACTCACGAATTCAGACTCGCGCAGGAAATCCTACGGCAAATCTATGTCATTCCATCATAAAGTTACATCAAAAGTGTATTCACACAGTTAAATACAAAAGCAGACTATTTACAAGGTAAGAACTGTTACATATGCATGCAGATATATTGAATGGAATTGTACTGAATCAGCTTGATTTGACAGTCAGGTACTGATTACATGCAATGTTGATACAACTGATAGGCTACTTAAATATACATCACACTAAGTAGTTCTGGAAATTTGCTTCAAGAAATTTTCTCTAACTGACCCTCTTTACATTTTAGTTGAATACCCCTGCAGTAGAGCTATTGAAATAATTAGATTTTTTTAAATCCCAATATCGCAATATATGTCACAGAAAGAATAAATATTGCAATGTGATTTTTCCCCAATATCATGCAGCCCTACTGCTTGGATGCTTTTGGTTGAGAAACACCCAACTCAATTACCATACAGTAATCACATTGATTGTGTAATCAAAAGCAACAGTAGCAACATTGGTGAGGTGCTTTCTAGCAGGTGTATGAAAAAAGTGTAGGCATTCGCAGGAATGAAAGCTGTGATGAAGACAAACAAAAATGCTACTCCGAAATTCCTCAAGGCCTGCTTTATACTCGCTACTCTAAAGTAAGTGGAGAAGTCAGGAACGGAGTGAGAGCGCCACAACCATTGCTACAGTTCTTTTTTTATAAAGGTCATAATCGACAGAGAATTACATATCCGCTGTGATTTTTGAAGCGATAGTAGATCCAGTTTATAGCCAGTTAGTGTCCATTGGCATATCTAGAGAACTTTATTGTATTCCTAATAGGAGGGGGTTTTTTATGCCATGAGTATCTTGGTGGAGATCAAGCAGATTGAGGGATTTATACATCCGGCTGAATGGGAGCACACAGCCGGCTGGGAAGTGGCCATAGCCCCTCCTGTGAAGACCTCGCCCTGTGCTCCCCGCAGCACCAGCAGCCAGCCCAGGTGAACCATGTCTGACAGTCACTCGTGCTTCTGGGGGCTCTAAGCCTCTTCCAAGCATGGGGGAGAAAATTTCTGTCTTTCATTTTCCCTGTTTTTGAATTATTCTGTACAAAAAAAAAAGTAGAAATGCATTACAACACATTAATGTAAAAGCGCCTTGGGGCGATTCTGTTGTGAAAGGCACCATTTAAAAATAAATTGAATTGAACTGAATAAGCTAGCGCAGGTATACCTTCAACTGGAAATAGAAGAGTCACTTAATGAAATTCTTAACCATCTACAGGAACAATTATGACAATACAATCATTGTCTGTTTGGTATCACATCTATTCCGAGAGCAGGTGCTCCAAGGGGCACACACAGTTTCCTGGACAACATCATTATGACGGAAAAAACATGGTGAAGTTCACCCATAGTTTTGTGTGGTTGCCCGGCATTTTGAAGTAAACTGAGGACAAGACAAAACACTCCTCTGATTGGCATACTCTAAGACCCAGAACAACCCACCAGAAGCACGCTGACTCTGTGGAGACAGCATTCATTACCATGGGCCCAGGGTATATTGATGTTCCACAGTCAACACACATTTTAAATGGCCTGAAGTAGTCGCCATGAATTCAACAAGATCTGAAAAGACAAGTGCTACACTGAGAATCACAATTTTCAGAGCAGCACTGCCTATTCAAATCATTAGTGGAAACAGACTATAATTTATCTCTGAGGAGTTAAAAATGTTTAAGAAGAAAAACAACATCAAGATTTTTACTTCTGTTCTTCAGCATCCAGCCACAAACAGTTTGGCTGAGATGGTTGTATAGACAATTAAGTCGCGACTGAAAGTCATTGTTCAAGAAGGATGTTCAAATTCAGTACATGCAACAAAGTATAAAATACCAGCAATGATGTTCATGGAGAGGAGTCTTGCATGGATCTCATGAATACTGGTGTTTGAAGTGAAGTCCAAAATAAACAGTTGAAACACATGAAGAACAGAACTAAATAAGGCTTTATTGTCGGTCAAGATGTTCTTGCAAGAGAGTACTGAGCTGATAAGATGCAATGAGAAAAAACTGGAGTCAAAATACTGTAGACCCTCTCATGTTTACTGTTGATGTAGGAGATAACATATGGAGACATTATGCAGAACAGATCTATGGTGCCCAAGTACAAGAGACACCTCTAATTACCGTTAAACCGCTGGAAGATAACACTGCATCAGACCTCCTGGCATCTATACCAGAGGGAACTGATAGCACCTTTGTGACTCATACCATACCTAACTCACATGTAGTAGCAACTGTGCCAAAACTGGAATGTTTTATGCTTTGCTAAGTTACTGTTTAATGTGCCAAATAATAATAAGAGATAACTTTTTTCTATTTTAGGGCATAATAATTTTGCATTATGTTTTGCATTGCATTGATTTTAGCTTCAGTGTCAGATAAATGCATTTACATGTTACTGTAAATTAACATATGAAAGAAACAATGTTCCTTTTTATGTTTTACCAAAAACATTGTGACAAAGTAATCTCGATTGGTTTCATAGTATTACATTGAGGCTTTATTAAATTGGGGAAAACAATAAAAGTTTTTTCACTTCTTTGTTTGCTGGAGGTCCAACCACCATAGCTGGTGGATCCCTAATGTTTTTGTTGGATTGCATTTTTTTGTTACATTTTAATTCCACAGGAGAATATTCCTCCATTTTCCGTGATCTATTTCCTTGTCATGTCTTCCTCGGCAATAGCAATCAAAGCAATGCCATTGCGCTCATGAATTATCCTCTGCAGGCTTAACTAGCAACGAAAAAATTGCACACAGATTCTTTGAAGCACAGAGGAAAGCAAATGCAAGTCATTATTTAACCTGTTTTCATAAACATATATGTTTCACCCAGTTCTCCTACTGAATTCAAGGGCCAATTATAACCATTTTCAGAAATAGCACTCTTTTCTGTGTAACAGGTTCATTGAGATTCAATATTATTACATACACTTCTAGATGTTTAGACTGTATTCCTTATACCCCTCACACATCATTTGTGTAACTCTGAACTGTGATCTTTTATCTCCTTCGCTTCAAAACATCTGCTTCCTAATCCGCATACCTTACAGAAGACTTATGATACAGTTGTTATAAAAATATTCAATTACAAAACATGGAGAGAGTCAAATATTGAATACAATCAAAAAAGGGGGAAACAGTTAATATAGGTTCTCGTAGCTCATATTTTCGGTGCTAAATTGAAATCATGAATTTCTCAGGAATGATTGGTAACCCTTGAAGCTGACATCTATATTGCATTATAAATATCAACATAATGCATAATTATGGTAGGTATCAGAATTAATACAGTATTACAGCATCTTCTTTTGACAGTAGTAGTAGTGTTGATTATAATATATTATAATATAGTTCTAATGAGGCTCTCATTTATGATGTACTATAGATACCTTCATAATGCATTATAATGGTTGGTATACAAATTAGGGATGTTTAGTACTGCATCATGAAGCTATTTATGGTGCATTATAGATGACAGCCTTTTAAAGATCCATGTTGCATTATAAAAATGGCTATAATGTGTTATGCATTTTTATAAATATTTATAGCCATTTTTATAATGCTTTGTGAATGCATTCTTATAGGAATGGGATTCGTAGGAAGTGTTACTGAAGCTGATTTTTACCATAAAACCTGATGTGTGTGTATTGGAAAAAGGTCTGATAAAGCAAGATGAAGAAGAAATCTTGGTATGTCTTTTCAAGAATGTCTAAATTAACAGAAACCACCATAACGGACAGCAGAGAGTTAAATACCCGCTCTCCTTTCAAAATTATGCACCACAAACTCTAGTATCTACAAAGAATAGGCAGTACATGATGTAACATTTAAGCAACAGCGTGTGTAAGTAAAAGATGGCAGGTTTAGGTCCAAGAAAATTAGCTGCTCTTGACACCTTGAGAAAAGAATTATTGGAAATGTACAGTATACATAAACTGTAAACTATTAACTTCACTTAAAGCCTTCTGCTAAGAGGCTAAACTATATGATAGCATCGTTAAACTGTAAAACTTTCATATTTTATGTTTCAGACTCAGTTAAATACAATCCCCATTAACCTGCTGTTTATTAAACTGAAATATCCTGAGAGATACGGTGCTATTCTGTGAGCTTTATATTGGAGCCTTGATGTAATAACTGAAGTGGGAATAACGATACTTGTACTTAGGGCACCATTACAATGCTCAGGCCTCTGTGAAATTAGTTACAATTTACAAAGC
>JAODKF010000103.1:18351848-18364093 GCA_026779585.1 Mormyrus proboscirostris
TGGGAATAACGATACTTGTACTTAGGGCACCATTACAATGCTCAGGCCTCTGTGAAATTAGTTACAATTTACAAAGCAGACAAGGGGGTGTAGCCACATGTGCATGTCCGGTTCAATTACTATTTAATTGAACTAAAATTCTAATACCAAAACAGCCACTGCACCCGTAACTGCTTCATTCTCTTAGCCAATAACTGCACTTTAAAATTGGTGTTTAAAAATCCAACACTTGGAAAAGTAATGCATGGAAAGTGAAAGAAAGGACTCTTGCTCCTGTACGATATGGATGATTTCCTGTGATGCTCACACAGAATGAATTAATTCTAGGGCATTTATGAGAAACATTTTTTAATTTACTAGAACTTTTTTTTAATTTATTCATTTTTGATTTGTTTTTAAAATACTCCAAGTAGAATGTCAATATTTATATGTATATACTTCGTGGGGGGGGGAAAGGTTCAGTCCTTTAACAAGTCTTCTGCTGTGTTAATTAGTGCCCGACAGAAACTGGGACCACTTGAGTACTCACAGCCTACACAGGAGAGAGAGAAGAAAGCCACACACTCACTGTAGATGAGTTCAAAGGGAAAGACGGGCTTACAGATCACTGCCACGTGGAGCAGCTGAAATTCAGAATTCATTTCGGGCACCATTAGAAGATTGGCTGCAGAAATGAGCTTGATTCAAGTCAGCACACGGGTGCCCGGGAGAATTGGGAAGAATTTACAGCATGCACCATTTGTTCCTTTAATTTAGGGATCCTAACTGGAGGTGGAACGCTTTATGGCTGAGCGGCTCCCTTCCTCATTACGAAGGATTCTGGTCTCAGTCTGCAGATTTACTCCCATTAGCGTCACAGTTTAAGGCACATCTAATTGGATACCATAGCTCTTGTTACTCTTTCAGCGAATGGTCATTGTGTTAAAAACGATTTTGCATGGGACTTTGAGAAAATTATCCATATATTCCAAATTGCACTGTGAGCATTTAGAAAGCATCGTTTTAAATTTATTATAGTACTATATTATCAAAATGATTAAGCTCAAAATGTAACATGGCAAATACGAAGCATTTGATTTGAAATTTGAAAACTGATTTTATTAATGTGAACTCATAGAACTTTAATATCAAGCATCAATTATGTTTTGTAATGGCTTCTGCTAGACAATTAAAGTAAATGTCAATATCTGTTGCAACTCAGACTCAGAGTTTACAGATAAAAATGCATTTAGTGGCCTTCATGCATGTGAAGACCTGCAGACAACTCACTGCAGGAAAGAGGACACCAATGGACTGCTGGTAGGATGGACAGGTCCTGGAGAAGCTGCACAGGAAGGCAGACTGAGAAGAGGACTGGACAGTCCTAATCATGAACAGGTGTGGTGGTATCACTGGAGCCGGCTTTGAGGTTCAAATGACTGATAGCTTTACAGAGCTGTGCAAGTACATTTACAGAAGTCATATTTGTTTCCCTTTTTCTTTTGCGGCAGGTGCCTAAAAGAAAACTGAAGGTGTCATTGTATTATTTGTGGGCACAACTACATCTACACCAATAATGAGGCAGACAATGATGTTTTGGCACTTTCTGCGCTCGTATTCAAATATGATTGTATTTAGGAGGTGGGTTTACACATAGACATAACTGCGTGCAAAGGTTACAAGTCCTCTTGTTATGAACTTTACTGGTGGGATTACATCTGCGGCCGAGGTGAGCAAGCTCAGCTTTTTTATGGCCCTTGGAGTCACTCGTGCGACTGAATCAATTACTACAGCAGTTTGATTAAGTGCAGCTGCCAGGCCTCACTGCACGTCCCCAGTGAGCGACCGCAGAGTGCTATAACACGGCCTCATGGTACCTTCCACTGGCATCGTCTGGCCGGCATGGAAGCATTTCGCACACTGCATCCTCACCTCCGTCGCACTCACACAATACAGGACATGCTGAATGTGTGCGACCACTATAACGAGTGAAGAAACATCCAGAGGAATTTGAGCCCTCTGACGGTCATTTTCTTCAGTGGGATCCATAAGAGGTCAGCTCCCTTATCCATAATTGCTGCAGAGGAATTTTGCTGTGCGCTTTCTGAAATGTGCTCGGGCACAAAATACTCCCAGCCTGTCACGTAAATGACACAAAAGGACTCAGACTTACATCCTTTCAAAAATAATAAATAAATAAATAATAAATAACAACTGTATTAACAATCACTATAAATATCCCACAACATTTAAATTAATTAGAGTCAAAGGTGAGCAGCAATTGGTGCATCAAACTCTTTGTGTCAATGCAGCCCTGTCACCCCAGCACAAGATTTGCGCTTTAGTTACAAACTTGTGTTGACAGATCTATTCCCCTTCTCAGGGACTCTGGGGAGTGCAAAAGGAACAGGACTGGAATAATAACAGAAGTGGCATCAATGAGATGCAGGGAACGGAAAGAAGCCTGGAGACAGAGAGCTGTGGGGTGTCTGCTCCATGTTCAGACTGACATTTCCAAGAGTATCTGAGATTGAATTCATTATATTGTTTCGAAAACCCCAACAGCAATGCTTATTAATTTGTGGAATTACCAGTGGATCTTCTTGTAGTGACCCACGGCCACAGCAACCAGCAGACACTTCAAATAATACTCCTAACTGACATGGTCATGGAATAAGTACATAAACCTTGCTAACATTAATATGGCTGCAGAGTCTCTGGGTGGTCCCTTTGATGAAATGTTAGACTAGTATGTGTAAACAGTTAAGAAGGAAGGTCGTCTTCAGTTGACCAGAAGAAAATTATATCTCACAGAGATTCCACCAGTAACTTCACATCACGCTCAGCAACAGAGGCAATGAAAAAGGGCCCAAACTCTGATGAACGTCGGCGCTCCATTCAACACTGTGAGACATGATGCTATTATACAGTACTACCGTTTCATCTTGTTTTTTCTGTTTATCATCATTTTTGTTAATAAACAAAGTGAATGATAAATCTGCTTTAACATTTTGCATATTTGTTTAAGGTGTCAAGGTTTGTTGTAAAGTACTATAATTCAAAGACCTGAGACATCTATTTTGTGACAACCCGATAGAATGTAAGTAATTGAATACACAGAACTGTATACTGAGCTATGGAATAAGAATCTTTACATCCATTATATTGTCAGTTTATTATTAAGGTAGATATTGATAAACCCTGTCTAAATACTTTGACAAAATAAATTCTATGCATTTGTCGGTTACGCTTAGATTTATCCACATTGCATACATTCACACAGCTCTTTTATATTAAGATTCGGCTTTCGGATATTGTAGCTGTGGTGCCCGGTTTACATGAAAATCAGTACAAATCATCTGTGTAGTATATTCATTTCAAATGAGTCAAAGTGTCATACCACCTCCATTCAGGATAGGTCTTGCTAGTTTAAGTTAATTGATGTTGTGTAAAACAACTTGATTTATGTTGCTTGAAGACATGCTTAAAACAAAGCAACTGGCTTTTCTGTAATTCTATAGTATTGCCATAAATTACAATTGATCAAATCTCTAACATTCAAAGCGACCTATAGAACATGTTTCTAGGCATCCTGGGGCTACAGGTATGGATTCTCTAAAAGATTCTAAATCATTTCAATATACTACTGTAATATCATTTTTAGGGGATTCCTACCTTTTACCTTTGAGTGAATGAAATAAATGTTAAAAGGCTTGAGCTCCAACACAGTTCTCCCTGAGGCAAAACCTGGGCGTACTGAAGCTCTTACAGGATCTCAAAACAACTCTTTACTGTCATGTGCTCTGTGTGCTTCAAGAAAAGATGGAAGTTACACCAGTGAAACAATAACCACATGACATTTCTGACAGAATATCTGTTGACCACCTAACACGAAATCCGTTTTGGTATCAGGGTAAACAAAATTCATCTGCTGTCACTCTCCTAACTTAATCTCAGCTTTATTTATCCATCAACTCCATTACATTTTCTACAAAGGCCTTAAAGCTCTGAAAAAAAAAATCTGATAATTATCACTCTTTAAGCTCTGATAAAATACACGCTATTGTACTGGGACAAAATAACCTTATCAACCTGACAAAAAAAGGAAATGTGTTCCCCATGTTATAGCTATTAAATCATTTATGAACTTTCTAAATGTTCAGTGTATCTCAACAGAAGAGAATATTACACGATATGCAGTACAGAGCTGCAAACGTTAAGGCCAGTATAGCAAAATTAATACAGATGGTCACATTGCTGTCATCCTGACTCATCTAGACTTGCTTTTTAACAGGGAACTGATTTGAAAATGCTGACTTAAGTGGGTGTGTTGCAACTCCCAAATGATTTACTATTCAATCAACATGAATATATCATTTGAGATTTGCAACTCCACCTTCTCCTTCCTGCTTATTTTCTAGGGGCAGCACCTCATTCTTGAGAGACTGAAAGTCACTGGTGGTGCTGGCTGTTTGCAATCTAGCCCTTTTTATTAATGTTAAATAGTACTGCCCTGCCCTATTCTGTGGAAATGCGTTTCAAGCATGCACTGTTCTCTTATAATGAAAAAAAAACCTGCCAAATAGTACAGTGATTTCCCAGCCAATGTAATGCTACGCCCCAACGGTCTTTGATCCCAGGCTAAACAACTTGTGTTGTCAGTGTAGCTGTTCTCTAATTGCACAGCTGGTGCTGATGTTGCGTTTCAGTGCAGGCGGTATTCATTACTCCTTTGATGACTGTGAAACCAGTGTACTGCTTTTACTCTAACTATTATCGCTTCCTCACGATTCCTTGCCCCCTGGCCCTCCTCCCTCTCTGCCAAACATTCATCATTAACTCAATCAGTAGGTTAACGCAGGCTGAACCTGCAGCCTCCCCTCAACAGACATGATACCAGATGCTGGCTTTTGCTGGAACTGAATCCCCTTTTAAGATCACTAAATTTTATTCCCACTCACTACAGTCAGTGTGTCTGCAGGGAAGAAAGCCAGTGAAACACTGAACCCCTGTAGTTTTATTTCCTGCTTCCTCTGATATGTTTTTGTTTGGCAAAATGCAGTAAATCCAGGAGGACCCTTTGGGGGAGATTTAATCATTAAATTCTCTAGAATGACCAGGTATATCTTTTATTTGATATTATTTCATTTCTTTTATATCTGTAATATAAAAAATTCTGGGGCAATTTCTTTGGCAGTTCCATCTAAAAGGCTCTATACATCTACACACACACACACACACACACACACAGACACACACACACACACACACACACACGCAGCCAGGTTTGTAATTATATCTTTGTGGAGGCTGTCAATTCATTTTTATGGGCAAAACCCTAATCCCAAGAATGACAACTTTAACTCCTGATTGTTTTTGTATTTTTACTCTCTTGATTGCAGTCACAGATGTTTATAAAATTGTATTTCTTCTTGTGGGAACTGAAAAAATGCCCCCCATAATGTCAAAATAAAAGACTTTTATCACATTGTGGGGACATTTGGTTCCTACAGTTTAACGTAAACCTGGACCGCATACTTAGATACAATATGAAAAGCATTGGGACACCTGGCCATTACATCTACAGGACCTTTTATGACATCCCATTCTAAACCCATAGGCAGCACTATGGATCTGGCCCCCCTTTTGCAGCTGAAATAGCTGCCAATATTCTGGGAAGATTTTCCACAAGATTTTGGAGTGTGTCTCTGGGAAGGTTTGTCCATTCATGCATTTGTAAGGTTGAGCACTGATGTAGGTGATGAAGGCCTGACTTGCAATCTCCATTCTAGTTCATCCCAAAAGTGTTTGATGGTGTTGAGATCAGGGCACTGTGTGGGCCAGTCAAGATCTTCCATACCAAACTCACCCACCCGTGTCTTTATGAACCTTGTTTCATGCCTTCTCCAAACTGTTCCCACAAAGTTTGAAGCATAGAATTGTTCAAAATGTCCTGGTATCCTGAAGCATTAAGAGTTCCCTTCACGCACACCGAGGGGCCCAGCCCAACTGCTGAAAAACAGCCCTATACCAATATCCCTCCAAATCACTTACAATTGGCACAATGCAGTCATGCAGGTAACGTTTTCCTGGCATCCGCCAAACCGAGACTCATCCATCAGACTACTAGATCGAGAAGTGTGATTTGTCACACCACAGAACACATTTCCACAGTCCAGCAGCGGTGTGCTTTACACCACTTCATCCGACGCTTGGCATTGTGCTTGGTGGTGATGAGGCTTGCGTGCAGCTGCTCAGCCATGGAAGCCCATTCCATGAAGCTCCCAGCTCACAGTGTTTCTGCTGGAGTTAATGCCAGAGAAGGTTTGGAAATCTGCAGTTACTGAGTCAACAGAGCGTTGGTGACTTTTACACACTGTGTGCCTCAGCACGATCCCGTACTTTACGTGGCCCACAACATCTCGGCACTTCCAGTTGACCATAAAATTTATACAGCTGTGCCAATGGATTGCACACACACGCACACACACACACACATACACACACACACACAAATATATGTATACACATGTACATTGTGTACACAAACACATACGTACATATACACACACACATATTTATATATAAACTTATAAACATATACTCTGATAGCTTTGCACACAATTTAAAATATTACTAAATGACAGAACATCCATAGTAATGAAACAAAAAGGAAACATAAATTTCACAGAAAAAAGATCATAATGGTGAAGTCATATTTTGCTGTCGAGGAGCAGTATTGTGGCTTCAGACCAGCAGACCCCGGCTTTCAATGCCACCACCAGCTCTCCATACGTCAAGTGCGAGGAAATAAGCGTCCAAACTGCAGCAGGCTGACGTCCCATCCAGAGCGTCTCCTTGGCGTCTTCGCTCCCTTGGACCCTTCACTGCAGAATTCCCCGATTCCGGTCCTGGAGGGCTAAAATCCAACACAGTTTGCAGATTTCCCTTCTCATACATGCCTATTAAACTTGGTAATTAGCTGATTAAGGTGTGTGTTGAGTAGGGAAATCTGCAGACTGTGTCAGATTCTGGCCCTCCAGGATCAGAATTGGGGAACTCTGCTTTACTGTATACACAATATGGAAAATGGCTGCATAATGCATAAGACTGCTACAGAATGACAAACACAAAGATATCCAAAAAGGAGACAGAATAAATATATATAGCATCTGTAAACACCCTATTTATTATACCGCATGCATATCATTTGTGTTTCTTTGCAAGAGGTGTGGCCGAACAAGTTAGTATCCCAATATGCATATGATCCATAAAACATTATGAATTTTGAATCGTGATGGAGACATGATTAATAGAATCATAAGGTGGGATACAGAACCTATTTGTTTGGTAATTTCTGAGTTATGTCAATGACCCATTAGCCAGATGTCAGTATGAGCATAATTGTGATTATGGTTTGAGATTTGAACAGAGTTTTTGATTAAGCAGCACATACATAGTAACAAAAGAAGAGGAATTGATTTATAACCGAGGTGATTTTGTGAATGACCTGATTACTGACTTGAAATTCAATGTCTTGGGACTGGTTTAAATGACACATGTGATTTAAAGGCTCTCCACCTCACACTTCTTAAATCGGGGCAGTTCGTTTCTTTTTACAAGATTTGTCTTATTAAGAAATAGTGATATGTTTTATTGTGTTGCTTCTGGCCCATCAAGTGTTTTTATGCATGATTTTTCTACTTTTCTCATAAATGGTTGTTACCACTGATGAGATTACAGGGAATTATTCAATTACAGGGAATTATTCAATTACAGGGAATTACTCGACCACTTTAGGTGATGTTTTTAAATTGATCAGCTCTGCTCAAAATGTAATAGGCACTACTTACTTTCGTAATCTTAGTGAATTTGATCTTCACTTGTGGAATAGATATTCAGAGTGTTTTCTTTGGCATCTTTTCTCTCAGCCTTTCTTTCTACAGTGGATCTTCAAAAAGGATCATTTTGTTTGGGCCATATTTACCTCTATTTTTCTAACCACACATATAGATGTAATTTCTAAGTCCATTTCCTTGAAAGGTACTCTCCTTAATTTGAAGAACACAGCCAATTGAAACCGTGATGAAAAACTGGTATGTTATGAACATATAACTGTTATACATGCTACAATGCCTTAGGGATGGGAATCACCAGTGCCCTAGAGATACAATATTATGACAATGCCTAGGTGCCGATTAGATTTATACTGCTAATCTCTGTAAATATTCCAATGCAATGTTATAATTTTTATTACAATTTTAAAACTTGAATCATGTAAAAAAGCTGTACCTCTAAAACTTTGCCATAAGATTTATTTTGTGAAGCGTGAGAGTTGGCAGCTCTGGTTATTACAACAAATATACGGGCCCATATTGCTCAACACAGGGTTGCCAGCTCTCACGCGACTAGCGGGACACTCGTGCTTTCAGACTCTCAAGCTCACGCAAGAAATCTTACACCAAATCTACATTATTCCATTATGAGCGGAAGATTAGCCTCATCAAAAGCACTGGGATAGTTTACAAACCCTACAGGCTACTCACAAGACAATAAAGCGGTTACATGTGTGAAAAGGCATGTGCGTGTGCAGATTTCTCTTGAATTGAAAATCTCGCTCTAGCCAGCAGGCCAAAGTTGGCAACCTTGATTAACACAATGCTTAACTTTAGCATGACAGTTTGCATGGCTCATGTCCAGCTCTCGTTTAACACCTAACCTACGGAAGCCAAATTTCTGCCACACGTTTCGTTTACACTGTGGAGGAACAGCACAAATTTCTGCCATGTCATCCAAAATTATTGTTACTGCGAAGCAAAGTTAGCCAATAATTTGCTCCTCTCACAAGGGAATGCTGTGCTGCCTGTCAATGCGAGACGATGTCTGTAGGATTCCAGTGGCCCTGAAAGTCGAAAACACATCAACATTAACACAACACAAAACATTAAGAAGGTACCTATTAAGAACACCTATTTACCACGTGGGTAAGTGTTTTCAGAATTTTTAACGAGTCGGCACTAATCAGCTACCATAGGTACCAAAGTCAGAGGTATGATATCCACAGTTGAATACTGCCCCCTGTGGCACGGAGCACTTCTGCTTTGAAAACTGCAACATATTAAGAAAATACAGCACATTTAAAAGTTAAATTTGCTTAATTTTTTCATCTTGATGTTTTTGTGTGGTCTTTATGTTTTTACATTGTATTAATGTTGATGGGTTCTGGCCTTCTGGGCCACCGTAGTAGGATTATAGAGGAACAGCAACTTTTCTCCACCTTGAATTCAAAAAACATACGAATTAACATTAGAAATTAATAAAAAAAAAAGATTTCAGAATCATTATGGCAACACATGAATTGACCCACTAAAGAATATTGATACATAATTGAATTGATTTCTTTTCCAACAGAACTTTGCTCAGAGCATCACACTCCCTCCACCAGCTTGTCTTCTTTCTGCAGTGCATCATGGTGCTGGGGAATGGCATACTTGTATCCGCCCATCCACATCACGTAGAAAGAAACAGCACTCATTGAACCAGGCCACGTTCTTCCATTGGTCCAAGGTTGAGTCCCAGTGATCAGTGTCCATTGCTGGTGCTATCACCAGTGCAGAGGAGTAAGCATGGGCACTCCAACTGGTCTTCAGCTACATAGCTTGTGCATTGTGTATTTCAACATGGTCATTTTGTGCATTGAATAAAAATTTTGCATCAACTGTGCTACAGTAGCCCTTCTATCACTCTGTAAAAGACCGGACAGCCTCCATTACCTTCGTGCACGAATAAGCCATGGATGCTCGACAGTCTGTCACCAGTTCCTGATATTTCCCTCCTCTGACCACAGCTGGTAGGTGCTCACCACCACTGACTGTCAGCTCCCCTCAAGCCTTGCAGTTTCGGAGATGCTCGGACCCAGCTGTCTGGCTCTGACAATATGCACTTTTTCAAAGGCAGCTAGATCTTTATGCTTGTCCATTTCTCCAGCATCCAACTTTTCGCCTTGAAAACCAGCTGTTCACTTGCCATTTAATATATTTCAGATTTTTATTAGTGCTGTTGTCGAAATAATCACTGTTATTCGCATCACCTATGAGTCATAATATCGTGGTTTTTCGGTTTATATGACATCTATGAAGAAATATATAAGCTTTGTCTTCGAAGATTTGTAGTAGAACTCAAATTAAATTTTCTTAATGCATTTCCAAATCTCAAAACATTTGTGCTCAAACCAGTAATAATCAATCAAGTCAAAGCTCAATCCAAACTTCCATCCAAATGATGAAGAGACGTATTTGTATTTTTACAGTGATGCCTTAAACATGCCTTGCCTCAGACAGCACTATATCAATGAAGAACAATTTGCCATAACAATGGATTATGTCTCACATATGTTTCTGTTTCTTGACTCAAGTGGTACCTTTGAGTTCATCAATATACTCTGTTAGACAGACTGCAAGATATTGGGTAACACTTTACACTGACTGCACCTTCATAATGCATTCACCTTCTACAAACGCACTAAGGCATTAGCAAGGTACAGTTTGTGTAAAGCGTCACCCAATATTGTTCTTCTCAGTGGCCTGCTTATTTCTTGGTTTAGGTAATTATCAGACTGTAACCAGTTTGAGTAAAATGATGAACCATCAAAATAATAAGTATAAGATTAAATGTTGGACCCACGACTCTTCTTATGTGTGCTACCCCTTAATATTATTTTTTACAAGCATGTCATTAATTAGTTTTGCTACACTTAAACCGTTTGAAATATATATCTGACTGAGTTAATACCCTTGAAGGAGTAAATCATAACTCCACTTCTGCACACTGAGAGTGTTGAAGTTTTCTCCCTAATTCCAGTCCCCCTGGACCCTGTCTATTTCACATCCATGTTCATTTGTTTACTAAACCCTTTTGTTTCACCATTAAGCCCTGCCCCAAAGCCCTTCCTCCTTCACATTGTGACATAAACAACATAATTATCAATTATATTACATAGATTGATAAGGAATTTCAGTCAGGACATTGCGTGATCAGGTCAAAACATTTTTAAACTTATCACATGAATTTTTATGCATGACATTGCATAGTTACAGTACAGTTATCTATTTTTTAGTAAATAAATCAAATGCACTGTTCTCTTAATTAAACTGTAATGTTGCTTTTTTTGAATATATGCAATGCTTGCAGGGCAAATTTAGATATCAAAACCTTGTCCAAGGTCATCATATGTTTACTATTTCTTTCAGTTTACTTTAAATTTGCATCGATCTAAGGGCAAGTTTAGTCATTTATATTTTTAGGGCCCAGGAGCAATAGTCCTAGCGTGATTGGAATCTGAATATGACATCATTTTTGAGACTTTTCTTTTACATAACATAGAGATTGTGAGGCAAGATAGCAATACAGCAAGAACTGTCATAGTGACATATGGTTCCATATGAAGAATGTTACAACATTCTCAGTCATTAATCATATCTATTAGCATGTTTGTTTAAATCCAGCTCAACCTGTTTATAAAGCAGACAGGATGAAGGATTCGGAGGCAGGCGTGGTGATGAAACAAAAGGGGTTTTATTGAACGCAGTAAAATGAAGCTGGAAATAAACTGGATCACGATGGATCAAAACGAGAAGACTGGATCTAGGGAGGGCACAGGCAACAAGACAGATCGACATCAATGACTGGACAGAGGCAGTAAAGAGGACATCCAGCATGACACACCAGAACAGGGAAGACAGGTGGAGGAACCACAGAGACAAGACCAGAAACACAGGTGAAGACCACAGGGGACACAAGCCAGGGTAAAAAAAGGCCAGACAGAGCAATGGGAGAGTGACTGAGGTGCGATGATAAGAAGCGGGGGATTTCCGGGATTTCAGTCTCCCCTGACCCTGGAGAACTGGGCGGTGAATGTAGGTCATGGGTCCTCCTGCAGGATCGAAGGGCCTCGAAGGGCCAGGGAGACCGGATGGTGCCGAGGGCCCAGCAGGGCTGTATGATATTGAGGGGACACCAGGAGACGAGGCAGGTGCTGGCAGGACACCATGAGACGACGTGAGCACCGACATGGCGGCTGGAGGTGAGCAGAATGAAGCCGGGACCCCTGGAGGTCAGGAGCCAGGGACTCGGATGGAGTAGCCATCACAAGGCCAGGCACCAAACACACAAGCAGAGCGGCCCCCGCTTTCGGATGGAGTAGCCATCACAAGGCCAGGCACCAAACACACAAGCAGAGCGGCCCCCGCTTTCGGATGGAGTAGCCA
>JAODKF010000103.1:18378583-18392644 GCA_026779585.1 Mormyrus proboscirostris
GTCGGAACTTCACAGCCTCGCGCACCAGCTCAGGCTCCTTCCCCACCAGAGAGGTGACATTCCATGTCCCTAGAGCTTCTGTAGCCGAGGATCGGATCGCCAAGGTCCCCGCCTTCGGCCACTACACAACTCACACTGCACCCTTATGCTTGAACATGGTGTAGGTCTACTGAAAAACTAAAAAATTATAAAAGACAAAATATATAGTTTTAAACTGTGTATTTAGTCAAAAAGCTCATGCTTTACCCACATTCCTGTAATTTAAAACGTGCCTCAAATATTAACCTCTTTCTAATAATATATTTTTTTTCTTCATTAGGCATTATTCTACAATGTGCACCAAGTCATCATAAGGGGAAGCGCATAAGAAGAGCAGAGGCACAGAGGCTTAGCCCACTCAGCCACACGCTGGCACAGAAGCACATTCCAGGACAGGTAGGATGAATGCTGAGGTGCCAGTAAACTGGACATAAGAGACTGAGAAGCAGCAAATACATCATTTTGTGAAAAAAATTAAGTTTGTTGTATATGTGATGATTAAATATTCGATCACCTCTGGTTGGAAGATGGGCAGACTGATGGATGGATGGATGGATGGACAGGATATGATGGGAACATTATATGAATATTATTTTATCTAAGGGAAGATGGTGGCGCAGGAGGTAGTGCTATCGTCCGGCAACCGGAGGGTTGTAGGTTTGAGCCCTGGTTTCTCCTGACCCTATCAAAGTGTCCTTGAGCAAGACACTGAACTCTTAATTGCTCCCAGTGAGCAGGTTGGCTCCTTGCGTGGCGGCCTCTGGTGAATGTGAGACATGTGTTGTAAAGTGCTTTGAGTACTTGTCGAAAAGTGCTATATAAATGCAGTCCATTTACCATTTTTAGCACTATGTGTGCTATTAAAAATCTATGCAAGGTGTGCATTATTATAATGAGAGTTATGGCTGTTGGTTAGTGACATCGAACAGGAGGGAGGTTTGAGCTGTGTGCAGTTCAGTGTATTAAAAATGACTCTCCACTTCTGACATTCTTTTGTCATACCATCGACCTCTGCAGCATCTCACGCTTAAGTCAAAACCACAAAGCTAGAGGACTGACTTAGTGAAGTCTCAGTCAATACCCAGATAGCACACATATGTTGAAATGACATTGATTCCATATCAGACAAAAAGGTTGGAGCACCGTTGAACTTTAATGTTTCACTTTATGTCAACATTGAATCAAGGTTTTGTCACCATCAATTTCTCAATATTGAAAATCTGACCAAAAATCAATTCAGTTTCAACGATGATAATTTGACACTGACCATAATTCAACACATTTCACTATAATTCAACAGTGAAACAACAACGTGGTGCTAACTGGGTATGAAGAAGAATGAAATATTCTCACCGAGAGCTCTGGTCCCAGAGTTTGGGTGGAAGCAGTCTGGAACAACACATATGAGAGAGACAATAGGAACACATTACAGAGATTTAACCATTTATCAAGGAAAACAGATGTATATCTTCTAAAAGGCAGCAGAGAGGAAAGCCTGGCCTTTTATACCCAACCGATATTTGCTGGCCACTGTCTCTTGTTGGCATTGAATTTAAAAAGAGAGAACGGGTAGAAATTACAAAGTCTAGGCTTATAAGTGCCTGTGAAGAACATTTTTGATGCCCCCCACTCAATTTAAACTGTAAATGCTGAAAAGCTCACAGCCTTATCCAGTCACTTCATGGTCACTGTTTTTCAGTCTCTCTTTATGTTGCATCAATTCCTGCAACGTTCCGTCTATAGCTGTGCCACAACTTTTACATCCTTCTTTGGAACATATCAAGTAAGCAGAAGTTAGTCTCACATTCAAAACCATTGTCTTGGCTTGTGGCCACATGATCTGCCTTTCAGCGAACGTGCGCAGCGTTGTTCTTAAGGCTTCCTGCTGTCAGAGTATATTTTGTGAAAATTCCCATACACTATGCGTGTTGCAGCACTCTGCGATCTGTCTTTCCAGGAAGAGCAGATAGATATGTCACATATGGATCAGCAGTTAACTCTTCAGCTTGTAGCCTTGTCGTTGTCCTCACTGTGCTACAACTGTGTTACAATTTTGAATGAAAATATGCCAATTGCCTTGAAAAACATAATCAAGTGCTACAATACCTTTCTGCCAAGCCCAGAATTAGATTTCATAACTGGAAAAGTATGTTTCCTGAAGAAAATGTGAGTGTGATTTTACTACAGCAGCAAGCAGGTGCTGTAGGTCATTGTTATGTAAAATAGGTGGGAGCCAAGGTATATGAATTTTTGATAGGGTGTCCCACACCTAAATATTCTACTCTGTTCAATCTGCAGAAAATACTGTAACAACCAAAACACTAGGGTGACTGCCCACAGCACCTCCCACCTCCACCCAGGTGAGAGCCCACAGCACCTCCCACCTCCACCCAGGTGACTGCCCACAGCACCTCCCACCTCCACCCAGGTGATTGCCCACAGCACCTCCCACCTCTACCCAGGTGACTGCCCACAGCACCTCCCACCTCCATCCAGGTGACTGCCCACAGCACCTCCCACCTCCACCCAGGTGACTGCCCACAGCACCTCCCACCTCGCCCCAGGTGACTGCCCACAGCACCTCCCACCTCCCCCCATGTGAAGGCCTGCAGCACCTCCAACCAGGTAAATTACTGCAGCACCTCCCACTTCCCCCAAGGTTAGGGCCTGCAGTAAATCCAACTTCCCTTCATGTGGGCTACATGTATGCCTGAAGAACCTCCCTTCCAGGTGAGTATCTGCAGCCCCTCTCACCTCCCTCTGGGTGATTATGGCTGTAGCACTTGATACATTTCAGTGAAATGATGAGGCAGGTTCCTTAAGCTTAAGCAGTTTATTGCGACAGAATGAAGATGTTACAGAAAGATGTTCTCACATGGCCGATTCAGTGATTGTCTGCGTCGTGTCTGCCCCAACTGAGGGATACAGGCCCTTTATCTATGGTCTTTGTACAGACTCCTGGAGCCAGGGGTCAGACGGCCTTGGTGAGAGTGCATTGCATGAGGGCTATGCATCCTTCTCTCTCTTCTTCCTCTTTCTCTGTGTCCATTTTTAGACCCCACTATTCCTTATCACAGCCCTTTCTTCAGAAGGTTCAGAGAGGATGGTCACTCTGCTGTGGTTCATAATCATTTCATCGGCCTGTGGAATCCTGTCTCTACCCCACCTTATCTGTTTCTCCTACACTTCGTGCTCTAGTTCTTAACCCCTCCATGGTTGCTGCTGCTTATGTTTTTCTGTTGGTACCCAGTTGCTCCTAAACCAATGAATTTAACTAGAATAGTTCATTTCCTGAGGAAATGTGAGTGCAATTGCTCTACAGCAACAAGCAGGTGCTGTAGGTTGCTGCTATGTGCAATAGTTGGTAGCCAAAGTAAGTGAAATTGTTGATGGTCCACAAAAAAACTGTTGTGTTCTACTTCACAGAAAATAACAACTAAAACAGAAGGCAGTTTCTAAGGTGTTGCTGGCTGGTAGCTATGGAATTGCTAAGGTAGTTAAGGTGATTGCTCTGATATTGCTATAGGGTTGCTATGATACCTTTGGCGATTGCTATGGTGTTGGTAGGTGGTCACTATGGGTGCTTTTCCACCGCACCAGGTACCATACTTTCGGTATTTTCGGTACTTTCATAAAGTACCAAAAGTATGGTACTTCTTTTGTGTCGGTTTTCCACTGATGTAAAAACTGGTAACGGCACCAAATGACATCATCAGTGACCACTCCTGCTATTATGATCCTTCACTTTCCTGTAGACCTGCTTAAGTTTTCTGATTTTCAAGTGGCAGGGTTCTGTGTTTCGCGTGTGCCCCATTTCTTCCAAGCGGCTTACTATTACGGCAAATACTTTTTTATTTCGAGTTGTGCCATCCAGATCCCGCTGGATCTGTTCATCCGACCATATGGTGTTTCCTCGTTTGTCCATCCCTCCATTTTACTTTTTTATATTTTTCTTTCTACTGCTTTTTATGCTGTTTCTCACTGTTCGCTGTGTGTTTCAAAAGATCGCGGTTGTATTTTGTTTTTCAGCGGCAGGCTATTTGCATAACCAATTGACAGCAAATACATTTGCAAGTCCCACCCCAAAGTACCGAAGTACCAAAGAAGTACCCCAGCTGGTTTGGCACTTTCAGTACTAGAATTTTCGGTACTGGCACTTGACCGGAAGTCAATGGAAAAGCGAAAGTACCGTCATTTGTGTGGTGGAAAAGCGCCCTATATATCTATTATCTTTATTAGGGTGTTGCTATGTTATTCAAGGTGTTTGCATAGGTGGTGCTATGTGGTTGCTATGGTGTTTGTATGGTACTTGCTAGTGTGTTGCTAAGGTACTTGAGGTCATTGATCGTGTGTTGCTATGCTACCCAAGGTGGTTGCTATGGTGTGCTATGGTAGTTTTGGTGGAGGCTGCTAGGAAAAATGAAAAAAAAATGACAAAAGACAGTGCAGGCCAATTTGGCCTCGGCTGAGTGTTGGATGACATTGCTGAAGGTAGCTTATTAGGTATGGTGGCTGTTGTCCGGACAGTGACTGAATAGGAATCCTCTTAAAAATGAATGAAAGTCAATGGAATGAATGGGGATAAGCAGATGAAAAAGGATGAGTGCAGGCCAGTTTTGAGTGGTCAGTGATGTAGCTGCATGTAGCATATAAGGTTTTCGTGCTGTGGCATGTACAGTGACTGAGTGAGAAGCCTCTAAAATGAATGGTTAATGAGAGGACTGAGTGATGACTAAAGGATGGATGCATGACTATTCAGCTTCCATAGAGCGGACTGTGATGTAGCTGGAACTGCGTATAAGGTTTGGTGTCTGTGATATGTCCAGTGAGAGTGGGAAACCTCTAAAAATGAATGGAAGTCAATGGGAGGAATGAGTGATGGGGAAATGAGAAAAGCATAAGTGCAAAAGGCCATTCAGCTTTCAGGGCATGTTGGGAGGCGTGGCCTGGGTTCGCATGTAAAGTTTTGTGGCTGCAGCCTGGACAGTGAGTGAGTGGGAAGCCTTTGAGAAATTAATGGAAGTCGAAGTGAGGATGAGAAAACAGGGCGGAAAGGATTAAATCAGGTCAATTTCTCTTGGTCTGGCTTTTGCTTGACCTAACCTGAGGTAGCCCTATGAAGTCTGGTGGCAAAGGTACAGAACTAAGTACCAGGCCTTTTGTAATGATCGCCCTAGGATGACGTCAGAGGGCGGCGCTCTCTTTTTTCTCCTCTCCCCCATACAGCTTTCAGCGTGTATGGATGTATTTTGCCACCGCCAGCTACTATTTTTGTGATATTCGCTTGGTCACTGACTGACAATGTAAAACCTGTGAATCCTGCGCAAGTCTATCGTATCCTGCAGTGTAATAAACGAGGGACAGCACCATTTCTTCGTGTTTGGCTGAGTTATATGTACTTTTCCGAGGAAACCGCAAGGATCTCTAGTCAGATCTTTACAAAATCCCCTGTTATTCTACAGGGCCAACAACTGAGAAGAATGCAGGTATCCAAAAGCTGTATACAAGCATAGGAAGGATGAGTGAAACTTGTTTTGCAGTCGATATTTCAAAAACTATAGGGGGAGAAGGATGCCAAAAATCAGGCTGAATAAGAATAATATTCTGATGATTAAAAGCAATGGGTAAGAAAATTGTGTTTGTTCTGCAATTAACTATCTGCATAGTTATGTGACAACTGAAAAACAGCAGATATCCAAAAATGATGTTATGTATGACATGGTCTTGTTAGCGCCTTGGTCATCATTCACATTCCACATTTTGGCCGTTTCCGGGCTGCATATATACCCACCAATACACCACTGGTCTGATATTAATCAGTCTTATCAATATAATATTTCCATCTGACAATTGTATTCCTTTTATTGTGACAGCATTAAGGAATAAAAGCACGTCACAGGCATCTAACCCCAACTACACAATGGTAAGCCTTCCTTATTTTCCACATTTATCTTGTATGTACACATGCATGAATGTTTGCAAAAATTTGTCATGCACTACAAAATATCAGTTTGGCTCAAAATGGTTCAGTGTTTTTCATTTTAATTCTAAGACTTAACATTAAATATTTATAAATTCAACAGATATCTTTGACCAAATAAAATATTGATTACTGAGGGTGATTGCTGTTTATTTAGTAAATTGGCTTACATAAGCTGCCTGACATTGTTGGCTAAGTAGTAATTCATGCATTTGTGTAGACAGCAGGCTGATATATGAAATAAATGCAATTTACTGTCTTTAAATGCCCCTGAAGATGAAACATATGAGCTATTGACTGATACAGTGTTTCTTTCTTATAGCTCTGGGTCATAATTCCTGTCACAAAATAGATGAAATGTAAAGAACAATTCTGTTCTGCTGACATGAAGAGAACGAAGACATTTGAGAAATGCCTTTTTTGTAAGTAACAGACTTGCATGCAAGTATTACATGTACAGGAAAATGAAAGTGGAGCTGTCTAGCAACAATACGGCAAATAATAAAAAATGAGAGACTATTTTTCCATCATAGTAAGTCAGATATACAATATAGTAATACTTTACTAGCTGTAACTACACCTGTGTTGGAGGTGTATAAGAGTGGCATTTAGTGACAAAACAGAAAAATACTTCAAAATTCTAACAAAAACCCCAAAACACAAAAAAGACTGAAAACCAAAACAAGATCAAAAGGGCATTCCTGATACTACATTATTAGCCCCCAAATCCCTCAACTGACTTTATTTATCCTAAATGAGCTCATCAGTCCAATTAGGGCCACTGGGATTTTATTAATTGGGACTTTGTATTGGCACTGGGTAGGTGAGTCATCGTGGGAAGGTTGAGGTTCACCAACAACTGGGCAAGTGCTGTAGCTCCCACCAATTCATACAGGATAAACTGCTTTTAAATATGCTCCTCTAAGTTTATTGTGCATAGTTATGGATTCATCAGATGTAGGTCCATATTACAGTTAATTACATATAAAAATTGTACAATGTTACACAAAAATTCTCATTTTGTTTTAACAATAGTAATATGTTGCATAAGCTCTCTTCATAACTAACAGACACAAAACGCGAAATGGGCAGCACCCACAAAAAGCATGAAAACACTGCTCTTCTTGTCTTCTTACATTAAAACAGATCAGCTTTTTCCTAGAGTTCTCGGGGTGTTATTATTAAGGGAATCCTAGTGCTAATTTTAAATATGGGGAAAATAAATCAAGAAAAAATAAATAATAAGGATAAAAGTGCCATTGTTATATGTTTTTTGGGAAAGGAAAATATTTTATGGATTCTCTGTAAATAAATGTATATTGCTAGTTTTTGGGTATTAAAAATATGAGAACCAAATTAGAACTAGATGAATGCTATCTAAGCCAAGCAGCTTGTTTAATTATTGGCGATAACGTCTGAACAGAATTCAAATATAGCGACACTTACACTGGGTCTCTGAGGTTCTTTAACTAACAATAGGTCTGATGTTGTTAAATAAATAAATGAAGGCAGACTGTATGAGTATATGTGGAATTTTATGGCCACTTATTCCCACCTTTGGACCTAAAGCAAAGGCAAAGGAAAATTATAAAAATGTCACAACGGGGCATGATGGACAACAATGTGCTGTGCGGTTCATAGCAAATGGCTACTTTAATATAACAGGACTCCAACAAACACAGAACAGAACAGGCCAGAAGGGGTCAAAACAAAGGCAGGTTGGATACACAACAATAAACAAAGTCTGGGCCTACATGTGAGGATAAGCAGAGAGAACACAATCAAACCATCTACAGCAATCACAAAACTACTAGCAGGTATCACATACAATGACCAACAAAGAATAGCGAAAAGGCAGGCATATATATATACACAAGTAACCAGGACTAAACAAGAAACGGGCGCTGGCCATTGACAATAAACCAAACACTAGGACTAAAAATAACAAGACACAGGTGAGTGTCATTCTCAAGCACTTGGAATGGGATGGCCAGTGACACCTGCTGGCCAAACAGGGAAATGACAACCAGAATATGGTAAAGACTGGATGTAATAACATTGTAATATACAGTTGTGTTGGGCAGTGAGTATTGATAACTCATGTTGCCAGACTTGACTGCTTCTGTAGTAAATTGTTGGATAAAAATGTTGTGATTTTCTACAGGACCTTGTTATTTCATGAATCTCATGTTTATTGTCTTTTTTGCATCACTATTAATTCCTTAGCCTTTCACCACACCTTATATGTAATATTTTTCAAACAATCCTGAAGAATCTGAATTTACTCAAAATCAATCCATGCACCAGGCATGTAGATTTAGTAGTGTACTTCTGAAAGATCTCCAGATTTTTGTATGCTGCTATGACTGATGCGAAAGAACTGTATTAAAATGGCACGGACATAATTTAAGAATACCTGTGCCAGGAATGTCTGTAGCACACTAGCAGAGTATGTTCTTTGGGCATTTGATGAAGGTATTTGTTATGCTGGCACTGGCTCTGTTTTAATGCAGGTACTTGGGTTGTGTCATTTGATTATACAGGGCTACTGGAGCATGCAGCATCAGACCCCATGCGGATTTCACTACCAGCCCACATTTAGGCAGGGAGACACTATGCCTTGTCCCTGCTTATCAGTCCTCACCCTTCTCTCTAGCCGCTGATACTGATGAATCCAATCTCTGATTACTGGTGACAATGCTGTGACAATGCAGAAGATGCTATGAAAAAAAAATCAATTGAGAAAGGCGACATTTCATAAGCAGCTAATGTGTTTTTTTCCACTGGAAATATCTAAAGTATTAGAAGGAAGATGTATATAAGGTGGTTCTGCTTTTCATAAGATATATTGTATTAACCTATTGCCTCTCACATCAGGTCTTAATTCATTATTTTAGCATTGATGATTCATAAAAATGTACCTTTTCTTGCTTTCAAGAAGCAAGAAAAAATATTGGTACCTGAAATCTTTTATTATATTCCAACACATTACATGTCTTACCCATCATCTTGATTTTATTAATATTTATACACTGTTACATAACTTAGTAAAAATATGATTCAAGAGGGCACAATAGAAAGGGCTGTGCAAACTCGGTATTTAAAGTGTGAATTAAAATGTTATAGCTACCTTCACAAGCCATGTATTTTGGTGCAGGGGTCACATATTTGCTTTGTAAATATTTATCACAGATCTAGCTCTGTATTTTGTTGCCTCTGCATTTATGTAATCTGGACGATGCTTAGACTAAACATTTAAACCATTTTAAAGATTTAGATAATAAGTTACCTAAAAAGTGACTGTTGTGCACAGTCAGGTGTTAAAACTGGACATAAAGCGTGCTAAAATGCAGCATTACAGGAAAATAATTGCTTGCTTTTAAACTAAATTCAGCCCAGATAATTGCACAATGTTATTCAGCATGTCCATGATAACTAATGGGTCATATTAAGTTGTTTTTCAGAACAAGACAAATACATACATAGATTCATTTTACCCTGGTATATCTAGGTCTTCATTAAGGCAGTCCATGGTAAGATACCTCATGCAGTGGTCCATTCACCCTATGGGATTTCAACTGCTAACTTACTGTGGTGATAATGCACCTACCCTGACAATCAGGAAATGCTCGTCATTAGCGCAGCACTTGTACCTGTGTCGATTTAGCTTTAAGGCTTTTTATGTCATCTTTTTGGGAGCGCTTATTGTTTTTTTCCCAGTTGGATCGAAGCACAAGTGTATACAAAACAAAATAAAATGCACCCTGTGGAATCATAATGTGATTGCCACATACTGTACAGAAACAGCTGTGTGGAAATCTGTTAATCTAGATGTGGCATTTGCAGCTTGAGCTGTGGCTCACATTACACTCAGTTAACAAGTTATTTTGGTACTTTAAATGTAGCATGCATCCTGATTACTAAATGCTCCCATTTGTTAAATGGACTGCATTTATATAGTGCTTTTCTACTCCTACGAGTACTCAAAGCGCTTTACAAGACATGCCTCACATTCGCCCAGGAACACTCATATTCATACACCGGTGGCAGAGGCTGCCATGCAAGGTGCCAACCTGCTCACCGGGAGCAATTAGGGGTTCAGTGTCTTGCTCAAGGACACTTTGATGGGGTCAGGATTGGAGGAATCAGGGCTCAAACCTACAACCCTCCGGTTGCTGAACTACCTCCTGCGCCACCATCTTCCCCCCTTAAGCTTGTTGGATGCAAAAAAGTAAATGCCCTGACAACCATTCGGTATAGCAAGCTCCTTTTTCATCGTTTATTTTTTTAACGTGCATTCTAACAGTTTTTATAATTGTCATATACTGTATATATTTTTCCTAAAAATTAGTTATTCCTTTTAGATGTATTGTTGTGTTGGTGTTTTGCATAGGTCTTTGACAAAAGCACAATGTACTTCTTGGCCCATTTTCAGCTACTTAAACAGCCATTATAGTGTCTGTGGGCAAGTATTGTGTTGTAGTGGGGTTTCGCGATGATCATCTCCTACTGTCATCCCCAGCTGTGAGGTTTGTTATGCTCGCAGGTGTCACATTGGGCGTGAGCACTTTTCTTTGCTCATGTTGCTTTCTCACAAGCACCTTGCTGGGGACGGGGATGAGTGTCGCTCCGCAGACCTCTTGGGGCAATAGGCAGCGTAACATTGTTCATTAGCTGTTTTTTGTGTGTTTTATTTGGACGAAACACAAATTATCAGATCGGAGCCTCAGTTGGTGATTTGAAGCTGCAGAAATCATTATAGTGACTGACTGGAGTTTTGCGCACTAACTAGAAGGTGGTGTGTTTGAAGTACCCAGCAACTCCTTAATCTTAAGCTTCAAAGCTCTCTATTTTATATGTGCATTTTTGCATGGTTTGCACAGTATCAATGATGTACTATTCCTATGCATTTACCCAGCTATACCATTCCCATTAGTTTTAGTTCTGTTTTATTTCACATTGTCAGGTACACAAATACCAATACAAACTGTGCCATGTAAAAAAGTCTGACGATTGGCAGGTGTATTGACAATGGAAATGAAAGGGAATACCAGAGTCCTATACAGAATGTTGTCATGTGGTGTGTGGAGAACTACCGGCTCCTTAATATCAATAAGATAAGGGGACAGGTGGTGCACCTCCATCATGTGATAATAATTGATACTTCATTATCCCTCATGGGGAAATTGTCCTTACACCTCCCTCAACTTGCTTTTTGTAGAGTAGGTTGTCTGTGAAGAGCAGCCACCCGTAGCAGTGCCCAGGGAGCTGGGGGTTAAGGGCCTTGCTCAAGGACATGCAGCTGTGCAGAGGCTGGGTTTGAACCAGCAACCTTGTGATTACAGGCACACGGGTTTGGCCCACTGCGCCACATGCTGCCCCTGAAGAGTGACGCTAGTGGTGAAGGTGGGACGATAATTCAGACGCTCGCAGACTACTGGGGATGTTTTACTATTAGCAGCCAGCATCATTTTGGTGTGTGGTTCAATGAGTTTGCCCATGATTGGAAGGTTACCAGTTTGAATCCTGGGTCTGGCAAACTGGTGATGCACGCTAGCTAATCCTTCGCTGCGACCCCTCCAAGCTCTCGTCTCTCCGTGTGTCTCATGAAGGGCGTGATGGGATAGGCAAAAAGAATTCCCCATAGGAATGAATATTCTATTATTATTCTGTTCTGTTGTTAAGCTGTGGTCTGCAGAGGGACCAGAGACACAAATGGGGACGCAAGGTAACTAAACTTGTTTGTCAGGATGTCTGACTTTGTTTCAGGGCTGACCCTAAATACCTAATAGGAAGTTGCAAAGCGGTGTATGATGCCAAAGGCATTGACCATCCTGAGTAGTGTTGCCCGTCATCTTCATGATGTTATATCCATAAGGACCTTTATTCAATGTATCATCCTAACATGAAGTGCCAAGAATTTCTGCTGCGGCCATTATTTAGTATAATGCCAGTGAGCGCACACTCATTCCTGCCAACTGTAATTGGACGGTATCCTGAGTACGTGCCTACTTAATAAACCGTGCATACAATAACCAGCAACCCCCTCATACAACCACTCCTTTGTTTGTTTGTTTTGATCTATCTATCTATCTATCTATCCGCCCATCCGTCCATCTGTCTGTGTCTGACTGACCTCAAGACTTGGCAAAACTTGAAACAATTAAATACACAGGAAGCTTTAGGCTTGTAATGTTTACAAAATGTAAAAAAAAACAATTTAAATAAAAACCCACTGAAAGTACTAATATTTCAAATACACACAAATTCTTTGAGTAACTCTACTTGGCTGCTTAAATGAATGCTTGTTGCTGCTTTTGGAATTCGCCCTCGGAATTTATGCCGCTGAGAACCAACATTGCTACCTGTGGAGAAAAACGTCAGCTTACTTTGTACAGCTTGTGTACCTCAGTGGTCTCCCCCAGTTGTTGTACTGTTCTATCCATTATACTTATGGTGAACGGAGTTCCAGCTGGGCTCACAGGTGAAAAGTGACCTGGCACTGTAGATAGCTGGCTTGTGGATTTCCAAGTGACACCAGCTCTTAACACAAAAGCTCCCCACCACATAAATGAGTGAGGGGTATCACCTTGCAAGAATTAGTCTCATCATGCTCACATCTGTGGCTAAATCTAGAGGCCCCTGCTCCCCTGCTACTGCAAAGTCCCTCGGCTGCTGCAGCAATTTCAGCAATAATGAAGCACTCCATTGGCTCATAAGTTACTAACGCTGCGTTTCATTATGAGGGCATAGCCTTTAGATTATAGAGTCGCCGAATTGATCCATAACCTCACAAATGCTTCCCCATGCTGTGCGGGAACATCTCTTCCTGCCCTCCTAACACATCAAGCAGTCTGCCAAAAAATGTTACAGGCCACCAGACAGTCAGCATACTGTAAAAAGAACCTCCCTCAACTCGAAATGGTCCCATGACGGCCCCAGATTGTTTTCATTTTTCCAGAGAAAATAACTCGCTCTTCCAGACCATCAATTCAGGTACACTATTTGGACAAAATTATTGGGAATATTTTTAAAAATAATATATGATACTTGTTTGTTTTAACCAAATCATATGAGCTCTGTAGATAAGACTTAAAATGAATATACAATGCGCATTAACTTAATGCATCATTAGGCATATATGTCCTTTATTCATGTAAGATACATATGAAATTAATGTACTGCCAAACATATACGTCCTACATTCATTTACAATCCATTCAGTATTCATTTTTATGCATAATTCTTTGAATGAACTCAAATGAACCATGGATAGTGGTTTAACACAACTAGAATGAATGTTTTGAAAAGGAGACATCCTTTTTCAGTTGATGCGTTCACTTAGTGTTCGGAAAACATAACAGTTAAGTTAATCTCACTGAATTTTCTCATGCCTAATTTAACCAATTGAATGTGGAGAAATCCTGTATGTCTTTCATTAGAATAATATAAAAGAAATATAAATTTTTATTTAAAAAACAACTAGCAGTAAATGTGTATTTCCTACTAAAGCCATATGGTAAAATGTGAAGTTCATGTAAATGTTTTATATTTTTCCTGTAGGCTTTTCCCTTGAGTAAACACAATGAAAAATCATGTTTTGTCATGTATACAGTAATTGGAAGAACAAAAATACTATAATCTGGCCGATGCCAGTCATTGAGACACTGTGCAAAATGCCGTGCGGTGTTGTTGAGAGTCAAACACCTGTGTCCGGATGGCAGCTGCAGATGTCACGGGGTTCTGTAATGCTTAGCGCACAATACAATGTTCCTCCCTTGGTGAGGTCTGTTTTAGGTGACCGGAACCTTTACGATGTGTGTGGGTGCCCTCACGTGCCCATTGGTTCCAACATTGGACGACTGTGACATCTGCATGCCCCACATGCCGGGCAATTGCACGATACGACCCCCAGCTTCATGGAAACCCTCAATTCTTTTTTTTTTTTTTTTTTTTTTTCTTTTTTTTCTTATATGTATGCTTTAATTTCTTAAGTGTAGCTACTGGAGATCAAGAGTACTGCAAAACGATTGCTCCATGTT
>JAODKF010000103.1:18412615-18423166 GCA_026779585.1 Mormyrus proboscirostris
GACGACCCCCCCACTTAAGAGCAGAAATTTATGGTGTGAAAAGTCGTCTTATACGCCGGAAAATACGGTATATATATGGAAAGAAGTATGAAATGGAATAACAATAAAAATAGTATTAATCATTTAAAGGGCATCAGTTTAAAAGTATCATTCATAAATCTGCACTTCTACTTTTTCCAGTATTTAAAGACTTATTTAGACTCAATTCTGTTTAAAATACAAGATAAAATAATGAAGTATGCATTTTCCGATCTTTGGGTTGGTACAGTAAACTACATCAACTTTACAACATAGCAACTTTAATCTCTGTACAAATGTACATTTAATGTTTATATAATTTTGTTAATTACTGGAATGTTACTTTTCTGTTAAACACATCAGGCCATGCTTATATTATTTAAAATGTATATTCCAATACAAAAGAAAGTTGGCCAAAATCTTGTACGATTTCACTCATACTGCATGCCAACAATATTATTCCTAAGGTCATTCAGCGGACATCACAGCCTTACAGGTTAGATTCAGGAAATGTGAAGGAATATGTCTGTGTTGAGACTGCTGTTGGCACGGTGGTTCAGTGATTGGCACTGTTCTCTCATACTTCTGAGAGCAGAGTTCAGGTCTATACCCTGGTGCCATGTGTGTGGAATTTGCCTTCCCTGTGTTGTGGCGTTTTCTCTGGTTCCCCACACTGTGTTGAGTGTTCCCTGCAATGTGTTGTCACCCCATCCTGAGTTATTCCCTCCCTTCTGCCTGTAGCTTTCAGCATAGGATCAGGTACCAAAAATGAATAGTTTCGTTTGCCACTGATACTATTCATCTGAGTAGGGGGGGAACAAAATGTACAGTATTTCATCTGCTAATATTAAAAACATGGACTATATTCTTCTGTACAATGTTGATTAATAATGCAATTTAGGGAGTTAGGATCCAATTTGGCTCAAAGTTTTAGTTTTCATGGTGGGAGGGGGCATTCAATTTTTACTCAGGATAAGTGATGCAGTTTTGTTTCATGCGAAAAATGGAGTTTCTATCTGAGTAAAAGTAAAAAATGTTAAGAGTTTTCCTCATACATTTTTGTGTAAAATCATAATGCGTGATATGAATGATAACATGAACTGTATTTATTAATACAATATGCTTGTTAATTTTATTTTCTATATAGCGCCAGATCACAACAGAAGTCGTTTAAGGTTACCTTTAAGGTAACCTAAGGTTACCTTTCCTACAGTATAGAACATTATGTTATTTATCTTATTTGCACAACAGCTTGTCATTTTTGTCTTTGGACGGTCGCGCCTTTACAATTCTCCTCTGCTCTCTGTATTGCACATGGGAGAGTTCCACCCCAATGCGCTCGCTCAGATACGTGTGCGCACACACAGGTGAGCACACTCCCACCAGCGGACAGAGATCGCGTGTCAGAGAAAATGTCGCGTCAACCACCTGAAAAGCAGAGAAAAATGTCTGTGTTTTTTTTGACTGCTGTCATTAAAAGAAACACATGAATCCTGTCGGCATCCGTCCAACTCCCCCCCCCGAAAGCTTTAAACCTAGGGGAAACACTGCAGCTAAAATTGTCTTCTTGCATTATTCATTCATTCATTAATTCATCATTCATTCATTCATTCATTCATTCATTCATTCATGCATATGTATGTGTGTGTTTGTGTGCTTGCTTGCTTAATTGGGTTGTTAATATCAGCGGCTGTTACATAACACTTCCAGTCTCCTCCTAGTGTGTGCCTTGGCTGACTCGGAGTAGAGTTTGTAGTCACCTCCCATCAGCAGGCTCAACTGCCAATGTCAGTTACCATGGCAGCGGCATCTTAGTTGTCTCCACGACTACTGAATTGGATCTTAACATAATCCCAATGTCTCTGTAAGTATTTGTTTGGCTACTTTGGATGGAACGTGATGGAAAACCAGTTCCAAACCTCAATTAGGCAATAGTTAAATTATGATGTGATTACTGGAGCCATAAAACACATTTTCTTTCTCTGTTTTTTAAACTTACATAATTGGAACATGCAATTCAATGATTCCAACTACATAAGTTGCTAACACAAGCTTTTGGGGACAAACCCCTGAACAGGACTTACCTTCTTAGCCTACTAGTACTAAATAACTCTGTATCAGCGGCTGTCAGTATATATTTTTTTCCCCACCAGGTGCACTTTTGGAAGCTGCACACATACCCCTCGTGAGAAATAAAATGCTGCAGGTTGTGCAGAGCCATTGGGCTTGAAAGTGGACTGGTGTATGTTGCATTTGGGGGTGTATTTAAGACTGTTATATAATAGTCAAGAATTTTTGAATGAACCTGTTTTACCACCTTGTTTGACATACGTGAGATATATATACTGTAACATCAGTGTTTGAGATTCATGATATGTCAGTTCCACCTACCAAACATCTTATTCAATTATGTCTTAAGTAAAATGAGATTTTCTTTCTATAGTTCCTTTAAAGGCGGGCGTATTGATGCACAACAAACATGCGGTGAAGGTTTACAGGCATCAATACCCATTAATTTTTTTTCTCTATTAAAATACTAAAACTGTCTCACACACTGATTGTTTGTTTCCTTCTTAATATTAGACTTGTATTTTGCATCCTCAAACTCATTTTATACAAATACAATGAAACATTCATTGACTATTCCTGCAACAGCATGATGATTTGCTCTATAATGAAATCATTTTATTTGGTAATCCTCCTTCATGCTGTATAATTATTTAGCAATTTAACCATATTCAAATCATTTTAATTCAGCAAGACAGATTAATTACATGTAAGCAGTGGTGTATGTACAAATTCTGGGCCCCCTGACAAAATATCACCATGTGCCCCCCCACCCACCCAATTCTACATATAATTTTACGTATTCAAGGGCCCCTGTCAAGCGCTGGGCCTCCTGATTCTGCCATGGTATCCAGCCCCCCAGGACCCCTGGAGGCTAAGTAAGTTCAAAATGTAAGCAATGATACGTAGTGTCTTAATTATGCTCTAGAGCAGGGTTCTTCAAATCTGGACCTCGATTCCAAATCCAGGCCTTGTTTTCAGTTCTCCCAGGTAGTTAGTTTAATAATTACTGATTCTGATTGGTCAGAGGCTTCGCACCTGACTGACAGGTAAAGGAAGGCTGGAAAATCAGCAGTGCTTGGACCTCAAGATCCGTGATTTGAATAACCCTGCTCTAGAGTGAGTATGCAGTGGCTATGTGTATCTTCCATTCTAATTTACATAGTTGCTGGGAAGGTGGAGGTTATATTTGGTGCAGCATGAATAATTGTGTAACTTGTGTATTTGTGAAATTACTGGCTACATTTTGAAAGTGACTTTATTGTTGGTTAAGTGCAATCATAGGTTTACCTCCATGTTGTGTCTTGCTGTGGGCGACCACACAGGAAGAGGGAGTTTCCAATTAGCTTTATAGAGGGTGAAGCAGGAGATGTACCATGCTGAACCTTCATAGGGGGGTTGTGGTTTGCTTGACAACAAGCTTTAGCGTAGGGATTGGGAGATTATTATTGCTGATATTTTCACGGTGTATTGAATGAGATATGTCGATTATAGGTATGGTATTATGTCTTCAGTGAAATATGAAATGGAATTGTTAATTGATTTTAATCTGGTTGTAATTGTCGCTGGGGCATGGAACATAACTCTACACCTGGGACCTAAAACTCCTCTGGGGAGAGCAGATGTGGCCAGGATTCAGGCAACTACTCTTAGAGCCCAATGGCTCTGGGCCCGGCTTGGGTATATTTTTTCTTATTTTCTTAGTGAATTAAATTCTTAAGTGTTTCAAGAGTTTTTATTCTATGTGTTTTGTTTATTTTTGTAGTTTTTCTTTCTTTCAACCACTACTCAGTTGCATTGCTGGTAGTTTTTATATTCAGGTCAAGGAAAATAAAAAAAAGAACACAGAGTGAAGATTGTGTCACTTGGAGTTTCATTGGGCTACCGGGTTGAACCATCAGAAGCAGTTTACTGAAAGGACAAAAACCATCACCAACACCATAGTAATCACTTGTACTTTTTTAAAAAATATATTTTTATCCATGGCAGATACATTTTCCAATGTCAGTCACTAAGTTTAGCAAGTCAAATAGGGGTGTAGAAGTTGTCCATGATCATTTTTTCAGTAAATTCACACTTCAAGATGTAAGTCGCTCTGGCTAAGGACGTCTGCCAAATGCTGTAAATGTAAATGATCTCTGTCACTGCTTTTAAAAACAGATTTTAAAATCGTAAGTTCTAGTTTTAGGAATGCAATAATTTTCTAACTTAGGTATTTTTTTCAAACATAGATATTGAAATGTAGAAATGGGACGTTTACATCTTCATGTAAGCACAAATGTATAAATACATAAATGCTGTATTAGATTGCAAGAGGGGTTAGATATTTTAAAAATTCATAATTCTTTTCTGGTATTTCTGTTGGCTTTAAGTATTTATCTATTGAAATTTTTATGGCTTGTGACACAGTTTTTTTTAATGCAACCCATAGAAAATGGGTAATATTTCATTAATGAGCTGTGCATGAGGCTGGCATAATCATAAAGGAATAAAGTTCAGGAAGCTTCCAACACACACGGCGATCATTTCATTTTTATAGCAAAAAGTTTCTTTTTCACATTTAATAAAACCAGCTAATCTGGGACACTAAATCTAACACTTTATTAAGTCCATATTCCTAAACCCCTAGAGTGGATGTTGTTAGTGTATTAATTGATCAAAATTACTTTTGAAAAACATCTGCAGTACTGCAAAATACTGTTCTAAAAGCCAAACTGGAACACAATGTAATCCTAACCTACATTCTTCAAAAACGTATTTTCAAATAATTACTAATTTAACACAATAACTAATGGTAATTTAACACAAATATGAACACATTTATATCATCTATTCATATTCTAACTTCTTAGCCAGTCAGGGTTGCGGGATGGACCTGAAACTTATGTAAGTATATGCACAAGACTAGAATGCACCGTGTATGGGATGCCAGTCCATTGCGGGGCATATACACACCCACGCACAGTCACACACTATGGATGATGTAGATATACCAATTAGCCTAATTGCATGTCTTTGGACTGCAGGTGGAAGTATCTGTATCAGTACCTGTGGAAAACATGCAAAGGCCACCCACGCATAGGGATTCCAGTCCCCTACTCTGGATATGTGGAGCAACGGGGTAACCCACAGAGCCACTGAACAACCCTCGCGATCGTACATTTTAAATCGATAAGGTCATCTAAAATACTGTGACCATTATGACACTAAGATGATATAGAATGCTTCAAAATTCATTCACCCATAAAGTTGGTTCTTCCAATGATTATTATTCCCTGGAGGAGCTGGATTTATTCAATAGACATATCAGCAAATCAAAGCTAACCCCACTCACCAGATGTGTTTGCGTTAAACTCATCAGATATTTATATCCAGATTCATATTAATGGCACCAAATAAATTATTTAGTTTTTTTTTCCAGTTCTCTTGAGACCTATTGAAGTTCAATCCCACGCTTGTTGTGATATAGCGGGGAATTAATCATTTTAACCAGTGACTTACCAACAACAGCTCACTGGAATAACACCTCACTCAGCTCCCTCTCACATTTATGTATATTCTGTATGTATGTCTACACCATTGCAGCTGCTCGTGCGATTTGTATGCATGTACACACGCACGTATATGTATACATGTACACACGCACGTATATGTATACATGTACATACATTTATAATACGCATGGATGTGGTTTATGTACAAGCAGGTGTATATATGTTGTTTATTTATTCAAAATATTTTGTTTGTATGTTGGATGGATGACTGTCAGAAGTGTGAATGAGAAGTGGGAAACATATTATTATTATTAGCAACTTTAATTTGCATTGAAAATTATGAAAATACATTTCAATGATTTCATGAAAGTAAAGTCATTTGAAGGATATATATTTTGTGCATGACTGAAAATGACAAAGAAATAGATAACGTAAAACATATGTCCTGGTAGTGATTCTTTGTCCTGTAATGGTTGCTTAGTTGCAGCTGAAATGAACGTTTCTGCAAATGCATGTTTTTTTAACCAATACAATCTAATTTTAAATAACTTTGAAACACTATGTCTTCATAAATAATGGATGGGGTGTACATGCGAAGTGGCAACAGATGGTATACAGATCCAAAAAAAGAGAACATGGGGCGAGCCTGGATGCCACTTTCAAGCCCATTAATATTCTTGTCTTACGCTGCCCTTTCATGGGGGCTGAGATGGGACTACTTGGATAACCGGAGTACATGGCATTGGCTGCAATCCCCTGAATTGCCGGAAACCTGACCTGCAAGCTAAGCCGCTTCTAATCTCCTTTGTAAGCAAATCAATGTCTGTAATTGTTTTCTTTTTTTGTTTGATTTTTTTTTTGTTTTTATGTTGTTGTTTCAACTACTAACCTAATTAGATGTTGCTTTACTTATTGCCTTAAATAAAGAGTGAGGCAATGAGCGTTGTCTGCGGCCCAGACAGAAACTGCTGAAGGTTAGGGAGGCAAATTGACAAAGCATTTCCTGTGAAATATTTTGCCGTTGCTTTTTCAGCTCTTCAAGTTCTTTTATGCCATGAAGCTGAATCTTCAGTGACAAAGGGAATTTTTCCGGTTTGATTACGGCTGTGCATCAGGCATGGTTAGAGATTAACCTCCAGCAGTGTAAGACATCCTCATGGATTTTTCCTGATTTTTCCAGCATTATAGAACTTATCAGTGGGACACCAATATGTTCTATGAAAGCCATGATACAATGCCATTACAGAAATTTAACCTTTGAATCTAAAACAATTAGGAGACAAATAAATGATTGATTTCAGCATTCCATTTTGTACACCCTAATTGTAACTGTCATTATACAAAGCAACACTTGCAAAGTAACAGTAACTCGGTGTTTAGTCATCCTGCATTTAAAATTAGTCTTCTGTTCTCTGAGATGGCAGAAAAAAATACGAATTTCTGATTTGCAAAGCTGTTGTAGCTTTCAATATGTAAATGTGGATAAATCACACCTTGGAAATGTGAAAAACTCAGTCATTGATATGGTGCTGCATTGAAATCTGTGATGTATCACTAAGCTTCTCCCTTTTATGGCAATTTCATAACCGTGAAGGGGATGAGAAGCAAACAGAGACAGTGGCGGGTGACAGCAGGATAGGCGTAAGTGCTGGCAGCATTACTCTTGCCCCACAGCATGAGATTTGTTTCCCAAAACAGTCCGGCTCATAAGTGCCCAAGATGCATTTACTGAGTGTTAAGAGAGAGCCTGAAACATGGCTTTGTGAATGAAACGGCACATGGCATCTCAGCACCGCTTGTGCACCTACTCCTGCCACTGCTCAAAGCCGAGAGAGAGAGAGAGAGTGCAGAATGAGAGAAATCGATGCACTTTTCACTGAGCGTGCCTATTCATCAGCGTAAGCATGTGATACATAATATGTGTCAGACACCAAATGAACCTGGTCTATTCTTTGATTAGGAAATACTGCAAAGAGTGTACACAGGAAGGAACATTTTTTATTCTGACTGTCATATCGATATCCATCACACAGTGGAGGGTCTGCAAACGTTTACCCTGTTTGTTCCAAGGGGATTGTCATATATTTGACACACCTTGCATTATCTGCTGTGCAGTAGAATGAGCAGTATCATAATTTAGGTGATGCTGTGGTGAAACTTCACAGTCAATTCAAAAAAAGCTCTGTGGCAAATAGCAAACCCTAATTTGCCCTAATTTATGTCTGTTGGGAGACATAATTGACATGCATTGCAGAAGCTTTTTCCTCAGAATACTCTGGACAACCATACATGCATACAGAGGAGCAATCAGAAAATATGAAGAATTTGATGAAGAATGAATTAGCCGCATTTTAGTAATTAATTACACATATATCTGTATATGATTAGAACATGTGGTTACAATTTAGTTAAAGCTGTTGTCTAAAATGTATTTTGGATACCCTCATAATGCATTATAATGGTCAGTACAAGAATTATGGATGCTTTGTCCTACATTATGAAGGTACCTATAGTGCATTATAGACGAGAGCTTCACAAAGCATCCATAATGTGTAATAAACATGGCTATAATGTGCTATGCCTTTATATAAATATTTATAGCCATGATTATAATGCTTTATGAATGCATTATAATGTGTTATGAAGTGTTCATAGATTCTTATAGACATGGCATTGTGTCTTATAGACATGGCATGCCAGTCAAGTTTAAGTCAGGCCTTAGCTCATGAAATTATAACAATGAAGGATTTTACTGGGAGCACGCAAGCAGTCTTGGGTGCAGATTCTGTGTCATCCACAGCTTTGATCCACATCCTTCTTTAGTACAGAGGCAATATGAGGAAATGGTCTAATTTAAAGAAGGGAAGACATGTCACTGGAGAGGCAGCAGCTCGATGTCGAAGTAAACAAACAGTTATCAAAATAGAGCCAAATTACATGACAGGGTGTTTTTTGAAAGAGGAGATATGGTTTGTCATTGGAAAAAAGCTCCACGCTTCTGCAGTTCAAACGGTGTGATAATCAATGGTTTTAACTTCAGAGAGTCCTTAGTCTGTAAAGAAATATCTTTATAATTGACATAACTTGCTGTGGCAGAATTCTCTACACATCAGTGTGGTGCCCATTTCATCCCCCTTGTATTCCATAGATAATGAACATTGCCATCTAGTGACATACACTTCTCATTCAGGGAAGGTTAAATGCCCCATGTAATATTTCTTAGGAGCAAGGCGGTAATTGCATTGAAAGCTAAATGTCATGTCATGCTGCTACTGCCAAAGTCACAGAAACAACTTAAAGGGATACTTTTCTCAGACAGGTGCTTTCGGTGATCTTGTGAATCTTAAGCATTACATTTCTACTATGTTGACAAAGTTATATAGTGAACTGGGCTCTTATTCAGCAGTGAATCAGCATTTCTATTTATATTCACAAACATCATCTTCTTTCAATAAAGATTTTATGCTTAATGCTGTTTTAATGTTGTCTTTAATTTTGTAATAGGCCAGTATATGGAGTCATGATTATCAAGTGAATAATTAAACATCCCATGAAGATAAACTGTTAAGCTAAAGCTATACAGAATCATCTGTAAATTCAGCAAATTGTGGATCCCAGAAGGGACTGCGTATTAATTGCTATTTACATCCCTGTACGTTCTCTGTTCTGCACATCAGATACTTGGATGCAAAGGTGGAAAATTCAGGTCCAGAAAGTAGAAATCCAGACCAGTGTTTTGTTTTAACCAACTAGCTGAGTACTCTGTGACTGTGATTCTATGTTCAAATGGTTGGATGAAACAATACTTTGGTCTGGATTTACTTTCTGGGCCTAAACTTTCCTGCTCTGCTTGGTAGACCTGCTTTAATTCAACTTAAATTAAATTGGAGTTGGACTTTTACAGTTTCAGGTTTCCAGTTTCATTATCCCTTTTCCCTTTCCTTACATAATTTCAGGGCCCCAGACTAACCATTTCCATTAGTAGCACTGGTGCCCCTAAATTTAAGGAGGACCAACACAAAATTTAAGCACACTACTTCAATTGACATGCATTGCAACAATCTGAAGTGTATTACTGATAAATGCTTTTGAAATAAATATACAATGCACAAGAATAACAATGTGATATTTTATTTCAAAGGAAAAAGTCACAAACTAAAGTAGTGCTTAAGAAAAAAAAATCATTACGCTGAATGCTGCTTTTTAAAACATAAAAACCAAATTATGAATTTACAAAGGTAAACATAATGTATGTGGTCAGCCACTGTTCCATCGGTGCATCTGTCCCCGTTGTGACCTTTATGCTGAATAAGCATGGGAGATGCAAAAAGCTCATAGATTCATAAGAATCTACACTGCCACCTCAAAACAGTCGATGATGAATGAGCATTTTGTTAGTTGTTAGTTATTTGTTAGTTATTGGGGGGGTCGATCACAATCATATCGGGACACAAAGTTTTATCTATAAAGCATTTTATTTATACAACCCACAACATGTTTATAATCCATTATTAAACCTGGCCAGCATATCGATTTTCCATTCTCCACAGAACAAAAAAAATGATTTAACATTATTCCGCTAATAAGAGCTAGCAGGTTTCACTGACGGCACCAGCAATATTACACAAGAGTATATCACTAATGTTTAAAATGTAATTGAGCTACAAAAACAGTCCCACATGTTAAATTTTTGCTCTTCTTTGCTTCTGCTTTTCTTCCCTGCACTTCTGTGTGACTTCCAAGGGAGCACCGGTGCTTATGGTCAACCAATCAGCAAATTACAGCCATCAGTCCAACCCCAGCAGTGCTTCAGGGAAACTCCAATAATATGCTGCAGACTCTCAGCGCCATTCTCACGTCCTGCCCTTCTGAGTCCTGCCGCTCTCAGGCCCCTTCTGTCACGATCCGCTCCGTTCCATCCTCCCGTGTGCCACGCCCACCTCATTACCTGGTGTTTCTGCCCGATTGTGTT